>OU015753.1:11855406-11884108 GCA_907169655.1 Acomys percivali
ATGTAAACTTTGCCCATTAGTGGAGCTAATGGCTTGAGGACTTGCCTACTAATCTGCCACTTTCTCCTTGCCTGAAGCCCCCTTTATGGTCCCCACAGGGACTTAGATTCTCCTCTGGTTTGCAAAAGTTAGAGCAATTGATTATCCTCAAAGCAGAGATGCCTATCTTGACGATGGGAGCCCAAGATGTTCTGAAAAACCTACCTCTTTCCATCCCTGCTTTAATAAAGCAAGCAGTCTTCACCCCCAAAGCCCCCCTTTCCACTCACTGCTGCCACTTTTGCTGTAAGTGGTGTGCGGACAACACCTAGGGTCTGCCATAAGTTTTTATAGAATGTCTACCAGATAAGGTCTGTGAGCTATTAGTTTGAAGTGCTAACCTTTCTTTAGGATTGCCAAGTTTAGCAAGCAAAAACACAGGATACCTACTTAATATTAGATTTTTAGATAAATAATAAACACGTTATCAGTCCATGCACCAAATAGGGCAAACGGTATACTTACGGATAAAAATACCCTCTGCTTTTCTGAAACTCACAATGTAACCATCTTTTTCAAAGCATTAGAAAAAGAAGTTAAGACAGGGAAGGACTTTTAAAAATGTTATTATAGAGTAAAATGATGCACCTCTAAAGGTTATGGACTATGGGCCAAGGTGCTTTCCTTTGAATGTTATTAGATTTAAATTGTATGTAAACAACAGTCAGGGATAAGTTTAAGGGATTCCATTGCTTTCTCTGTGAACTCTTATAATTTAGGGAAAGTAAAGAATTTTAAATTGCTATGTCCTTTATTTTTATTATTATTTTTTCAGGATGCAGTGAGACTGTAACTTCTTTTTTTGTGATTTAAATTTTATTAATTTATTCGGATTACAGCTTAACTGTTATCCCATCACTTGTATCCTCCCATTCCTGCCTCCCTCCCACTTTCACCCTATTCCCCTCCCCTAGGTCTAAGACCTAGGGGAGCCTCCTCCTCCACTATATGGTCATAGGCTATCAAGTCTCATCTTGGTAGCCTGCTTATTCTTTCTTTGAGTGCCACCAGGCCTCCCCACCAAGGGGAGGTGGTCAAATATGGGGCACCAGAGTTCATGTCAGAGTCAGTCCCTGCTCTCCACATAGCTGTGGAGAATGAGACTGTAACTTCTAAGAGGAGAAAACACAGACTTCTGCGAAGACCATTTCCTTGCTGGTCTTCTGTTTGTTTTCCTCTTGAATTTTCGTTGCTTAGTTGTTTTCTAAGTGTCAGAGACCTAAGACAGCCTCATTGTGTCAGCTGAAACCATGTTGGAAATTCAAGGTTTGATTCCACAAAGACAGCTCAGCTGGTAAAGACGTCTGCCGCCAACTCTGAGGGCAGGAGTTCAAACCCTGGGGCCCACACAGTTGAAGGAGAGACTTACACTGCCATTTAGTCTCTCACCTTTCCATGTGTGCAATACACGTATGTGCAGGCATACAGTAAGTAAGTAAACAAATAAAGGTTAAAAAATGCACATTCCTCGATCTCATGTAAAACTAGATATCCACAATCTCAATTTTGGCGCATGCTGCAAATGATTCATTCTTTCTTTCTCTCTTCCCCTCTTTCCCCCACTCTCATCTTTTCCTATTTTCTTCCTTTTTTTTTATTTTTTTCTTTTCTTTTTTGACAGGGTCTCATGTAGCCCAGGCTGATCTCTAACTGGCTGAGTAGCTAATAAACACCCAATCCTCTTACCCCCACCTCCCAGGTGCCTGGATTATAGGTGTGCATACTCGGTTTTGATGTGTTTTCAAGCCTGTTGCCCACTGTGGTAATTCCCACAGTAGAGCAGGCTGCACAGCCTTAGTCCTTTGCACTTTCCTGTCTCTCTTCAACACAGTTGTTTTCTTCTTATCTGCACAGCCATGGCAGATCGTTTGAATTGCCTTGCAGTGTTTACTGTTCTCTGTGGTCAGTGTGGTTGTTGGTAGGCAGCCCTGGCACCCTGTTCCACTCTGAGCAACTCAAGGAGAGATGCCTTATCCATAATCACATACAAATACGGTTCTGCACACATGTGTGAATTGAACTTGAAGATATCAACTAAATGTCAGAATTCTGTTTCTGGCAAATAGTCTTTAAAAATTAGTCAGTAAAGGAGCTTATGCATATGAATCATTTTTTAAAATCACTAAACCTTTTTTTCTTTTTTCTTTTGCTTTTTAAAGACAGGATCTCATGTAGCCCAGGCTGGTCTTAAATTCCCCCCTCATAGCTGAAGATGACCTTGAACTCCTGATCCACCAACCTCCACCTCCGAAATGCTAGGATTATAAGTATGAGCTGCCCTGCCTGGAAATCACTAAGCTTTTAATATTTTTATATTTAATAATTTAATAATCTGGAACTGAAAGAGACTCAAGCTGATAAGACAGGGGAGAACACAAAAATAGTCTCATTGGAAAGTAAAGCAAGTTAGGATAGAAATAAGGAAACATTTTAGCTATAAAATTAGCTAAGGTTTAAAAATAGAAAAAATCAGGTTTGGCAAGAATGCAGAAAAATAAACATTCAAGTCATGTGCTTGGGGAGTTGAGGGTATATGGTCAATATTACTAGGCATTTGGCAGAATATATAGTGAGTCAAAGCAGAGTTCATGCCCTTTGACACAGTGTTTTTCTTCTTGGAGGAAAAGTCAGAAACAAGTATGATGAATATTTATGCACAAATACGTTCATTGCAACATTATTTATAAATAGCAAAAATGTGGGAATGGAATGTAAGCCAAAGCCAGTTAAATAAATTATGTTAAATAGAAATGGGAGAACATATGCAGTCATAAAAAAATAATGTTTGGGGTAGATATTTAATGTCATGGAAAATTTCCTACTTATAATGGTAAGTTAAAAAAAAGAAAGATAAACATTTGTCTATACAATCATAAGAGTTATGTCTGTGTGTATCCAGGAGAAAATAGAGCAAAATGTTTGCAGTGTTAGCCTAAATATTAAGAAGTTTACTGCCACAATGTGGATTCCTTTATGCTTTCTTAGACTAGTTAGTTTTTTCTCTGTACTTTTTCAATATTTTGAAATCTTGTGTAAGTATAGTAGTTAATGTACAATTTCCAATGAACTGGGCTTGAACAAAAGCATCAAATTAAATCTCTTGTAATTAAATGTTTAGTCACTCATTTACACTGAAAACTATGGAAAGGTCTTTTGGTCATGATGTAGTGGCAAGGGCTGACTTTGTCTTCCCAAGTGACTAAAAATCAAGGAAATATGTAAGGTTTGTAGTCATGAGGTAACAGTCAGTTTGATGCTGTGATTGCAAGCTCAAGGCCTTCAGGAGCTATAGTGTGAGTCAATAGGTAGCCTGAGCAAGTTAGTAAGACTTTGTTTAAAACAAAAACATAAGGAAGGCTGGAGATGTGGGGTCTAGCTCGCTGGTGGAGTGCTGGTCATTCACGGGGTCCTAGGTTCAATCCTTAGACACGCCCCCCCAAATAAACCAAACCAGTAATAAGACAGACACTCAGACAGGAATCCTGTCAAGCAAACTAGTAGAGATACTATATTCTTAAATCAATAGACTTAGTTTTATTAAGATGTTCGCATTGGTGTCCATAATTGGCACAACTTTCTTCAAACCCCAAGAAGCTTTTGCAATCAAAATTGGCAAAAATCAAGATTTTATAATCTAAAGCTCTTTGAAAATGTGAAGGACCCAAAATAGCTAAACAACTCAGGAAAGGAGAATGTAAGTGGTCTCTCCATTCAATGTCATGTCAAACTATGAAGTTATGCTGACCAGTACAGTGGAGCATGAGGGACTGACAACTGGGCCAAGAGAAGAAAGTCCACTGCAAAGCCAAATTCATATGTATTTATTTATTTTTACTTTTAGGAATACCTAAAAAAAGCATAGAGATAAAAGCAATTGGTCCCCTCCCATAGCAAAGATTAATTACAGATATGCTGATAGAATTTAAAGCATCATACTTTATAGAATAAATTGTAGGGTTTATAGATAAAATGAACCTTTTTGAGAAAAACAAGACCTTTGGGCTGGGTCAGGGTGAGCAGGGGGAGAAAACAAGGCACACAGACGGGGAAAGAGGTTCAGATCATGCAGGATCACCACTGTTGTCACTGTGCCAAAGGAGAACATTGCTACAGTACTGGCCTCCCCTCAGGGCTATGTCTTAACTCATGTGGATCTTTGATGTGACTTGAGAGCCAGGCAGAATGACTGCTATCTGTCCCATGTAGAAATTTTACAACCCACTCCTGCTTTTCCAAGGATACATTTTGCTGTGACATTGGTAATTTTGCTGTGACATTGGTAATTTTGCTGTGACATTGGTAACCACAGTCAAAAGCTGTTGTATCTGAGGCTTCTAGAGTAAAGGTGGCATAAGCTGTATATCTCATGACAAATTAGCTTTTGTTATCATCATAATCACCATCATCACCATAATCACCATCACAATTGTTACCTTTATAACTGTTACCATCCTTACCATAATCATCATCATCATCATCGTCACTACCACCACCACCATTATCTTCCACATCATCGCCATCTTCATCATCATTGTCATCATCAACATCACTACCATCATCATCATCATACCATTGTCATGTAACTATTCTGTCCAGAGCAATGTAGTGGGATGGGTAGATTTTTTTGCCAATCTTACTTTGTCATTGTGGGCACAGAAAGAGTCATGATATCAGTGTTTCAAAGTAAGCAGATTCCATGTTCATTGGCTCATTATTTTCTATCATGATACTTGAGATGTTTCTCACATGGTATAAGTGAAATTAACACATGAGAGACTAAGGATTTTCCTCTACAGATTATATTAAGATAGAACTCAACTCAAAGCCAACTCCAATGTGGTGTTTTATGCAGCACTGTGCCACTTCCCTTCATGCACAGACATCCATCCATTCATTCCTGTAGTTCTCCCTTCCCCTAGGGCTTGTTGGCCACTGAAGGGAGGAATGGAGTTCAGAGAGCTTTGAGTAGGGTGGACAAGACTTCGAGGAGTTGCCTTCAGAGAGGCAGCTCGTTTTATTGTTTTAGGGGTGAGGTATATAAAGGTATACGGGAAGGACTGATTGGTCATAATACAGTACCTAATTATCACACAAACAGGAAGGGATGACCAGCCATGACATAGTATCTAGTTATCCTACTGCCATGGGGAAGGAGTGGGACTCTGTGTGCTAGGTCACGTAGCACTTACAGACTCTGTGCAGGGTTGTCCTGCAAGCAAGGTTAGGCAGCTGTGCCTAGAGATGCTCTCACGCAGAGAAGAGGAAGCCCTCTGAGAAAGGGAGTCCTCCATTTTGTGCCAAGCTGGGAGAGCTATCTGGACATGGTGGGCTGTGACCATAAGTGCAGTGCCTTCTAACTCATTCCCCCACTTGTTCATTCAGTCACTCAGTTGCAGGCGTCTTTTTAAACCCTGTTTTATTTTGATTTCTTACGCCTCTTCCTTTCTTTCTCTTCACCCCTATCCCTCCTAATAGCTTCCACCCTCTCTTCCCCCACACCCCACCACATAGGTAAGAGAGAAAATGTTAGTAGGGAGAGAGGATAGAGTTCTCCTTAGCTACTTCTGCCTGGGTAGGGTCATCAGGTTCTTTGGGGCAATACCAATCTCAATCAACAAGATAGCCAGTTGTCCAGCTAACCAGCAAACAGCAAATGCAGCAACCTTCTTCCTCCTTTGGCCGACTCCTCAAAGCATCTTCTCTGTATCTAGGCTCTGGTATTTGTCCCTCTCAGAGCCCTCAGAATTAAACTACCTGCGGCTGCTAAGGATCACTCCTCTCTCTGAGTCACAGGAAGCTGTTAGCAGCAGGCAAAGAGCACGCCCCCACATGAGGCGATTATAGTTAACACCTGTGGATAAACTAATATGGGCCCATATCCCACACTTGGGATTAAAACAAAAATGTGTTTACACAACTGAGTTTTTAAAGAAAGCAAAACTTCCACTAAACTCAGTGACGTATGTTGTGTGCCACCTAAGCACAGCAGGTACTGTTTGCTCAGAGAAGTCATAGTCTGATAAGGGAGAGACTCATTTCTCAAAAAATTAATTACAAAAAGGGAGAAGTTCTGAGACCTGCATTCAAGGGGAAGAATCACAAGCCCATCAAGAAATCATCTGACCTGTGCCTTAGTAGACCACAGAGTCTACTACACTGCAAAGGCACAGAGAGTACGCGGTGCCCTGTACCATCCATGTAGCTTATTGAGCGTGTGCAAACAATACAAGGCAGTGTGGTGTGTACTCACACCAATAGGCACCTAACAGAGACAGGGCCTATATGGAAACACAATCAAAGGCCAGCCATCGCCTATGAATGTCTTGAAAAGTAGAAGTGCATCAAAACGTGTCCTCAACTTGGTCCGTACGTATGGAGCCATAGCATTTGAATGGTGGCCATTCAGAATAAAGAAGGTCTCTGAGCTTACAGCCTTCTGATGACCTGTTGTAGGACATTGAGGTTTATTTTTATAATTGTGGTTTAGTTCACTTCTGTTGCTACGTCTCAGTTGTATCTTTTAAAATTATTCTGCATCAGCATTTTTTTTTTGCCTTGTACTCGCCATAATAATAATAACAGTTATCTTTATTGCTGGAAGTGGTGGTGCATGGCTATAATTCCAGGACCCAGAAGACTGAGGCAGAAGAGTTTAGTTTAAGACCAACTTGGGCCACATAACAAGTGCAAGACCAATCTAGACTACATAAAAAGTTGTCCCATTTTTTTTTAAGTGCTATGATTCAAAGGAAAAGAAATGCTATTTAGTCCAGAAAGAAAAACTCAGATTATAAAACTGAATTTTTGTCTTAATGCATTTTCAACAGCACGCTCCTCAGTGTCTCCTGGAGGCCTTCAGGGAGCATGCAGGCTGGCTGGCTGTGACAGAGGTCCTCTGATGTGTAGCGAGGGCTCCAAGTCACAGTGTGTGGCCAGAGTCAAGTTCAAGAATGTCTCTCTGCTTGGAAAGAGTTCATTTTAAGCAGAGAAGCTGGGGTCGATGGCCTCTCAAATCAAACAGATAAGGCAAGCAGAGGGTTCTTGTCAGAAACAAATGTTAATACTCTCCCTCCTGAAAAGCTTGGCGATGTTATCAGTGGCGTCTGTTTAGGCCTAAAACAAGCCAGTGAGAAGTAATATTAACCAGACGCCTGGCAGATTGTTTATTTATCTCCCACTAAATTCAATAAAGGCAGATGTATATAAATAAAGTGGAATAATGTGGCTTGGTAATTTATCACTCTGTAGAAAGACATGGTTGTCCTTATCTCTCTGATGATGTTCTATTTCAATTGAACCACATGGCTGTCATATATACCCCCCCTCCCCGGGACAGGCAGTGGAGCCACACGGGGTGTGGTAGCTTACTTCCCTGCCCCAGGATCCTGTGTCCTGTGCCTTTGGGCTCCTGTGCAGACAGCTCCAGGCAAGGGCCAGAGGTGAACTAGCTACTATGTTTGGAGAAGAGGACATTGTTTGTAGGAAAAACTTACAACACTTGAGGAAGGCATGGCTGATGGCTCACTAATGGGGCAACGTTTATTTATTTCTTCCAGTCCCTATCTTCTTTTTGGTTATTTACTAAAAAAAAAAAAAAAAAAAAAAAAAAAGTATATTCAACAGGGCCATAGAGAAGTGGGAGAGATGGAGAAATTAGGTACTTAATTATTTGATTATATCATTAATTTTCTTGGCAATTGTTGTGATGTTTGGTGATAATAATAGAATGGTGTTGATGGTGGTGATGGCATAGTAAAGGCAAGTTGTGATGATGGGGATGGGCAGGTAACATTTGCAGTATTCGTAGCACATCCTAAGCATCTCTTCAAGCATGTTGCACGATTTGAATGTTATTTATTTTATTCTTTCCACAATCTTCAATATGGCCTTTCAGAGTCTTAGAGTATTAATACCTTGCCCCTGGTCACACACCCAAGCCTTTTGGAGGAGCCTAGAAGACCATGTGTGGATCGCAGATATTAGACATTGAATGAGTTACACTATTGAACTTTGGTTTTTGCTTTGATTGGACTGTAAGTGTGCCTTGGTTCTTCCCTCTTGAAGTAAAAAAGTATTAAATCATTTTCGATTTTATAAAAGCCCACAGTTGAGAGACTGATTTTTAAAGTTTTTTTTTTTTTTTTTTTTTTTTTTTATGTTTTAAAAGAAACTTTGGATTTTTAAAGAGACTGAATTTTAAAGTGTTTGAATTTGTAAAGACCCTGGGACTTTTAAAGTTTTCAAAATGTCTTGTGTTGCTGATATTAATATGTGATCTTGGAGATGAAGAAAAAAGGAAAGATTGTGGCTTAATAGTGATATATTTATGTGTTTAGTTGACAAAGGGTCAATTGTGCTAGATAATTTTGTGCTAACTTGACACAAGCCAAAGTAATCTCTGGGAGGGAACCTCAGTGAAGGAAATGCCTCTATAAGACTGGGCAGCAGGCAAACCTGTAGTACATTTTCCTAGTGATTGATGGAGGAGGGCCAAGCTCATTGATTGTAGTGCTGTCCTGGATAAGGGGTCCTGAGTTATATATGAAAGCAGGCTGAGCAAGCCAGGGGGAGCAAGCTGGTAAGCAGCACTTCTCCATGGCCTCTATATCAGCTCCTGCCTCAAGGTTCCTGCCATGTTTGAGTTCCTGTCCTGAATTCCTTTGATAATGAACAGTGATTTGGAAGTGTAAGCCAAAATAAATAAATAAATAAATAAATAAATAAATAATATATAAAAATCTTTTCTTCCCAAGTTTCTTTGGTCCTAGTGTTTCATCACAGCAATAGTAACCCTAACTAAGATAGCATTTCTAAGAGGTAAGGTAAAATTTAGAGGTCTAAGTTTATGAAAGTGAGACACACTAGACTAGATGGAGGATCTGGTACCCAGTTAGGGATGACTAAGAGTTAGGCCACTGGGCATCTGAGATAGCAAGGAGGAGGACTGCTGGAGGGAGCACATTTCAGACGACTAACTCTTAAGAATTAATTAATTAATTGTCCCATACACAGTGTCAAGTCCAGAGTTCCCCACTTCCATTAGCTTCTTTAGGGCCTTCTGAATGCCTTATTCGGTTATCTGGGTCCTTTCTCAATCACTTCTGATGATCCCAAGGAAGGTAATTTTGAACCACTCATTAATGTCCCTCACAAGATAGCCACCAATGGTGCAAGATGCTTGATATATGTCTTAGACGATGTCCTGACCTTATTCTCCATGCACCTTGTAACAAGGTCTCTGGGTGAGGTGCAATAGAATGAAATTGTTACATGACTTTTGAAGACTAAAATCCATTTCCCAGGAATAGAGGTAGTTGCTAAGAGACCTAGTTTCCTTCTGTCTGGCTTCTGGAGTATATAAGTAGCATTTCAACCTTATTAACTAGCAAAGGATTAAGACCAGAATAGCAAAGAAGGCATTGGACTAGTAAAAGAAGAAAAGGAAAGAAAAGAGATTGGGAACACTCATGAGGGCATCATACCAAACCTAGTGCTGCCTCCTTTTCAGCCCTGGAGAGCAAGGTAGACCTCACATCTATGCCACTATAATAAGTCCAGACCATCAAAGGAAAAGTCCTCTTAGATGTTCTCTGAGCCATGGCATTGTGTCTGTGCCTTCTAAATATCTAAGCCCCAAATCTAAGCTTTTTGGGTACTACCATGTCCCTATAGGTAGAAAACTCTAGAACTTTATTTTATGTATAAAATTATTTTTAATATACACATATATATGTAAGTGACCCTAAGTGAATTTCATTCTTAGATGCCACTTGCATCCCAAGAGACTTCATTCTACATATGCACATACTTGGAAAATAAAAACAAACCCAAAGGCAAAACATTTCACATCCCAAGCATTTCAGGAAACTCAGCCCCTACTTCTGTCTAAACTGATAGCCACCCTCAACCTAGGACCACACGGAGACTCTAGCTTAGTGAAGCAGAGACAACGGGGGGCACAACACAGCTTCCTTCACTGGCAACTCCTCACTGTCTAGCCTCACATGCCAAGGCTCTTCCTTCCCATCACTGGGGTAGGAACCCTCTCTGGATAAATGGGAAATGCAACTAGATTTTGCTTTGCTCTTTTGGATGGTCAGTGAGTCACTCTCCTTTAGACAGGGGCTCACTTATGTTTACAACTATATTTATATCTATTCACATTCTCTCCCTTAGCACCAGAGAGTTTGTCATTGCACTGACACAATCAAGGCATATTCTACAAATGGCCCGTCTCTCCTCCAGTGTGGCCAAGGAAAGTGAACACCCAGCTTCTGGTTTGACCTTGGACTTTCTCTGCAGCTGTTTCTTGTCTGGATGTGTCAGCCCTATGTGATTTTTAAGAGGCCATGTTACAGGTCAACCTCATGAGAATAATGAGGAAGACTGGAGGATAATTTATCCTGAGCTGGAGATGCATACATGAGAAAGGTTCATAATTCAGCTGCCACATGGGCTGAAGAGGATGACCTTACTGTTGACCTGGGTCTCAGGAACTATTTGTTCTATGTTCTAATTGATGCTGGGAACAATGTGGCCTTGAAGTGTCTGTCGAGGCATCTCTGACCCAGGCAGCCCTCAGAGGCCCTGAGCATGTGTTTCCTGTGCTCCTCTAGCCAGATGGGGTGCCATGGGACATCTAAAGATGGCCATGTTCCTAACTTGGAGCCAGCGTATCTTGGGCCCTGTCTGTTTGCTCCGCCACTGCGCCAAGTGATTTTTAGAGATAATATAATGCAACCTTAATCTGATTGGTTAATCCTGCTTCTTACCTATAAAAAGGGTTTAAATAACATGTTCCATATAAGATGTTGATACAATGAACTAATGGCAGAAATTAACCATTAGCCATGTATACCTAATATTCTCAAGCTGGCGTCCATGAGCCTGGACACAAAGCCTTATGTGCCTAGACTAAGGAGATGAAGAAAGGAAACTATATTTGAGCACCTTATATTCCATCTGCCTATACTTATAGTTCTTTTGCATTTTTTCTGCATTGTTATCAAAATAATTCCAAGGCACTGGGAGATTGGGTTTGCTCATCTACCTTGAATCCATCCATGCCTTTTTGGCTCCATACTAGGGACTCCTTATGCTAATATCTCATGTTTCTTTCCTTCTTATTTTCCTTCCTTCCTTCCATTTTTCTATCAAGCAATATACCTTATAAGAGAAAAGAAAAAGAAAATTGGTTTATATGTATATACAGATATTTATCACATGATTGACAAAAGTCAGCATCTTTGGTCTTTGGACTAGGCATGCAACTAAGAGATAGAAGGGTTGTCTCATATGATTCTTTTGGTTCAATCTCTAGGATTACATCAAAACAGGAATTAAAAAAAAAAAAAAAAGTCAAGATCCAGGAACTTATTGTTAGCTAAGGCATTTGCAGCAGCCCAAGATGAATAATTAAATCTTGCTAATGCCTCTAGCTCCTCCCTCTCAACCCCAAATCTAATGCAGTTCTTGAGCTGAACTCACAGATTATTCTTTTATGAGTTGTTCCTTATTCAAACACTCTTCCGACCCAGATGAGGTCCTCTCGTCAACTACCTCTGGGTCCCAAGTAACCAGTGTTAGTGATATCCCATGGTACCTTTCATTGTCCCCAATCCTCTCTCCTATTCACACTGCCTCACATATGTTGTTATTGTTGTTTTTCCAAATTCCCCATGGGAAAGTAAATGCCACAAGGATAAAGTTTGATTCCGGTTTGTTAGGTCTGTTAAGGAAGGTGTTAGGCAATCACTGAGGCTCCATGCATGTTGGTAGTATGATTCCATGAATGAAAGGATTGTATAAAATGGCGACATCTTTGCCTTCACAAAGGTCAAACTGTCCCACTCATGGGTAGTTGGAGGATGCCTGTAGTATGTACACAGTAGTTTGGCATCCATCTGAAATCATTTGCCTTCATCCCATAAACAAATCAGACTTCATTCATCTCAGACATCCCTAAACTAGATCCAATGAAGCTCAAACTCAAGCAGCTCACGGCCTGGGACTTGTCCAGCCACAGATGATGCACTTGGGATCAGGCTACGTGGCAGAGAAATGGGAGAAGAATGGCCAGGGAGATGCTACCTCACACTCAGTGGACAATAATGAGCTAAGTACAGGGGAGCAACACTGCACAGGACTGTTGAAAGTGGGAAAGGAACAGAGCCACTTAGCCCTCACTGTTAAGTAGTGATTCTGAAATCCAGCCAGCCACCTGCCTCCACTTCTCCCTCCTCCAGGGATGGAGAATTACTTAGAGTACAGTTGGCCTATTAATTCACCTGACGAGTGGTTCCATAGTTCATGGTTCTCCTTTTATTTTGGGCTCTGTCCTTGGTGGGGGGGGTCTCTGCTTCATCCTCTGACACATCATTTTTCTCTACCTTGGCTCTACAGTAGCTTTCTGAGCATCCTTTAATTACATAGAGGGGCATTGAGACCACCTTCATTTTAAACTTTAGTGTAGGCTGCCATTGCTGTAACAGAGGAAATACTCTTAAGACTTTGTAAGTTTCTTAAAGTCTCATTGTGTTTACTCAGACATCCCTTTGTTCACGCCCTTTATTTTGGGGATAAACTATGTAGACCTTAATCATAAATAATACCATTAAATTCTTTCATTTTTCTTTCAAAAATACAATATTTTATTAATGTTTAAGAGTTTCATACATGCATACAATGAATTTTGCTTTTGTTTTTGTTTTCCAAGACAGGATTTCTCTGTGTAGCCTTGACTGTTCTGGGCTCCCTTTGTAGACCAGACTGGCCTTGAACTCACAGTGGTTCGCCTGCCTCTGACTCCTGAGTGCCGGGATTAAAGGCATGCGCCACTACCCAGTGCATAGAATGAATTTTAATCATATTCCCCTCCTAACTCCTCTCAAATCCACTCCCTGCTTTTTAGCCACCTCTCAACTTTGTGTCTTTTTCTTTTAAATAACACGCTTCGTCCAACTTGTGCTGCTCATTCACAGGAACGTGGGTGATGTAGTAACACCCACAGGCTTCAAGAGAGCGGCCTCTCTCCCCACCCTAGCAGCCATTGCTGTTGGCTCTCCATAGCTAGAGGCTAGGGTGTTGACTTGCTTCATCGCATGCAGGTCTTAGAGAATTAACTCTTTGACTTTATCCATTAAAAAAAAATCATAATTTACAATCGTAATCTTTTAGAGATCTTAATTAAAAGCTGTAGAGACATGCATATGAGTGGATCTTGGAGAAGGGGTGGGGGAATGAGAGAGAGGGGGCGCGGGAATGAATATGATAATGGGACCATTCTTCTTTGGACTCCTGTTTTACATTGCTACCAGTATTCTTTCAACCCTAAACTAGAAAATGACATGTTCTTTATCCTATCTCTTGAATAAATTTTAGTTACCATACTTAAAGCATCGTAAAGTTTAATGCTTAGATTTCTAGCCTGGTTTACCTGGAACCTCTCATGAAAGCTCATCAGGCCATACTTTGTTGAGTCAGTACATATGAAACACTGTGTGTCTTTATCGTCCTTAAACTACATGCGTGCTATCCCATGCACTAGATGCGCTTCCTTGCGGTTTCAACATGGTGCTCATCTTTGCGCATTCAATAAACACCTTCTCTAGGAAAACCCCTCAGCACTCCACAGATTATGTATTTCATTACTTTGCTCTCAGAACCTTTGGCAGTGATGCCATGCTTGTAGGCAGTTTGTCTAGAGCTAAGGATCATTCCAGGAAGTCCAGGCTTCACTTGTAATTCCATTGACCAGAGGCTTAAAGAACTAGTCATTTGCCACATTTGGGGGTGGAGAGTTTATCATTAAAGTTGTAGTAGATTCAATGTCTTGCCTGCCTTGGGAGATTCTTGCTCACGGATGGCAGACCCATCTGGATCTTCAGTGGAAGGGGTTGGAAGAAGGAGGGGCCATGCCTCTTCTAAGGATTTTCCAAATGTTTTTGAATGGTGAATTTTTTTCTTCTTGGGGAGCAGCCCATAGGACATATCTACGTCAACTTGAGAATGAGTTTCTGAGGAGTAATTTCTAGACTTCAGGGTCTAGGAAACCGTGGACACTAATGCATCTATAGGAACATATTTTAATTGTTTTCCTGTAGGTACCTTTCCTGTTTGTCACTTCTTCCTTTGAAATAGCTACTCACTGTGGGAAATTCTGAAGTTTACAAAAGTCCAGAGAACAGTTTGAAGGGCCATGCATTCATCACTCATTCCCAAGAACCCATCTCCTCTTTCTGTGAACGAAACCTTTGGCCGTGATAGATATAAGGACATAATACCAGATCTCCCAGTGAATCCAGACCAAAGCTGGGAACCAGAGTTCTCATTTAGAATAACATCCATAGACCATCCCAGGTCAGATATCTTCATCGGCTAGTTGGAGGACAGAAGAGTAATATCTCAATACACTTTCCAATAACGCAAAGATCAATGGCTAGACCACACAAAAATGGACTTTTAATGTATTGTAAGAATAAAGATGTTTGCTGAGATTTATCAATCTGCTTCAGAAGCAGAATTAAGTTTCCATACTATATTTTTCTACTTACTAAAAAACAAAAAAAAAAACAACAAAAAAAAAACTTGAGTTTTTACACAGCTACCAGACAAGTGCTTCATTATATAAATACAATACATACCTTCTCTGAAGATGTGCGGTATACAAAAAGGTTTCTGTCTTCTTAGCTTCTTGGGTACTTGTAGATGATAGCTCCTAATAACACTGGCGTATGTAGCAGTTAACCATGCTTTAAGACCAGAAAGAAGGACATTAGTGAGTGAAGATTTTAATAGAACAATAATATGCTAAATATATTTAATACACTATAGGTTAAAACTGTGCCCCTAAAAATTCAAATTAAAGACACCTCCTTAAGTTAGAAGTCAAATATCTTACCTTAGACATCCCACAAGATTGAGTCTGCAGCACCCAGCCCATGTGTGGGCTGACAGGCTATTACATGCTGTCTTTCTTTTAGAATCGTGTATGATCTAGAGTCGTATTAACATGTGAGCAAGGGTTTCTTCAATCCTTTGTGTCTCTTATAAATGGTTCACTGAGCATGCTCATATCTTCTAACCCAGACCCCTAAGAGGCCACAGGATGATTGAAGGCCATCCAAGAGGGAACATGAAAACGTGTCTCTGTGGTTGCCTCCTTGAGGGAGAACATGAGTGAGTGAGGGGAAGGTCAAAAGAAACTGGGGGGGTGGGGACTGATAGTACAAAGGCAAAATCAGAATAGCTGGGGTTGTATCTCTTCTTAGTATTAAGTGTCAGTTCCATTTATTATGGAACAGGAGGCATGGGATAAAACAAATGCAGGAGACACTGCCCCCCCCCCCCAATCTCCCCCAACCCCTTTTTTAAAAATTCCTTTTTATCCCTCCCCCCTCCCCCCCCCCTTCCTTCTCTCTTTCCCTCCCACTGCCCCTCCTCTCTCTCTCACCTCCCTCTTTCCTCTCCTTCTCCTCTCTCTTTCTGAACCCAGGAAGACTAGCGTATTTCCTTTCCCCGGGAATACCACCCCTCACTCAGCAGCCTTCCCTCCACCAATCACCTTGCTTAGGAACACAGCTCAGTATGGATTCCTCATGAGCCTCCATCAACAGCTAATTGATTTCCTGAAGTCTCCGTAATGGATGGCCAGTCTCTGCTGGCCCGCTCTCCACCTCCTCAGTCCCGCCTGATCTGGCTGACACGCCAGCATAATGAACTGCCTCTGTCTTCTTGCCTTCCTACCATAGAAAACAGGACCACTCCAATTAAAATCTGCATGATTTATGGAAACACACAAGCCTACCTGCCTCCATTTTCCCTTCTCCTGGCCACGCAATCCTATTAAATCGTTTCCTAAAAACTTAGGGCCTCATCCTTGGAAAAAAGCATAAATTGCTATGCAGACAGACATCTGGGAAAGAGAGGGCATGAAGAAATGACAGAAATAGGCAGTTTCTTCTCCTGGGACCAGTGCCCCACATCCAAGTATATAGGAGGCACTGTATAGGTGAGTAGTCTATTCATGATCTCAGTAAATACTGAATCCCACTGAAAGAAACCACTGTCCTTATTCTGGACACCAAAATCCAATGGCCTTTTCTAAGGCCACATAGCACATCTCAGAGCTGAAACAAGAAAAGTATCTGATGTGTACTTGACAGGCATGTTACCAGTGTTTGCTGTTAGCCAAAGCATTCAAACAGTTGACATTAATGCTGCTTGCTTGCTTTCCCAGGCTGTGTGTGACTCTGATGTCTATAAGTCCACGGGCCTGAAAAAGTATTATGTGTACTTGTAACTCCATTTTAATTATATCAAACACATAGCCAGTCTCTGCGCTTACCTACACAATGGTGGTATTTCCTACATGTTCCCTCGTTTAAAAGGAAGTTGCCTGATTTTGACCACAGCACAGCCCTTTCCCACCTCGCTGTATTTCCCTACAGCTCTGACCTCCTTCTGATGTGCTGATTTTTGTTGTTGTTGTTGATGATGATGATGGCTAATATCCCAGTTGAAACAACAGTGTCCAGGACATAGTTGTTATCCAGTATATGTGTGTATACATATATATGAATATGCACACATATATGCATGTGTGCATGTTTGTGTGTGTACAGGTACACATGCGCATGTGTGCATGTAATGTAGAGGACAGCTTGCTTGTGGTTCTTTTAGTTGCTTCTCTCCTTCGTTCCTTCCTTTCTTTCTTCAAGATCTTTTACTAGCTTAGTCCTCACCAAGGAGATTAGGCTGGGTGTCCACTGAGCCCCAGTATCCATCCACCTCTACCTGCACCCCCCCCCCAGCATTGATACTACAAGCATTTGCTGCCACACTCAACAGTTTTTATATTATTTGACTCTGGGGGTCCAATTCAAGTCCTTGTGCTCACAAGGCAAGCCATTTACTGACTGAGCCATCTTCCCTCCTCCTTAATATGTAGCTCCAATGATGATACAAAAAGATACTTAACAAAGTGGAAACCATATTAAGAAATAGACATTGATCATAACAGCACAAAGCACAGCTAGGAAGTGTTTAATCTTCCTTTTTGTCATGGTAAGGAAGGCTCTGGGAAGCTAAACAGATGCCCTGTGATTGAACTCAAACGGCCACTCAAATCTTGAACCTGAATCCAGTGCTGTGTTGAGTGACACCCAACAACTGTTTCCCCCAAGAAAAACAAAGAAACACTTGTGGACAACATCCACCCATCTCTCTAATGTACATGCTGCCACCATGGCTGGCTTTGAGCTGTTGGTGTGGTGTAATTGACTCCTGGAGTTGGGAAGATGTGCAGGGTTTTCTCTTGAGGGCAGCTGTCAGCCCTGCCCACAGCACTGTTGCCTCTGACTGTACACTCCAGCACATTCTATTTTCCCGTGTGACCACACCTGGGGAAAAGCTAGAAGTGTCCCTAAAGAACTCCTATTTTCTGGCGGCTGGGTGATGACTGACTGCAGGCTGGAATGCTAAGCTCTGGTGGATTCCTCCCAAACCCGTTGGGCTTGCATGCAACTTGTTTAAATGGCCGGCATTTCTTTCTCAAGGGATCATGTTTATTAAGCTTGACAGAAGTGGTCCCTCCCAGAGGGTCCTGCTCTGCTCCTGTGGCCTTGGAAGTGAGTTCCAGAATGGCCCAGGTAATCTGATAGTACCTTTGGGGCCTAGAAAGCCTACTTTTTAATTGATAATTCCATGTTTCTGTAATAAGTGGCCTCCTTAATAATAGCCTGCCACGTCATCCGCGATGGTTGCTAATTTAGGTCTTCAGGCTCCATGAATATAATGAGCTCTAATAAGCCCGAGACTTGTCACAGGCTCAGGAAAGCCCCTGTCCCCCTGGAAGCAACGTTTTCCCTCTATCCCTGGGCACAATTGGGCACAGTCTCAAAGAAATTAATAAGTATGACTGGGATGCTCACCCCTTTCCAAAGAAAACATAAAGTCCTGGTTTCATTAAGCCAAGCTATTAAATTAAGAAAGTGTTTTTAATTATCCGAGCATTTCAGGGAGCTCATAAAACATTTAAGGACCTCACAGGGGTGGTGCTGAGGCCCTTTCACTGTGAATTAGAGGCGCGACAGCCAGAGCTGAAGACGCAGAGTTCAGCTGCAGCGCCGAGTCTTCTTCCTCTTGGTCCTCAGTACTGACTGAGCAGAAAGGGCAAAGCCAGGAGCGCTCATGTGCTCTGGGTAGGTATGCCGTGTCCACCACACTTCAGGAAGAAACCTGACGGTGTTGCCTCAGAAGACCAATCGGCAAGTCTCAGCCATTCCCTAGGACCCCTGGGACTGAATGAAGCTGATGTTGCCAACAATGGACTTTTGCTGTGGTGTCTGTTGGGTATATGTATTCAGTTATCTCACCATTATGAAAATGAGTTTCCTGTTAGAAACCTCCTCTGATAGTAAAGAAACTGGTCTAAGACCAGATAGAACACATGATGTTTGGCTCCTTCCGACCCAAGACTCCTAGGCCGCATCGTGACTCAGCAGTAACTAACGCCACTCACTCAGTCATTACCATATTGTGGAGCAGCAGATAGTATGTCTTTGTTGTTTTAGTACTGTTGCTTTGTTTTGAGACAGGGCCTCTTGGTGCTTGTAGCCCAGGCTGCCTCCAAGCCCCTGGCCCTGTGGTCCAGGCTGCCCTCAAACCCAGGATTCTTTTGCATCAGCCTCCAGAGAGCTGGGATTTCAGGTGTATGCCACCTTCAAATGCTCAGCCTCAAATACCATTTCTTAAGTGTCTCTAGTACGCCAGGTACTATGCCACTCTGCAGAACCTCAGTGGTTACTCCTCTCCATGACTCTGTGAAATCAGGCATCCTGTATCTTACCAGTGAAGGAACTGAGCCCCAGAGGGAGGCCAGGAGATCTCCTTGAGGCTATGGACATCTGCCACTAGGAGTGTGCTGCTTTGTGTTAGGAGCATCTGAGATGCCAGTGTTGTTCTTCTGTACATGGCTCATATGCTAGTCACATGGTAGCTGAGTACCTGGTCGCCCCTATTCTTATAGCGTGGAAACACCCTTCCTTCCTAACCCCCATCAACACATCTTCTGGTTTCTCTTTGTCTCCAGTGTACTCAGCCCACACCAACCAACTCATTCATCTGTTCCCACTTTTAGGCTAATTGGATTAAAGATACAAAGCAAAACCTCTTCCCTCCCTTTGACACCACAGTGGCATTGGTGCCCCTGGCCACATGACCCTAGCCATGGCTACCCAGTCTAGAAGGCCTCTGGGAAGCTGCCTCTGGCCACATGCAGTGTAATTTCCATTTGTTGGTGTGCTGTTCAAGTATCAAAAAGTACACACTAGTTAACAAGGGAGTCTATATGGTACTTAAGATATCTGGTAGAGCCTGGTAGAGTTTTTTGTTGTTGTTGTTGTTTGTTAGATTTTTAATCTACAAGATTGATGTTGGTGAGGTTGTGGAAAAGAGCCTCTTGTGAGTTGAGAATGCCATTTAAACTCCCATGGGATAACAATTTGGTAATGTGTATTACAAACTCTTAAACTCTCATACAGCTATTTCACTTCTAGGATTTTTTCTACAGCTACATAGGAATATATCATAATTGCATGTTTTGTTGTTTGTTGTATTATTTAAAATAGAAAAAAATAAAAAAGAAGGAACTGCTATCACTTTGAGGAATGATTTACATAAATTATGGGATGTTCTTAGGATGAACTATTATGTAGCTATTAAAAATGGGCACTAAAGTATACCAAAATGGAACAGTCTTTAGGGTATACTATTGTTAAGTAAAAAGAGAAGTAGGCATGTATATGCGCACTTTGTCCTACTCTTTGAATAAAACCCCAGAGCAGTAGCAATGCTTTGAGCATCTCTCCAGTACCTAAGTGTGGGGCTTGATGACCAGGAAGGCTCTGTGACAGAGCGGGATGCAGAATCTCCTGTGTATACATTTTAGAGTATTAATTTATGAACCAAGTGAATGGGGTTGCCTCTACAAAAGTTCTGTGAACAATACATTGTGGATATAGAACAGAATATAGACAGCTCAAAGGATATTCTAGGGAGAAGGAATAGTGTGCAAGAAGGCTCAGCAGTGGACAAAGCTGAGATGGAGATGGGAGTGTTCTTGGTAGGCCTTTTGGAAGAGTGTTGCCCTTGTCCTCAGAGTGACTGACAGGTTCTGAGCAGGGAGAGGGACCCTTAGCAAGGGTTTAGAAGGTTCCCTTGGATGTGTGGAGAGCTATCTGTCGGAAACACTAGTTAGTGGCTTTTATCTTTGTTCAGGTGAGAGACCAGCCCCAATGCCATTACATCTCAGCACGGCTAGCCATTAATGACATTCTTGGTATGCCTGGGTTCAGGGAGGCATTCATTTGGAAGTTGAGGGGGCTGGAGGGAGAGAGGCTGGCCTAAGTTCAGATCTAGCTAAAAACGGAAACACCATGCAGCCGTGAAAAACAAGGTATCGGTTTGTCCAATGGACTAGGAGGGCCTCTGCGGCAGCATAGCAAAGAGAGAAAGTGGGTGCTGCCTGCTATGATTCTTCCTATAAAGAATGGAGAAGATGGCAAATGTGCCTACGTGCTCGAATAAACTTTCAGCATCTCTTAAAGTAGGCTTGGTGAGGCCATTGTCAAAGAGGAGTCAGGTTTGTGTGGGAAGAACTGGAGTTTGCTATTAAGTACACTGAGTAGTCTTCAGTCCCTCCGGTCCATCACGCGGTGGACTGGAAGAAGGTGATAGCAGGTGCCATTCTGGAATTTGAAGAGGTCCAGCCTGGAGAACCACGGTCAGGAGACACACACCTATCTGGAGGCTGAGACTGGACATGCACAGGGGAGACCATTTCTGCAAAAACCCTCCTACTTGCTCTCTTTCCAGAAATGCAAGGGGATGCAGGAATTTGCAAGCAAAGGCTGTCTGTCACATTCAAGCAGATCCTTCTGGGATGCCTGCCTGCTCAGCTGCAGAGAGACAGTGGCCAGCCCTCATGTAGGGCTCTGGTCACCTTTATTCTCCGATGTCATCCTTCCAGGCAGAGAAGCCCCACCCCTGTTCTTAAGTCTTCCTCAAGACCACTCTCCTCGTCCTGGACTCTGGCGCTGATGCTCTGGCAGAGAGATGAACTGCTGACACTTCCCAGTGTCTCGGTACCTTCCAGGCTTGCCAGTTGCAGTGTTCTGCGGGGATAATTGATATTACAGAAAACAGAGGGCTGGGTGCCAGCCTCACATTCGCTAAGCCTTTAATGATCCAACTGTTACAGCCTCGGCAAAGCCAAGCCTGGAGATGCACGCCCCCAGTGGCTCCCAGCTGATGATGATCAACACCTGCTTTACTCTTTAGCAACCTTGTTCCACTGGTTCCAGGCATGGGGTGGGGCGTGGGGGGCAGCTAAGGAACCATCTTTGGGATGCCATGCCTATGTGGGCCCTGGAGGGTCTTTATGTCCACACAGGGGCCTCAGGCTTGGCACACTGGGCAGTCTTTATCCCTTGCACTGCTCAGCAAGAGTGTTTTGGCTTGATCGCCTAGAGGTTGGCACAATCTGCCTTATTGTTTTTAAGATTTGTTTGTTTAAGCTGCCAGGATGGGACCCAGCTGTCTGCCATGGGGAACAGGAAGTACAAGGCAGGCTGGATGGCAGAAGCAAGAAAGGAAGTCTACCCTGCAAATGCAAGGGGCATCAGGGCATGTGGTGAAAGAGGGAGGACGTGAGGAATTGAAAAAGTGGGGAAGAGCAGGAACTTAGGATCGACGACTATACAAGAGAGACAGCAAATGCAGAGGAGTGAAAGTACATGAAGGTGAAAAATCAGAGCTGCCCTATGTGTACAAAAAGAGCACCCCCACCCCATCACCACCTGTGAGGAGAAACAGACTCAATCCACAGCAGATGCTGTCTGAATTGCATCAACCTTACCCAGTGGCTGGTAACAGCTTGCAATTGTCCTGTGACAAACACTCCCACTCGCAATGATTTAAAGTGATCCTTGTTGACTTAGCATTGAACTGGTAGGTAGCTATGCATGTCTTCTGGCCTACCTTGGGCTTGGCAGAACTCACACATTTCTTGGTGATCCGTTGACAATTTGCTAGGGAGCCTTGACAATCTTAACTGGGCCCTTCTGTGCAATGTTATCCTGAAGAACTCAAGTCTAGCCTAGAACTTATGCTAAACATACAAATGCTCCTTCTTATTGTATTGAATTTGCTATTGCCCATGGCTGAGCCCAGCCAATGAGGAGAGGCTCCTTTGAAGGATACATCTTGTCCTTGGTAAACTTTTAGGAAGCCTTAGAAAACAACTGACTCCACTCAGTGGGTTTGCAAATGGTAACTGTAAGATCAGGCACTGAAGAAGACACTAGAGATTCTAGAACTTTCCAAGAGGGTAGAAGGAAATCTAGAGTAGGTGAAAATTTCAACCTATATTTGTTGAAGGGGTTTAGAACTAACTGTACTTGCTCTTTGTCTCTTCAAGGCATTTCATACAGACATCTCTCTTTATAACTGTTCTAAATTTTTTTAAGGGTTGGAACCATTTTCTCATCTTCAGGAATGAATGCTCCCATGAAAGCTACAATCGAAAGGGGAATAAGCCCGAGGAGATGGTTCAGTTTGATAAAGTGCTTTGTCCTGTAAGCACGGAGGGCTCAGATGCATGCAGGAAGAAGGCTGAGTCTACCTGCAGTCTCAGTGTCAAAAACGGGGAGGCACAAAGACCCACAGGGCTCAGAGAGCCTAGCTGGATTGGGAGCTTCAGGTTCAGTGAAAGACTCTGTCTCAAAAACCTGAGGTGGAAAGCCACCAAGAAAGACAACTGATGTCATGATGTCACCTCTGGCTTCCACATGCGTGTGCAGACATGTACATGTGCATCTCAATATGCACGTGTAGACACAGAGAGCAGGGAGAGGGAGAGGGAGAGGGAACACATACCCATGTACAAAGTTCAAGAGTAGACACTGATGGCCGAGACAGGAGGTAACACAATATGGGAATCTGCAGGCAGGGTGCTTAGTTGAAGCAGGCGAATAATCTAGAGCAATCTATTTCAAATTGATTGCTTTATTTGCTGGACTTTGTATCGACATGTTTTGCTTGGTGCCTGTGTGTTCTGGGACCTGCGCCTATTCATGTATTATTAAGAGAACGGTAATTATTTTGAGCCACCCTGGAGAATAGACTTCCCTTCCCTTTGCCTGCTCTCAGCTGCATCAGGTGTAGCACTCATATATCTGAGGGTGCCTATGACAGGAAGTGACAGACTCCCCACATACCAGTTGCACCATTACTGTGTGTCTGGTAGGATACCCCCAAGGTACCCACTCTAGGAGGAAAGCTTGCAAACTTCTGATCCTCCATCTTTACTGAGGATCTGCTTTAGAAAGTGTGAGAAGAGGTCTGGGACCCCACTTACTAAGCTGATGTAGGGAGTACAGTTTGAGTAGAGTGAGTGTGTTGGGTCAGTGACCCACTGGTGAATTTGGTAGCTGGACTGAGCTGTGGCTCCTGTATATTCCATCGATCTGTCTTTCTGTACTGAAACTTGGCCGAGAGATGGCCTGTTTCTTGCTTACAGCTGTATCCCCAGTGCCAAGAACATGGAAAAAAACCTCTGATAACATCTCATAGGTGAGTGCTTCCTGTTCCTCCTGTTTTCACATTGGGGGGAAGTGTACCTGTCTTTATAATGTGTTCCCATCTTGATGCTGCCGAGTGGCCGCTGGGCCTGCAAACTGCCCCATGGGTTTCAAGATGGATTGTTTACTTCGTTTAAGGAAGCTCAGGCATCCAGGGCTGGACCATGTGTCTTATGGCCTTTTCCCAGACTTGGCTAGATCTCATCTGGAGGCTGCGCTTGCGTCATGCCAAACGCCCCTCCTTACAGTGCCAACAGCAGAAGTTCATCTGGGCTGTCAGTCCCATTAGGTCTGGAATCCACTAAGAGATACACGTTCAGGGATAGCTTCAAGGACACATGCAGGGAGGGTTAGCAGAGGCGAGGCAAAGACCCTCCCATATACAAATTTGAGCAAACGGCTTCACCTTATCAACTTTGCTTGCTGGTTACTTTTTCTAACCCTATTGCTGTCACTGTCACCACCCTTCCTTGACAGCAGAAGCCAGCTTCTTTGGGTTCCAGTGCAGACTGAAGACCAGCTGCTCTCCAGAAATCCTTCAGGAGGTCAGCATGAGTCTACTTAGTGCCTTTCTGTTGCTATGACAAAACACCCCATGCCCAAGGCATGCCCATGCCAAGGAAGAGCTTATCTGGGTCTATGGTTCCAGAGGGCTAAGAGTCCATCATAGGGGGGAAGTGTGGCTGCATACAGAAGGCATGGGTAATGGCTAGGTTCTTACACCTTCAAACCTAAGTATGAAGGAGAGCAGGCATATTGTAAGCAGAGCAAAGCAGGTGACCCCTGATGGACCACCCAGCCCACATCCCCATAAGCTGGCCTAATAAATCCCAGTTTATATTCATTCTGTTGGTTTTGTCCTTTAGCCAGCTCTGACTAATATATGACTCTACCATTTCCCGTCCTGTGTTCATGGGCCAGCTCAGCCAGATGCTGATGCTGGAGCAACACATGGCCCCACTGCTCATCTTACGATACCTCTTCTGCCTCAGTGGATTTTCTACTCATTCCCTTTGCATCTCCCTGCCTCCTCGGTTGGACTCTCAGCAAAGCTTCAGTGCCAGAGCTGGCAGCAGGAGTAAGGGACCGACCAACCTTGCACCTCTCTCTGAGCTAATATGCTCTTCTGAATGGGTTTTGGAAAAGGAAAAGTCCATTAGTGAGTATGCAGACAATGTGAGCTCAGTTTCTTCAACTACACCATGGGGTGATTGCATGCCACTTTGTGGGGTTTAAGTTTTTTAAGGATTTATTTCATTTTTAATTATATGTATGTGTAAATGTCTGTGTAGGGATGTGTACACATGAGTGTGGATGCCCCCAGAGGCCAGAAAAGGGAGTCAGGTTTGCTGGAGCTACAGGGGGTTGTGAGAACCCCAGTGTGGTTTCTGAAAAGCAAACTCAGGTCCTCTGAAAGAGCAGTCCATGTTAAGCTGCTGAGCCTTCTCTCCAGAACCTTACATTTAAACTGTGATAGAAAGGAAACAAGTTTCCTGGCTCAGAATCTGACACACAAAAGGGCTGTTTGTTTTGATTTTTGAGACAGGGTTTCTCTGAGTACCCTTGGCTGTCCTGGACTCACTTTGTAGACCAGGCTAGCCTCAAACTCACAGAGATACATCTGTCTCTACCTCCCTGGGTGCTGGGATCACAGGTGTGCACCACTGCATCTGGCTCAGAAGGTTTTGTTTTTTGTTTTTTAGGATCTTTTTTTATTTTTTTCTTCAAGCAAGAGCCCTGTCTCTGCATGTATCTGTGGGTGAAAAAATACAAAAAACTGCAATAGCCAAAATTTGGGCGCCACAAATAGATTCATGACAAGCATATGTGGTCCCTAGCCTGAGGCCTTTACCCTAGGATTGTCCTGGGGACTTCTTTTTAATTTTTATTTGTTGATAGTGTTGTCATCATTGTTGCCACCAGTGGTGGTGGTGCTGTGTGTGTGTGTGTGTGTGTGTGTGTATGTATGTGTGTGTGCTTATGTGTGTGTATATGCCTACATGTACCACCATGTGCACAGGTGAACATAGAGGCCAGAAGAGGGTGTCGAGCCTCTGGAGCTGGAGTTACAGGTGGTTGTGAGCAGCTGAGAGACGCATACTGATTCTCTGGAAGAGTGGCAAGCACCCCTAACTGCTGAGCCATGGCCCCAGCCCTCTTGATTCTCTCTTTTAGTCTTTAGTAGAAATGATCTACTCTTATGCCATCACCTGCTGACCATCCAAAACGGGTCTTGTCCTGATGTAGCAGTTCTCTGGGTCATCTTGAATGTTATTTTTGCCTTCTAAGTTCTAGGTTTTGTTTTGTTTTTGTTTGTTTTTGTCATTGTAGGGTATGATAACCTCATTAGTTTATTTAGTTAGCAAATGTTAAGTGAGTAATTATAATATACTACACTGGTTGAGGACATGGCTCATGTCTTCAGGATGCAGGCTGAACCAGCTAAAGGAAGATGCTGTCCTCTGGTTCCTAAATGTATTTTGCAAGAGTAGTGTTTTTCTGGGCATGATGGTGAATGCCTCTAATCCCATAGTTTGAGAGGCAGAGACAAGAAGAAGATCACTGCGAGTTTGAGACCAGCTTTGTCTACATGATGAGTCCTAGGCCAATCAGGACTCCATAACAAGGTTCCTTCCAAAAATCAAAATAAAAGAATAAGAAAATGTATTATCTGATTTCATCTCAAGCTAGGATTGGAGATAGAAACTCAAACATGTATGTCCCAGCCTGATAAGAGTCCCCAGAGCATAGGCATGGGTGTTCACTGCTTGTTTGACTGACATACTGAGTGAATGATCATACAAAAAGTTAGGGATGACAAGAGAGGGAGATAGGACATGTTGATTCACCTGGAGTCATTTTCCATTTCCTCCTGAGTACAGTGACCAAGAACATGTTTATCACAGTCCAGACCAGGGTGACCCTGTCTTTGAGTGTACACCATAGTGAACAAGAATCCTGCCTCCACCAGGCACCAGTTGACTCCTCTTTCTTGGTTTCCCACACTGATGAGCTTAGAGCCTCTTGTGATCTCATCCCAGGTGCTAGAAAACCCAACACTGATCCAAACTTTTACAAGTGTGAGAGCATCTTCATGTCTTCTAGATCAACTCGGTGGACAAAGATGCAATGGTTGGTCAATTATTTCAATTCCTAAATCTTTAAATCCATGTTTTCAACCAAGCCGATCAGTAGGCCATTAGCCTCCTTTTGATTTAATGTCCCCCGACATGATGCCACCCATTCTGTGCTGGGTCATATTTAGTTACCTGAAGTCGGCACTTCCAATAGTGGAAGAAGAGGCTAATTCTTCGCTGTGGATGGCTGTGCAGCACCTCAGCCGGCTGCCTACCAGTTGTACTGCCTGAAGTGTGACAAGCGAAACTCTCTTTAGGCTCACATGTCCTCCCCTCTTCCATTTCCCTTTACGTCACTTCCCCCCTCCTTTTTTGCCCTTCCTGCCTCTTTCTTCACTCCTTCTCCCTCCTTTCTTTTTCTCCTCCTCTTTCTTCTCCTTCTTTCCCTTCCCCTCCTCCTTCACCTCTTTAGTCTTGTTGAGTCAAGCTCTGGCTATGTCTCAAGCTCTTGATCGTCCTGCCTCTGCCTCCTACACGCCTGGGTTGCAGGTGTGTGCCACCGAATCCACTACAAGGCATCTTCAGGTATTTCCTAGGAAGGAAACCTACCACTCACTTGGGAGAATTGTGACTTGCATGCAAACTCAGCTTCACTTAAGAAAGGGCTGTGCGCGTCATGCCTCATCTGCTGCTGTGTCCTAGCCCTGCCCCAAGCCAACGGATGCTGACCAGCTAGTTCTTCATCTGAACAAGGTGAGGCCTGAAGACTGTGCTCTAGGTAATGCTGAGACTGAAAGATGAGCCACACGTAGAGGGCCTGGGAAGCATGTTTCATGTCTTATTCATTCTCTACTATAACTCTGTGTTGGAGGACATGTGTGTGTGCTGCTGGTACAGAGCATGGGTTGCTGAGCAGGAACTGACCCCTGCATGGCTCAAGAAGTCCTTGGCAGAATATGGGTCATATAACAGTTCTTTAAAGTATAGGTTTGAGGAAACACTAAGCTGAACACAAGGCCTGATCTACCCACACATGTATGACATGTATGACGATGTTTGACAGGCTGAGCAATTTCCTTACCTCAGTTTCCTTACTGAGCAAATAAAGATTCTCACAGGGCCCACTACCTCACTGGATTAGGATGTTGGGCGGGTCAAATGAGAGCATGGATGTTGAACATTCTGCCCCATGCCAGTGGCTCAGAGTCAACTTAGCTTAATAGTTATTAGTTATTGTTGCTTTATTATGTGTTATTTTGCCCATGGGGACAGCTTCAAAGCAGACAGTGACCTCTTTCCAGGGGTTTTCTATCCTGCCAGAGAAGCTCCATCAACAACTTCCCTAATGAGCTCAGCTCTGGGAGGCAGGGGCTTTGTTTGCATTGTGTCTCCCTGTCAACATGGTTTCTTTTTCGAGTTGACACTATACCAACTGTGTATTTACCAGCCTTCATGGGACCTATGACTATCAACTGCTACAATGGAGTAAATGACATTCATTGTTGAAAAAGGCTAAATGCCTATTTCCCTTGCACAATAGAAGGAGCTCTTGGAGGCCATTGAGTAAATAACTATAAATAACACACCATAAAATGCTTTCCATACGCCTTGTCGCACTCAACTGCCACACTCTGAAGCAGCTGCTATGGCTGGGTAAATTATATGTGCTCTTAAATACTGTCCAAAATACATATTTACACGTACTTAAAGCCCTACACTAAACAGTCTCTATGGCAACTGGAAAATAACACAAAACCCTTATTAAGCGTTCATTGTAATATGCTTAGGAGTATAATCATTAGGAGAAAGCTCACAGGCCACGTACACACCAGGGAACTCGAAGAAAGAAAGTCTTTGCAAGAACAAAAGAATGAGGCTGGCTTTGAACCTGGTGGGAGAAGTGTGTGTGTGTGTGTGTGTGTGTGTGTGTGTGTGTGTGTGTGTGTG
>OU015753.1:11891204-11911118 GCA_907169655.1 Acomys percivali
AGAGAGAGAGAGAGAGAGAGAGAGAGAGAGAGAGAGAGAGAGAGAGATCCTTGAATTTAGTTTCTTTCTTCTTTGTTTCTAGCTGGTCTTTGCTACTTTGTGAATTCTTCTTTTTCCCACCCTTTATCCCCTGCCCCTAGTTTCACCCCTTATCACTAGATAGGAGAGAGAGAGAGAAGGACAGAGGGGGAGAGAGAGGGAGAGAGGGAGACAGAGACAGAGACAGAGATAGAGACAGACAGACAGGCAGAGAGAAATCTGAATCTAATTTCTTTCTTCTTCTTCCTTCTTTGAGCATGACTGCTAACAAACTGTAACCATTTTCACGCCCCCCCCCCTCAGGACCATCAACCACCAACCATATCTAGTGGCGCTCTAGCATTTATATACCTCTAAGAAAATTCCCAGAGTTCCAAATGTCACACAATTGCAGACAGTATCCACAGCTGGCAAAACCATGCCTCTGCTAGAGCACAAGGCAAATTATAGTCAGCTGCTGCAGACAGGCCAAAACAGCTCCATATCCCCACACCTGGTATTAAAACAAAAACATAATCTTATATTTCTGTGTTTTTTAAAGAAACAAAAATTCTAGAATGGTCACTAGAGCTCTAAGTTTGGAGAAGAGACCACTCTAATCAAACTAGAAGGTTGCAAAAAGGGATTTAAACAAGACATAGGATTTAGACACAGATTTATATTCCTCTATGAACAGAGGCCAAGAGCTTAATGAGACTGGGATGCAAATTAATATTGGACCCTCGCTGTAGATTATTTATAATTTGTTATTAAGTTACAGATGTTCCACTACCCAAGCTGCACTGATAGGGAAGTTTGATGAGAGCTCTAGACCTGAGCATGCACAGTGGCATGCTGAAGCCTGTTGAGACAGGCTCTCTGTTTCAAGCATATTTTTCTTCCTCACTCCTTCTGTAATGTCACCTCTCCAGCTTGAAATCAACCGTGGAGATGGCAAATGCTGTGAATCAAGATCTTCCTCCTAGCAGGCTGCTTGTTAAACATTTGCCTGCACATGGCTATATAACCACTTACCAGCACTGCACTGCGTATTGGGTACTCTCTGTACAATTATAATTAAGGTGTATCAATGCATTCAATTTGATCAGACCTTATACTGCATTAAGAAAGAGAAACTGTCACTACAACTTTGAGACTCCACAGATGGCAGCCACACTTTTGTTATTTCAAAATGTGCAAAAAGCAAACTTTAACATTGAAGAAATATGGCGTTACCTCCAGAACATTCTGTATCATTCACTTCATGCAAGATTCACATCAAATTGACTCACTCTTTTGCAGAGCACTGAGTTTGGAGTTTTCTTTTGTACGCCACAGCCACTTGATTTTTAGAGGTTAGCAAAAGCATTTGAACTTGTTGAAGTCAGTTAATAATGAGTCAAAATCTTGAGACTCAGTGTGGGCAACCTAGGGAAGGCGCCCTCTTTTCACCTTCTCCCATGGAGAGCTCTCTCTGCTTTTGTTGATATAATCTGTTAAGTTATTTGTATTTTTAACTAGGCAACAGTATCTGTGAGGGCAGAGTCCCCATATGTCTCCTTACCCTCAAGTTTCCAGTGTGGAGATTGTTACCTAGTTCATTGAAAAGAGTCAAGAAATGTCAAGTGAAAATAAATCACATATGAATGTATATATTCGTCTGTCCATTGTTATCATCTGTCTGATATTCCATCTTCATTGTCTGCCATTATCAACCCATCTTATTTATCCACTTACCGTCAATCAATCTAAACCAATCAATCAATGTATATCACTGTATTAGTTACTTTTCCAGTTTGTTGTGACAAAACACTCCAGTTGAAACACTTAAAGAAAGGAGGGCTTGCTTGGCTCCCATTTCCAGGGATGGAGAGGCTGTGGCAGCAGGGACTTGAGGCAGCTGGTCAGATGGCTCCTACAGATGGGAAGCAGAGAAACAGGAATGCCCAGTCTCAGCTCGCTTTCTTCTTTTTATTCATCCCAGGAGCCCAGCCATTGACATTCAGGGTGGATCTTCCCATCTCAATTAACGTAATCTAGCAACTTCCTCAAGGCTTTCCAGGAGGCTTGCTTCCTAGGTAATTCTAGATCCTGTCACATAGACAAAAAAAAAAAAATGTCAACCATCACCATGCCTTATCTTGCTTGATTCCTAAGCAAGGCTTGGTGTTTGAGCAAGCAAGCCACTCCTCACACGTGGCAAAATGCACGTGCTAGTTTTGCAAAACGTTCATCAAGATGTACAAACTAGATGCTCTGTTCCACAGCCTCACTGGTGAGATGGATGGTTCTACCAAATGAGCTGAGTAGAGACATAGTCAATGTCAATGATATCGAACACAATCTTTGCCTGCTCCGAAAGCATCCAGGCATCCTGGCATGGGTGGATTTCTCCTGTTTTACTGTTCTCTAAAGACTGAATGCAGATGAAAGTCGCCAGTCAGCCTCTCCATCCCCAGGTGCTTAGCAAGCTGCAATCTACAGAAGGAAGCTCTTCCAGGTGTCTTTGGCTCACACAAAAAGAAACTGACCACTATTCCCTTGCTAGCCAAGCTCAACGTTCTGGATAGATCCATTTGGACATGGTAGCTTCCTTTCCTTACCTTTTTTTCAGCAACTGAAAATATCCCCTGGTAGCTCGACAGAGAGGAATAAATTGCCCGTGTGTATTTACACAGAGTAAAAGATGCTTCTCATTGTGTTTGAGATTCTGCCTCATGCAATGACCTCCATTTTCATAATCCTTCATGGACTATCCTGATTTGAAAAGCTTTTTCCCCCTGCTGTTTCTGCTAAAAGGTTTTCTGGTGCAATTCTTGGAAAGTCAAATTCTGCATTTAAATGTTGTATTTTCCCAGATATAACGGAGGAGGCAATAGTTTCCGCTGTTATGTTTTTTTTTTTTTCTTCCTGGGAAAGTGGCAAGCCATTCCACCCTTCTGCATATATTGTCGACCAAGCCATGAGCCCAGGCAGCAGCTTTAATAGCAAAACAATTGTGATTACATCTTGCTCGTAATTGCGTTTATTTGCTCACATATGTCCAGAAAGGCAAGCATTAACCAGACCGTGTGGGTATGTGTTTGTGCAGGGAAAGGATTGACAATGGGGAAAGTAGCTTTTAGCCGCTTAGGTCTCTTCTATCATGGACACTTGCAAAGACTGTCAGAAATTGCCTAGTTTTTGCTTTTGTGCATCTGAAACTGACTGCATTTGGAAAACAGGGACAGGGACATTGATGGTGGGGATGGATTTACATGAGAGTCTTTGGGTCTGCTATAGCACAATACATATCTATGGTCCTGGGGGGAGGGAGTCAATGGGGGGAGTCAACGAGAGCCAGGGATCAAAGCAGAGTTAGGAATGGCCGCTGCCCTCTCAGAGGAGAGGAGGAAGGTGGCTCCTCTCTGAATTTGGAAGGAAACATGAGAGTTAGGCTTGTGCAGTGTCCCTGAGGTAGGAGTGAAATGCCCTTGGCTATATGGAAGGCAAAAAGACTGGGATGCTGTCTGGGTCATCTATAGCTCAGATGCCTTAGGAGACAGAGCTGTTACCTTACTGTTACAGCCTTTGTTTGCTTAGCGCTAGAGCTGATGTGCCACGCCAAGCTTATCGGGCTGTTCTCCTTTATTACACATGCAGCTGGGATTGGTGCTCCACCAACAGACTGGAGCGTCTGGCTTTCAGTGCTTGGAGCCTGGCCCAACTCCCCGAACATCCTATGTGCATACTATTTCCTTTTTAATAAATGCAAGTAAATCACTCCACAGATGACTCAACAAATAGGATTATGTTCTTTTCTCGCTACCCTCCCAATAAATTGCCATGAACCTCATAGGCTTAAAACAACGTAACTTTCTTACCTAATAGTTTGCTAGATAAGATGTCCCAAAATTTAAGGTGTTGCCACAGTTTAGCTGTTTCTAAGGACCCTGTGGAGAACCAGTGTTTTGCATCTTCCAGCTTCTAGAAGCTGTCTGTGTTCCCTGGCTCCTCTTTTTTTTGTTCATCTTCAATGGCAGCAGACAATCTTGATTCTCCTCCTGACTTCAACCACAAGGGGACACTGGTGCATCCCTCCTGCCGTACTATAAACTTCTTCAAACTTAGATTGTCTGATCTTTGAACGCTCAGTGCTGAGTAGAGTTCAAGACCCACAGGACCGATAGAGTCCATTCTGGATGAATTCCGGCTGTAGGCTACTGAGCAAAATGGAACAAGCCACTGGCGGGCCTCCAATGAAGTGAGCTGGGTTTGAGCTTAGATCGTGAGGCAGTTGGACTGTAGGAACTGGGCAAAGCCATTCATTTCCCATGCCTGCTCTCCATGCCTTTATGGCAATGATGTGGGATCGATGTGATGATTAAAGGTGTCAATAATGGAAGTATGTTAGGCAAATGGGAATGTTTGTCTCAGTGTCCCCACAGCCTGAGGAGCAGACATTAACTCTTTATGTTTGGCAGCATTTCAAATCACGTATTAAAGAGTTCTGAGATTCCATATCCCAAACTGATTATATAAAAATATAGAATATATACTGTGCAATATACTACATAATATATATATACACATATAATATATATGTATACATATATAGATATATATGTATATGTGTGCATGTGCACGTATGGAATATATTATCAAATATACATGATCTATATGCCTGTGTAAGTATGCATACACACATATATGCATTCCTGCATTCATATATGTATACATGTCACATGTATATATAGAGGCATATATACATATATATGGAATCTATTATGAAATATATAACTGTGAGGCATCAAGAATGAAATTCTCATTCCAAAGATTTATTCTGCAATTTATTAGTTGTGTGACTTTGGGAAACCTTCCCTTTTTCTCTGTGTAGCCCTGTGTCTATCCTGGAACTTGCTTTGTAGACCAGGCTAGCCTTCCACCTGCCTTTACCTCCCTAGTGCTGAGATTAAAGGTGTGCACCACCACATCGAGCTGGGAAAGGTTCTTAATTGCTTCATATTCCCAGTTTTGCCATCTGTGATTATGGGATAAAAGTAGGTACCATTTTGTAAGGCTGATGTGAACACTGTATAAATGTTGGATATCATATCTTATGACAGTGTCTAGCAGCTAACATTAATCCGTAAATCAATCATTAGTGTTGTTAATATCACTATGGTCCCCAGACTTTAATGTTCTTATTTTCTTCTAAAAGGCTTTTAGCTACCTTTTCATTTTTGTAATCTTTCTTTTAGCGTAGAAAATGAGTTTCTGATTGTGTCCCACATACAGTTGACTTGTGAAAACTACTTCCAGTCTTGTGTTTGGAAGGAGTTTGAGAAGGAGTTGGGTTTGGTGGATATTGCCCACTCATGGGGCCCTGGTAACATGTATACCCTGGTCTCTATACAGTCTTCGGCAAATTGAGTCCATACGACTTTTCTTCATGGTGGGAGACTATATGTCATGCCTTTTATCCAAAGTGAACCTACAAACACAGAAAGATAGGAACCATACGCTGGAACCATGGAGAGTGCCAGGGACCCTTAAGTGCCATTTCTGTAAGGTGAATAAGACCATTTCCATGTTTTAACTTTACAAGAAGCAAGAGGAAGTTAACTAATATGAAACTCAAAGGTAAATGTAGGGATAATAGATCAGACTGGATGATTAAGAAGGACATTTGAGTGGTACCAGTCAAGGCAATATTTGAGAGGAAGAATCTAATATGTATTAGCTGAACACATAATATTTTAATTTAAAAACTTTCATATAGTATATTTTGGTCTTTTTTCTCCTCACTCAACTTCTCATAGATTTTTCTCCCACATCCTTATCCATTCATCTTTATCCCCCCCCCCCTTCAAGAAAACAAATACTAAAAACAAAAAGAAGCCCAAAAAAAATCAAAACAAGTAAAAAAAATCAATAAGACAAAAGGTATGAAACAAAATAAAATGAAAGAAAAGCCCATTTTTTAAAAAGCATGAAGTTTCTTTTTTATTGGGCAACTACTCCTGGATGTAGGGCCTGCCATGGAGAATAGTTGATACACTCAGTGACGCTCCGTTGGAGAACATTGATTTTCATATTTCTGGGAGGCATCATTTGAAATTGGCTTCTTGGCTGAGGTTTGGGGCGGGGGTCAGGTGAGTCCCTGTGTCTCCTCCCTCTCAGTTCTGTGACTTCAACTGTCTTGAATCTTTGTAAATCTTATTTATGCTGCCACAGACTCTGTGAATTCATATCTGCCTCATCCCCAGAAGATACTGTTTTGGTTGAAGTCAGTGAGCAGCTCTGGCTCTTACAATCTTTTCATCTCCTCTTCTATATAGAGCCTTGAGCAATAACAAGCAGGGTTTGAAGAGATTTAAGATTGAGGACTCCAAGGTCTCTGACTCTCTGCACATTATCCGGTTGTGGGTCTCTGTGCTAGTTTCCGTCTACTGCAAGTGGAAGCTTCTCTGATGGTGGCTGAATGAAGCATTAATCTATGGACATAGCAATATGCCATTAGGGGTCATTATATGGCTGCATTCTTATTGTATTATTCCACATTTAGCATAATAATAATAACAACAGAATTTTTCCTAGGCCTCAAACCTATCAAGGCTCAGATGCTTGGCCTTTTTTTGTTTGTTTGTTTGTTTGTTTTTGAGTTCCATCTCATGGAGTCAGCCTTAAGCCCAGTTTAAAAAAAAGGTTGGTCACCCCTATAAGATTTGTGCCAATATTTCAGTAGTGTATCTTTCAGGAAGGTCGCGGTTGTAGGGCACAGGGTTTGCAGCTCCTTTGGTAGTGTACAGAGTACTAGAACTATGAGATCAAGTCAATGAGGTTGATGCGTCTACTCAGGCCCCAGCTCGATTTCTCCGTGTTCAGTGACATACATAAGTACCGTCTTCAGCAGAAGGGCCTTACTATAGGGTTTGGAAAGCAATAATAGCCTTGGAAATAGCCTGTGATGTTTAGGAAGTTCCATGAGATCCCTTTGGCCTATTACTCAACAGTATGCAACCTATTCCTGGTACTGGGGATTTCACTTGGGGCATTGTCTCACCTAAATTCTTTGGTGACTCCATTTAGATTCCTTTCATATATACGCATGCTTTAGGCAGCTTCTACCATAGTAGGGTTCCATATGTTTTTTTCTTTCAAATGGCCTTTAATAATTAGGTGGCCCCCTGTATTCTCTCCTTTACCTGTCTTTCCCATATCCCCTCTTAATTAACCCTGACCACGCCAGTTTCCTCTGCATCTCTCCACAACACTATAATCTCTTCCCCTTCCCAGAAAGATTCTCTTCTTTCTGCTGCTCCCTCACTAGGTACCTAACCTCTGTCGTTATTCAGATTGAAGACTACAAATTAAAAGTTTAAGAGCAAACTTCCAAATACAGATAAAAACATCTAATATTTGCCTTTAGAGGTCTGGGTTACGTCACTTAAGATTTTTCTTTTCTCTCAAGCTCCACCCATTTACCAGCAAATTTCATGATTTCATTTTTCTTAACACTTGAATAATATTTCATCGTATAAATATGCCACATTTCCACTATCTACTTGTCAGTTGATGGACTTCGGCAATGGACGTGGATGCACAAGTGTCTCTGTGGTAGGATGAAAAGTTCTTTGGGTATATGCCCAAGAGTGGTATAGCTGCGCCTTGAGGTAGGTCAGTTTATAGAGTCCTGAGGCACCCCTACTGTTGGGTCCCAGCCCGTGGGAAAAATTGAATCAGGATTCACCTGAAAGAGGGAGTGGGGATTGAAAGTAGGATACAGAGACGCGAGAAATAACGAATCAAGTCAGGAAATTTCTGATCAAGATTCACTTTATTACAGATTAGCAGGAACATATATAGGGCAAGGTCAACAGGATCTATTCTTATCTCACTCACCCTAGCCCCCAGGCAAGAATGCAATAGCCTAAATCACTCCCTGTAGAGCTTCCTAGTTCTTTGAGTAGTTCCTTGTAAGAACTTCCTAGATCCTCTGAGTGGTTCCAAGTTGAGACTTCTCTACTTCTTTCAAAGGTAAATAGTCCAAGGATAGCTTAGAACACAAGACCTCGTTGTGAGGTAAAGGTCAGCAACTCGAAGGTCACAGCATACAGCCTAAGCACAGGATTTCTGACATGGCAGAATTTGTCATGGGTCCCCACACCCTACACTTGTATTAAGACACCAAAGAGGGAAACTGAAGGGGATTCTAGAAAATGGAAAGATCTTCCATGTTCATGAATCAATAGAATCAATATTATGAAAAAGGCATTCTTCCAAAAGTGATCTACAGATTCAGTGCGATTGCATCAAAATTTCAACACGATTCTTCACAGAAAAAAACCAACAACAACAACTTTCTTCTCATGTGGAAATACAAAAAAGCACAGGACAGCTGAAAAACAATTCTGATCAACAAAAGATCTTGTAGAGGCATCACCATGCCAGATTTCAGCTGTATTAGAGAGCTACAGTAATAAAAACATGGTATTGGTATGAAATTAGATCCTCTGATTATGGAATAGAATTGAATATCATAAATATAGTTCTATAAGATAGATGTCTGAAGGAGGTACCACTGTACTTCAAAGCAGTATGTAACTGAGATTGTTTTATGTTCTGGAGGTTCTAGGGGAGAGATCATTGTATCATATTTCCAAGTTTCTAGAAGTCTCTCCCATCCCATAGCATGTATTTCCTCCCTCCATCTCTAAAGCCAAAAATAATATGTCTGGATTTCTCATAGGTATCTCTCTAATTCTTAGGTCTTCTTGGTACAGTATGTGTGTGTGTGTGCGTGCGTGCGTGTGTGTACAGATCTGTATACACATGTGTAGATGTACATGGGGAGGTCAGAAATTGGTGTGAAGTATGTTTCTCAATTACTCTCTATATTACATTTTGAAGTACGGTGTCTCGCTGAACCTGCAGCTAGACCATTCTGCTAGATTGGCTGGCCAGGAAGCCTCAGAGATCCTTTTCTCTCTGCCTCCCCAGCACTAGGATTATGGGTCTTTGCTGTTGTGCTCAGCTTCTTTATATGGGTTCTAAATGATCAAACCCAGGTCTTCATGCTTGCCCAACAAATGTTTAGGCAGCTAAGCCACCTCCACAGCTCTCCCTGTTTCATGTGGCTAATCATGTGACTAACCCTTTGACCTATTCACACTGGCAAGTCTCTTTGTTACATGGTGTCACATATTTCTAAGTTCTGAGGATTAGGGCATGGGCTAGTTCAGGGACTGGAGTTCTGTGTACTGTGTGGTTATGACTATATGGGGCAGAGCTCTGACATGCACAAGGATTTGCAGAGAACTCAGGCACTCAGTAGTGGTAGGTTCCTGACTTTACTCACAGAGAGCACAGGCAAGCTGTATCCATAGCTCTGTCCTCTAATTCCTTTCCTTCCCCAGAATGTAATAAATTAAACATAGTATAAGATGCAAAAGGGTTACATTGAGACATATACTATTTGAAGGTTTAATTCATTTTTCTAGTGTGTGAGACACAATGCTATTAAATTTTTAAAGCAGTGAGCTCCTAAACTCTCTTACTTTATGAGGGCTTTCTTCATAAAGATAAATGGTTTCCTTGCCAAATCAAATGCAGATTTGAAACAAATTAAGCTAATGTGCAGTGGTACAAGGTAGAATGGGTGTGGGGCGGGGGGCTCTTTTATCTTGCATTGTAATAACTATACCCACCTAAATCAATAGCTATGGAAAAAAAAGCAATAATATCATGTAACTGCAGGAAATGAAATATAGTGGTTTGGTGGGGGGAAAACAGGCTGCAAAAAGAGAGGGGTTTGTATTAGAATAATGACATTTCATTAAACAGGGAAGGAATGGTATTGAAGAGAAGTCCATCGCAGTAAATTCTATTTCTTATAATAACACTCGAGAGGAGTTAAATTTGGTTGGATATTGTGATAAAGGATAATGCTGCCATCTTTCCGTACATTGCGCTGTAATTTTATGGTTAAAGAAACCTGAGATATTAAAGAGCTTGTTCATGTTTCTGGAGTGTGTTCTCATTCTCCTAATCTTTTGCTTAATTTAGTTCAAGGTCCTATAATCTGTCTGAAAGTTGGTGTTTGGTGTTGGTGCTTAGAGAGGAAATTGCTCCTCTTTTCTTTTTAGGTTTTTTTTTTTTTTAGGTGGTATTTTTTGCTTGTTTGCATATGAATAAAGGCAAATGAGTCTTTTCATTTTCTTGTTTGTGGAGGACAGGGCAAAGACAAAGGGATCTGCCATTATAAAAATGGTTTTTGTTAACAGGGACCTCAGAGGCATCATTCCTACATATGCTGTCTAGTAGCCCACTAATTAATCTATAGTCTATAGAGTTATTCCTACCCATGAGAAACACCAAGAGACCTGTCACACAGGTAGGGGATGTGCTCGGGACATCCCCATCTGAGAGGATTTAGGGTGCACTGTTGACATTTCCTAAAGCTGCTCTCACAAAGGACTGCTCAGAACACTCTTTCCTTTTCTCCTAGCAGAACCCAGGATAGGCAATTCCTGCCTAAGATAAGCTTCTCTGTCCCCAACTGGACAAGAGAATCTGCGTTCACTTCTTCCAGCTGGAAGAGCAGAGGCATCATTGCTGTTGAGTGCCTGCATCCTCATGACTCTGTTTCTGAAAGGCTAGGAAGGACAAGTTAGCAAAAAAGGACACCTCCTATATAGGAAGTCATCCCTGGATCCCCAGCTAGAAAACCCTTCAATCTGCGTTGTTAGTATGGCCTCAGAGTGGAAAGAGAATAGTCCACACTGTAAAGTATTATCCCAAGAAATCATTCCTTAGACTGGGAAGAAAATATCATAGAGGGTAATGTGGTTTACACTCTGGAAAACAAGCCACTGAAGAACAAAGGTTACTTCTGTGAAATCTGGTATTTCTTTTACCCTAGGCAAATTCCTTTACCTCTTTGTTCCATGTTCTCCTCACCTGGAAAATGGCATCCATCCTTCAGAGATGTGTAGCCTGACTTTTTGGCCACTTTATTGGGCTTTTATATCTATCATGGTTTCTTCACCCGAATCCCTTCCGAGCCCCCAACACTAGGTGGGTGATAAAGAAGGTTAGAGAGGAAAGGGGGCATAGATACCTTTAGACTACTTTCTTCTAATTAGGAGAATCCATCGAGTTCCATCGAGATCCAAGATTTGTTGTCAGGATATCTCCAAGTAGCAGCCAACAATCCAACAATCTAGCCAGTCTGCAATCTAGCAATTCAGCAAACAGTAATAGCAAAAGCAGCAGCAGGAACCAGCAGCTGCAGGGGCCAACAGCAGCGAGGGCAGCAGCAGGGGCAGCAGCAGGGGCAGCAGCAGCAAGGGCAGCAGGAGGGGCAGCAGCAGGGAGGGCAGCAGCAGGGAGGGCAGCAGCAGCAGGGGCAGCAGCAGCAGGGGTAGCAGCAGCGAGGGCAGCAGCAGCCACCTCTCTTGACACTCTAGCATTGATATACCCATTGCAGAGTCCCCAGAATTCCAAATGTAGACTATCTGCAGCTGGCAAAAATCACGCCCTCCTAAAGCGTGAAACAAATCATAGTTAGCGATCATGGACAAGCTGAGGCAGCTCCATATCTCATGCCTGGGATTAAAACAAAAACATATTCATATAACATAACTGGGTTTTAAAGAAATCAAAATTCTCACTGTACTTTCCCCCTTTCTGTTATAAGCCATAGAGTGAAACAGATACATCTGATTGGGGTCAAGATTTTCAGAAAAACATTTCTTGCTTAATTCTAATCTTTATAAGTTTTCATGGTATCCATATCCTTTTATTCCCTGTAGAAAAATAAACAAAACCATGTTACCAACGCAAAACCATTGCAGGATTCCATTCTAATGTTAACACATCCTTATACTTCATAGGTTGACTTAATTCCACAGGTTTGTTTGTTTTTTTTTTTTTTTCTATAGCGCAGTATCTCTCAGGTGCTGTTTTTTTCATTGACACTATGAAAATATAAAATTAACAAAGCATTATTTAGTCTGTCTCTGGGGGTCTTTACCCTTTCTTTTTGTTTTATAAGCATTTCTTTTCAAGTATGATTAGATCTTTCTACAACTGCTTATCTCGTAAGATTGTATAGTTTATCACTAATGTGCTTTATATTATAATATGCAAAGAATTGCTTCATCTTATTGGAGACATATGTGGGGCCATTATCAGTCTTGATTTGTGCAGGTATCCCCATAATTGCCATTATTTCCAATGAATGTGTAATTACACAATCACCTTTTTCAGAACTCAAAGCAGTTGCCTATTAAAACCCCAAATATGTAGGATTGGGATAGTACACAAACTTTAGCTTCCCGAATTCTGAAAAATGAAACACATTCATCTGCCTCTCCTGATACTCTAGCGTTGATACACCCACTGCAGAGTACCCAGAATTCCAAATGTAAACCATCTGCCGCTGGCAACAATCATACCACTCCGAGATCATGAAACAAATCATAGTCAGCTACTGTGGGCAATCTGAAGCAGCCCCATATCCTACACCTGGTATTAAAACAAAACAAAAAAACCATATTCACATAATATAACTGGGATGCTTCCTGTATGTGTCAGACTAGAGGCTGCATAGAAAGTCGCCAGCACAATGTTTGGCTAGCAGGTGGCTCAGCAGTTGTTCAGGGTTGTTTTCAGTGTCATTATCTTCATTACCCTTTGATCCTGTGAGTTCTTTGCCTTTTTCATATGTGAGGGACTTGCAAGTTTAAGAGGCAAGAGGCACATAGAAAGTGCTCAGTAAAACTCCCTCCCACCCCATCATATTTTTCTACTTTCTTATGTGATTGTGATGCTTTGGGGGCTACTTTTACTGGTAAAAGAGATTCCACTCATGGGACTGGAGAAGTGGCCTGGAGTTAGGAGCTACTGCTCATGCAGAGACCCAAAATTGATTTCCAGAAGCCACAACTGCCTGTAGCTCCAGCTTCAGGGTTTTGAGTCCCTCTTTCGGCCTCTGTAGGCATCACAATCACATATACACAACCCCTACCCCCAGATGCAGACACATGCATACATATGTAAAAATAAAAATAACTTTAAAAGAGAGACACTAATCACAGGGCAGTGGATAAAGAGGGCTGTACTGTGCCGTGAAAGGAGTTTCAAGGGTTGTTTAATACATATGTCTGTCCATAATGTCTCGGGGTTCTCCAGCCCCGCTGGGTGCCTCAAGACTCAGAACATGTGCGTCTCCTGGATTGAACTCACTTACCAAATGTTTATTTTTAAACAACCAAGAATTTTTTCACATGCTTTAAAATTACTTGTACTAGCAAGCAGAGGTGAAATTAATAGCATGCACACACACACACACACACACACACACACACACACATATATGGGGGAGGGGGGAGAGGAGAGAAAGAGAGAGAAGAGGGAGATAGAGATAGAAGAGGGAGAAAGAGAAAGAGAAATTGACTGTAATGGATGAAACAAACACACTGTGTGGAATCTAAGTCACCGTTCCATAGAGGTTCTTGCACATTCAAGCTCGTGCAGCATTGCTTACACTAGCCAAGATGGGGAACCAGCCTAGATGCCTATCCTGAGATGAATAATGGCAAGAATGTGATAGTCATATGTAAGTAGTTCTTATATAGCTGTAAGTAATGAAATTATGTCATTGTGTTACGCAGAGTAAGCCAAAAGTATAAAGGCAAATGCCATTTTTTTTTTTCGTATTTGGATTCTAGAGTTAAATAAATAAATACCATAAGCATACACGACACTCCTCCTCCCTTTCCCATCAGAAAATGGCCGGCCCCCCAGGGATATCAACCAAATAGGGCATACCAGGTTGGAACAAGTCTAGGCACATCTCCTCACATTAAGGCTGGACAGGTCAAGCCAGTAGGAGGAAAAGTGTTCCAAAAAGCAGGCAAAGGAGTCAGAGACAGCCCCTACTCCCACCGTTAGGAGTCCCACAGGAACACCCAGCTAGACAACCTTATCATGTATGCAGAAGACCTAGCTCAGACCCATACAGGCTCTCTAATTGTCAGTTCCGTCTCTGTGAGCTCCTATGAGCCCTGGTTAGTTGACGCTGTGGGTTTTCTTGTGGTATCCTTGGCCCCTCTGGTTCCTCTAATCCTTCCTCCTCATCTTCCTCCAGATTCCTTAGCTCTTGTTAATGTTTGGCTGTGCATCTCTGTATCTGCCCTCATCTGTTATTGGATGAAGCCTCTCTGATGATAATTATGCTAGGTTCCAGTCTACGAGAATAGCAGCACATCATTAGTAATCATTTGATTGACTTTTATTTTTCAAGTCATGTGGTGTTTTATCAAACTCCGGTTCCTGGCCACCCTGGCAATGTCAGGCATGGGCTCCCTCTTATTTCATGGGTCTCAATTTGGACCAGTCTTTGGTTGGCAACCCCATGAGCTCTGTACCACCTTTACCCCAACACATCTTGCAGGTAGTTAAGAATTGTAGGTGGAAAGTTTTGTGTCTGGCTTGGTGCCCCAGTCCCTCGATTGGAAGCCTGCCCTTGTTTCAGATGATGGCTGGTTGGAGTCCTTGCAAGGGTTACCCTGGTGAATTCCTGGGAGTTTCCTGGGAGGTTACTACCTCACCCTCTGAAATGCCCCCAATCCAGTCCTATCCCAATTCTCACTCTCTCCTCCCATCCCCACCCATCCTCTGTCTAGTAATGAAATCTATTCTATTTCCCCTTCCCAAGGACATACATCCATTCTCTTCTTGAGCCCTCTGTATAGTTCTTAATAAGCCACCCCATAACACCATTTTTCTTTTGTTCATGGGACTCTGGTCTACTTTCATCCCCTGGTTTACCTGTCAGTTTCACCTGCCATTTCTTCCAGAAGTCTGTGTACCCTGACTCCTTGCCCAGTGTGCAATGGGCAACTTGTTCTTGCTACCTAGAATTGTCATCTACTGTATGGATGTGTCCCTCTTGCTTTCAATGCTCCTGGACATCAGAGGCCAGCCAGTATAGGCATACTTTTTAAAATCAATTTAATTGGCTTGTTATACCTCTATATCCCTTTTAACCCTTTTTTCATCCTAATCTCTTTCAACCTGCAATACTAGGTAGGAGAGAAAGAAGGTTAGAAAGGAAAGGGGACAGAGACTTCTTTAGGCTACCTCCTGCTCATTAGAGGCATTGAATTCCTTGAGGTAAGGCCAATTTTTGCCGTCAGAATATTCAGCAGTCCAGCAAACCAGCAATCCAGCAACAGCAAACACAGCATCAGGATGAATCAGCAGCAGTGGGGGCAGTAACATGGGGAACAGCAGCCACTGTAGGCCTCTCAGGGCTCTCCCATTTGTACCCTCTACAGAGTCCCCAGAATTAAACTATCACGCCCCTGCTAGTGCATGGGGCAAGTCATAATAACCTGCTGTGAAGCAGCATTTTATCCCACACTTGGGATTAAAGCAAAAACATAACTAGGTTATGTTATATTAAACACAGCATAACTAGGTTTTTAAAGAAACCAAAAGTCTCACTACAAGCCGTTCTTTAACTGTAATCTTGAATGGACTAATAGCTGGGTGGCATGTCAGGAACACTGGAGGAGACAAACAAAGAAAGCAGAGTAGAAGGGAATGAAGGCATTATCTTTGTTTGGAGGAATTTGAGATAATATTACTTTTATTTTTAAGTTTCCCCCCCTTAGATATTGAGGCAATTGTCATCCTATAAAATAGGCAGTGACTATGTACAAAGCAAGGATCTAGTCTCATTTTCTGGATGATGGAATGATGAGGAGATTCCGAAACATAAACATGGATTTGTTTGAATCCCAGCACAGCACCTGCTCATCAGAACAGTGGGTGTTTAAAATGCTTACTCGGGGAGAGTAGTGTGAGAATCTGAGATAAATGGCGGAGAAGACATGGTCCATACAAATCATTCTGTAAGTGGTAATGATCAACCTCTCTTTTGCTGGCAGGAACTGCTCATTCTCTCTCTCTCTCTCTCTCTCTCTCTCTCTCTCTCTCTCTCTCTCTCTCTCTCCCCGTGTCTTTCCCTCTCCTTCTTTCTCTCTCTCTCTCTCTAACTGAAAGCCAAGCCTTTTCTGTTACAATAGTTTCTGTTTTTCAAGGAACACCCAGTTCCAGTGATATCATACAGCAATACCAATAATTTGTGGCTTAATCTGACTGTCCTCTCAATAAAATGTCTTACGTGGACTGTTTTCTGCACAAAGACAGAAGCGAGTCCTTGTCATTGTCTCAGACAGGCTCATGATCCCAGTGAAGACACCTAGGGATCAGACACAGTACTTTGGTGGAAGGATACAGATGAATTCATCAGGCAGAGCATCTCCGTTGAGAAGGCACAGGGTGGACATGCCCCCGGAGACTAGGACCATCTGGCACGTGTACTCTATCAGCTGCCAACTGCTGCTGTAACACAGTCACAGATGCCTTCCTCTCTTATGTTCTGGGGTTCCTACAGCAAGTCTCACTCTTTTTAACCCAAGGTATCAGCAGAACTGTGTTTCTTTTGTGAACTTCCATGGATAACCCATTTCCTTGACTTTTCGCTGCTTTTAGGAACAGCTTACATTTCTTAGCTCACAGTTTCCTTTGGCCTCTTCAAGTCCAGTAATAGCAGCCTTCTGGCTGAGGCCTTCAGCCTCCCTTATCAATTCAAGTTCATGTCCCCATCTCCACAGCCTAGATCACATTTGCAAAGTTCCCCATGCCATAACAAGCAATAACATTCACAGAGGTCAGAGATTGTAACCATAGGTTTGGAGGGTAGACATGAGCTCACACAGGGACCTCCAGAGGAAACTTCTAGTAGTACAGAGTAACTTCCTGAAGGCTTTGGTGAGTAGGGCCATTTTGGAACATGGGGAAGAGTTTTGTGTCTTCATTTATATCTCACTCTTCTTTAAAGAACATGTTTGTTTAATTAAGGGATGACTGCTACAATGGCTCCATTGGGTGTCTTGGTTGGATCACCATTATCTTTTTATATTTATTTATTATGTATATGGATGTATGAATGAGGTTACACATGCCATAATGTGTATGTGGAGGTCAGGACAACTTGTGGGAGTCAATTCTCTCCTGCTATCATGTGGGGTGTTGGGGTGTAAACTGAAATTGCCAGACTTGGCATCAAGCACTGTTACTAGCTAAGCCATCTCCCTGGGCAGATCACTCATTATTTTGCAGAGGGCCTTGGCACACAGCTCATTCCATCTTTATAGTTACCTAGATAACGCCATCACTGTTCTATTCCAAACACATACTATTATAACATGTACCTATGTGTGGACCCGAGTCTGTCTTGTGTGAACATCAGATTCCTCCCAGGATGCATAACTTCCTTGACAAGAATTCTTCTCAGTAGACAGTGTGAGTCATCAGTGTTGGGCTTCCCAGCCAGACATGGAGAGACACAAGGGAAGACGCAGGCAGTGCCATTTTAGCTTGAGCCTTAGCCCAGTGGGGAGGTCCTGGCTGGCAAGAGCTCACACTAATCTGTCCTCCATGCAGCCAGCTCCTGAAGGGGAAAGGATTTCCCTTCCAGCCTGACATCAAAAGGTTCTTGCCAGGGGTTCCCTGGGCCAGGATCCTGTCAGCAGGGGGTATTAACCAAACACAGTTCACCCCCTGTGTTTGTCAGGGGTGGTTGTGTCTTTGAGGCAGCCTCATTCCTTGGACTTAATTAAAACCCAGTTCCCTCTTTTATTCAATTTATGAGGCCTAGCCTGTAGGATTAAGCGATTATAGACAAAAAGCCCCATTTGTGAAACACTCCTAAACTCAAGCTGTTACGATGCTTACTTGTACTCCATTAAATTAATAAGGAATGAATCGGCTGATCCATTATGAATTAAGCGGTGGGGAGTCTGCCTGGTTCATGCTTTCTGCTCCCTCCTTGGAGAACATTTGTGTAAAATGATTATATTCATATTCATTCCGCTGGAATTCTCTAAAAGTGGAACACATAAATTACTCTAAAGACATGGAGTTTATCTTAAACATTAACTACGAAGGGTGAATTAATAAGACTATTATAAAACCATTAGCAGTCAGTGTATTTACCTACAACTGCAGTGTACCCCAACCAACTTCAACCCACAGTTGCCATTTATGTTGGGTGCTCAAGCTAGTTTATTTTAGCTTGCAACTCATTTAAACTCCCAACAGCTTAAAATATATAATTATTTTTATTAACTTCTTTCAGTTTTGGGGGCTTTCTCGGATGCTTTTGGTTCCTAACTGAACCACACCATTCTATCAAAAAGTATAATGTCTGAGAGTCTCAAAATGTGATCCTTGGTCTCTAAAAGTTAGAAATTAAGAGGCTGAGTCCTAGTCAGATAAGCTGGAGCATCATGCCTAGGCTCCTGAGGTGCCAGCTGACAGAGTGGGGGACAAAAACAGTTAAGAAGAGGGGACATTCAGGACTTTTTCCAGTTGTTCATGAGCTCAGGATGAGTTTGATAGGTGATTCAGATTTTTCCAGCCTAGGCATCCTTCCTGCACATGCTAGACTAGACCCTGCTTAGGGATGAGAGTGTCTTGCACACTGTAGGATGCCCTGCAGAACTTCTTATCCTCCCTTTCAGACTCTCAGAGTGAAAACCTTTCTTCTTCCTCAGCAAGACTATCTACATATAGGCAAATCTTCTGGAAATGGAGAGCAAAGCAGAGCCCATTGCAGAACCCCTGTCTGGATCTGTTACCAGAAGAGGGGTCACTTAACCCCTTCAGGACTTGGTCTCCTTACTGTAAAATGGTGATAGGTGGCCTTCAAATATTTCCAAAATCCATTCAAAGATGGGTCAGTGCTGAGTGTAAACCTGGTAGGGGGCACGTGCTTCTCTCTGCTTAGGGTGTAGGGGTGTGACCTCTAGGGAAGATGAGGCAGTGTGTTCTTCAATAGCATTACCTCCATGCCCCTCATATCTCTGCCTGTGTCAGATTAGTTTCCTGTTATGGAGTTCAGTGGACTAGAAACCATGAGGAGGGAGTGGCTGTTCTCTTCTGCTCTTTCCCAGCCAGTGAAACTCGAATCAGAATTTACTTGCCTCACCATTCCTTAATGTCACGTGACTATGTGGAATGAAGATGTACTTTGGACCTGGGTGAGAGGGGTTATCCTTCTCCAGTACATGTACACACCCATGCTTTCCCACAGCTGCCAGGTAGATCGCAAATACTCCCTAATCAAACACTTTCATAAAATGGCTACCCTCCTTCCTTCTTTGAGGCTAACACTCACATGGGCAGCAGGATGGCTCCTGACCCCCACTCCCACACCTGGGCACCAGAGTCAGGTGAGGAGGTCAGAAATCAGGATAGCAGGCAGGGGGACCACACGAGGTGCAGAGGGGGGTTGATATAAAGTGTGGGGATTCTCTTCCAGAAGCTTCGGTTTTCCTGCTCATGAAGGAACTGGCAGCTTCATTGCACGCTGAGGGTGTCATTCTTTAGGGCAGAGAGTTGAGAGGAGAGGAAATGAGGTGACTGGTCCAATGACAGATAGCTGGTGAGAGACAAGAAAAGAGCACAAACCCTAATGCCCCATCCTCCAAAGCTTTGTCTCTTGGGTTTCAGTGGGCAGCTCCCTTCCTGCTTCGATGTGACTGTGATGGTTACAGCCCCACACAGAGCAACACTTCCTGTCAAGACAACCCAGTTCTTCATTAACTTTGCTTTAAGGGCTTGTCTAGAGCCAGAGTCCTGAGAGCTCACATTTCTGTTTCCCTTTTCCTTTCAAAAACTACAGGACGTGCATTTCTTCTTGTCTGTTTTTATTCTTTTATTTCTGAGTCCTCTGCTTTTCCTTTCCTTTTGAGCCAACTGCTATTCTGTCTTGAGTAGTATCAAAATGTGTGTGTGTGTGTGTGTGTGTGTGTGTGTGTGTGTGTGTGTGTGTGT
>OU015753.1:11913076-11940747 GCA_907169655.1 Acomys percivali
CACACACACACACACACACACACACACACACACACACACACACACACCAGTTTTGGCCTCTATTATAAAGCTGGGTTCTCAGACAACAAGGCACTTGTATTGTAGAATGGTAACATTTGGAGAGAATGGTCAACAGTTGCTGCGTTTTGTCAAGTTGTGTGTTGGCCTTTCAGGTGACTCCAACACTCCCTGTTGTGAAAGCTTGACACCAGGATTTATGTACATCTTTTCCGATTACTGAGTCATAGTTTGAAATCTCTCTACTTCCAATAAGAATCTTTCTATAGCTGGACCTGAGGGAAGAGCCTTGCCATCCCAGCTATTAAACAGGATGAGGCAGGAAGGTCCTAAATTTAAGCCTTGCTCAGCCTACACAGTAAGCTCAATGCCCCCTTAGCCAATTTACTGAGACATCCTGCCTAAAAAGTACAAAGTAAAAACACACAAGCAAACAATGGTCTGGAGATTTATCTGTCTTATAGCAGTTCCCTGGCATCGTAATGCTCCAGGACAAATCGCCAGGACGACAAAAAAAAAACCAACATGTCATAGAATTGCTTAAGGTTGTAAGAGTCAGTGTGCTCAGACTGGAACAATAGCACATACCTGTAATCCCAGTACTTAGGAGGTGCAAGCAGGAGCATCAGGAGTTCAAGGTCAGCCTTGGATACATAATGGATTTGAGGCTAGTCTGAGTTATATGAGACCTTGTTTCCACAAACAAACAAACAATCCTAGCAAAAAAGTCTTGCTAGATAGGTCTACTCAGCATCCAAATATGTTATTCATCCCTTAACAAATTGAAAATGTCCTTGATTTCATTTATTGGGGATACTCCTGTGTGTGTGGAGAGTGCTTCCTGGGACCTACTGGAGGCAGCATGGTGGGCAGCGGTAAGCATAAACTTAGCGAAAGAGGAGATAAACAACAAAAGGACAGATTAATGTGAACACGGTCTAAGACAATCCCCAGGTAATAAAGAATACTGAGTCACAAAGGAAAGCCATTTAAGACAAAGCTATTTTAAGCTGCAGAGATTGATCTAGAAAAGGCCAAACAGATGTCACTCAACAGCAGAGAAAGGGTACAGAGGGCATGCTGCGAAAGAGGCAGTGTTGAGATCAGCTGAGCTACGGATGTCAAGGTGGATACAGCCTCGACATCCCAAAGCTTTAAGGAGGAAAGTAGATGGTGTTGTGAATGGATGCCCACCTTTACAAAGGTCAGAGAGTTTCTGAGTAATGAAATAGACCTTTGCCCTCCAAAGCCCCTCCCCCTTCCCTGAAACCCCTTCTGGCCTTTTTATATGGCTCATTTCCTACACAGCTGATATTCCAAAAGGTTGATGTCATCAAAGCTGTCCTCTGCACCTTGCAGCGATTTGCAGGTCCTAAGAGCCAGGTACTGTACTTTCTGTATGATCTGGAGAGAACATTTACAGAAGTATCACACCCACGGAGCCCACAGATCACAGCTCTGTAGCTTGAGATATGTCATGAACGACTCATTCACGACACCTGGGTCCAGAAAAAACAAACAAACAAACAAACAAACAAAGCCAGTGTCACAATCATATACCTGCTGATCGCCACTCCCTCTCCCAGGATAATCACTAACCCAGATTCTAACTCCACAGAGATCAAATTCTGCGTGCTGGTGAACTTTGGATAATGCAGGTATGGGGCTTTACTAGCTTCCTTTTCTTGACATTATGCTTGTGAGGCGGACTTCTGTGTTGGGCTGTTATTCTCTTGTGTGTCTAGCATGTTGTCTCCCTCCGGCTACAGGCAGGTGTCTTAGTCAGGGTTTCTTGGAGGAATAGCACAGGTTGCATGAATATAAGTTGGGGGCTAGATGCTGCTCTGGCACTCCTGTATTTCTCTCTACTTCCTGTCCACAATGGTGTGAACAATCCCCATCCGCACCCACCGCAGTGGTCATGATATTCTACTCAGTTGCTTAGAGCCAGGCAACCACAGACTGAATCCTTTGAAACCAAAAGAAATGCTCCCTTGTTTATGTGTCACTTCTGCCCAGTGTTTCAGCCACACTCACGAGAGAAGAAGGTCCTACTATGTCATTCTAGGGCCTCAAGACAAGTTTTCATTTGCAAAGACAGTATTGTAGACATGGGTGCATAAGGTCTTCGTGCTTACGGTAGGCCCAATCTCTGGGGCTGGTGTCCTTAGAGGAGGATGAAATGTATGGACAGTGAAGAGAGAGAAGCTGTACCTGGCTAGAGGTAGCATTTATGGGTGTGTCCACAAGTCAGGGAACACCAAGGACATAGAGAAAGGCCCAGAAATTGGGTGATGTCGCTTCCGTAGCATCCTCAGAAGGGAACAGCTCTGCCAACATCTTGGCTTGGGACTTCTGCCTTCTACCACTATCAAAAAGTATATTGACTTCTAATAAACCACTCAGTTTGTGGTCATCAATCAGAGCAGACACCAAACCTCTGACTGTGAGCTCTGGGGACACTGGGGCTTTCTGAGTGGTCCAGGGACTGCAAGTTACTTTGCGGGGATTTGGAAGATGATATGGAAAGCATGGGTGGCTATGACTTTAAGATTCCTCTCTTCTTCCAAAGAGACCCTCTTTGGACCTAAGGACACGTAGCCCTATCAGCAGGCTCATAGATACTGTGCTATCATTCCAAGATATGTGTTCTTGAGATTCTGAGGCAGCTTCTAGCATCAGCACACCCTGTTGCTTTTACTTGTAAGCACGTACCACCACAGTCTCCTATCCCCCTTAGAACCATAAACACTCTAATAGCAGTAACGGGGCCGCCTCCATCATGACCAAACGTGATTACGTTCCACATAAAAATATAAAAGCTCATTTGAGCCAGGGCTCCCTCTGGGCCCATCGCCTGCACTTTTATTGAAAACCCCACATTCCTGACTCCGTGAGCACTGATGTCAGGGCCCACTGAGCTGTAGCCCACAGTCGGCTGTAAAGTGCCAGGGCAGCCCAGCGGGGTGACTCCAAGAAATCTCGATCTTCGCTATGTTCTGTGGTTTGGAAGCCCCACACTTTCCTCTCCACAGGCTCCTCTGTGCTCAGCCCATGCCTTAGGCTTCTGTTGTATAATATAAGGCCTCATGGTTGTTCTGTTTCTCCCTCTGCCAAATGCTCAAGGCCAAGAGTGGTCCAAGGTATGTGAGTGAATCAGAACTCCAAAGAACCTCTTCCCGCCTCTTCTCTCTGCTGTCTGTCTGTCTTGTACTCCTGCTTTATGCTTTGTTTTCCCCAAGCAAATTTCACCTTTCAAGCCGGGATCTAGGTTCAGTTAACCTCTTAACACTTCTACCTGTCCCTTGACCTTCGTAGCTGGCTTTCTCAAATGTTTAGCTCTCTGCTGGTAACACCTGTTTATCAGCTTTCTTCCTGCACTCCTATGCTTTCCTCAGGGCCATGCCTTTTTCATAAGATGCTTTGCTGTGGCCTCTGGAATTGCTATGACCGCCCATATCCCACCATCTGTTCACTTCCCAGCACTTTTCTTTAATTTTTTTTTTTATTCATGTATATATGTGTTTGTATATGCATGTGCTCCTAAGTGTCTTCAGGGGCCCGCAAGGGGCGTCAGAGCCCCTGGAGCTACAATCAGCAACTGAAACTCACCTGACAAGGGTCCTCTGAAAGACCAGCAGCAGGCACTGGTAATCACAGGCTCATCTCCTCAGCCCCTCCTTTGACTTTTCTAGACTTGAAACACTGTCCTGTGCTTGGCAGTGTCTGTTCCTTTCTTCTGCTGCAAGGGCCTGTCAGAGGCTTTGACTCACAGCATCCATGATGAATGTTGTTTGGATGGCTTCACAAACTGCTGAGAGCAGTGTGAGCCTTCGGAAAACAACAGACACCATGGCAAGGAGGACGAGAAGAGCGATCCGGAGTGGTCAAGCCCTGAGATGGAAACGTAAAGGAAACGTGACTGTAAAGAAGCCCCAGCCAGTTTCACCCCACAACAAGAGACAGAAAAAGCAAATATTTGCTCCCTCACACACTTTCCTTCACACATGAAGAGAAGGTGGCTAGAGACGTTCACAGCCATTGCCAAATGCAAAGCCAGCAGGTCCAGGCTTGTACTCTAGATTGTTTAGACTTTAAGTCCAAATGTACTGCAAAGAACGAAAGTATTTTGTCATGTGTCAGTATTACTATTATTGTGCATGTGCCCCCCGCGCCTCCCTCACGCCCCCTCTCTGTGTATGTGTGCAAATGCAGGCACTGACAATCTTGTGCCTAGGGAGGTCAGAAGACAGCTTGTCGAGTCAGTTCTGCCCTTCTGCCCTGGGTTCCAGGGATTGGAATTATGCTGTCAGTTTTACAAGTTGTGTGCTTTATCCCAGAGATGCGTCTCAAGCCCAAGGAACACAATTTTCAGAGGTGATTTCTCAAGAGAGTGATATCTGTAAAAGTACAGGACTGGGCGTCCAGCCTCTAGCATGGTATCAGTGTGGGAGGGACTAGTCCCATTCTGGGCTCAGGGTCACCATCTGATATGAAGGGGCTCAAGATATTTGGACACTCAGCCAGGTGCCTTTAATGCCGATATAGTTCCAAAAATACTCTGGAATTATGCACAATTTATGGGGAAAACATATACTTTAAAATTCAGTGACTGAGGCAACAGCTGCAGGCATGAGATTTCTGTTCTAATCTTTAAAAATAGATTTTACAGAAATACCCCTGTGTGTGTGTGTGTGTGTGTGTGTGTGTGTGTGTGTCCATAGGAATAAGAGATCAGACTACAGATTGGCAACTGTGGTTGTGACCACCTTGAAAACCCTGAGTTCTCTCCCTTTACCATGCTCTGTCACCAAGGCTGTGTGGCAGTGCTGCTTTGAGTCAGCCCAGAGACTGACTAGGGTTCTGTCCAGGTAGCTGTATTGGTCTACCTGGATGCCCATCCTGTGGGCCTCTCTTTTTTTTTTTTTTCAGCCAAAGAGGCTATCAGCTCAGCACGAGAAGGCACAGATCACTGGGGATAGGAAGGATGCTGACAGAGCCTTTGTAATGGGTCAGGAAAATGAGATGGCACAAGGAATTCATGGTAATTTCTAATAAAGAGGGAGGGTGGTAGGTGCTAGCTCTAACTGGGACAATAGAGATTTTTGGAAAAATAGATGGTAAGTGATCAAGGAGCTGGGCTTTGTTTCTTTGGCAGACTGACAAATTATGTCATTTGTTCGTTCGTTGGACACAGGTGCACACACACACACATGTATGCCTGATATTATATTTGGAAGGGATAGTGATGGGAGTTTTTGGCGGTGAGAGAATTCACAGGTTAGTTGAGAAATGGGGTGGACCAAATAGTGTCCCTGAAAGTTGACTGCATCCTAATCCTCAGATATATGGGAGATGTCATCTTCTTTGGCCAGAAAGATTTTGTGAAGGGAAATATCTGGAGATGATGATGATGATGATGATAATGATGATGATGATGGTGATGATGAGTGTGTTGGGGGGCAGGGGAGTGTTTCCTGTGGGATCTTTGTGGGTACAGTGTTATCAACAGGACTTTTAAGATGAAGGAGGCTCAGTAGATGGGAAAAAGCCACAAACCAAGAAATGCAGGTGCTCCCCGAGCTGGTGCTGGAAAGGGAAAAAATAACAGAAAGTCCCCTTTTCCTCAAGGAGGAACCATCCTTGCAGACAAAAGGTATTTCTGCCTTCCAGAGCTACAAGAGAATAAAGCTGTGTTACAGTAAACTGCAACATTTTAAAATAATTTTTAAACCAGTGCTTGGAAGTAGCGGAGTGGGAAAGCATCCAATCGGAAGGTCAGAAGACCAGTAGAGAACAGGAGCTTACTATGTGATGACAGAGAGCAGAAGACCTGCTATGTGATGGTAGAGAGTAGAAGACCTACTATGTAGTAGTAGAGATCAGAAGACCTACTATGTGATGGTAGAGAACAGAAGACCTACTATGTGGTGGTAGAGAGCAGAAGACCTACTATGTGATGGTAGAGAACAGAAGACTTACTATGTGGTGGTAGAGAGTAGGAGACCTACCAAGTGGTGGTAGAGATAAGAAGACCTACTATGTGGTAGTAGAGCATGGCTCCCAAGGAGTGGGAAAGGCTCAGAGTGATGTGATGAGGCCCCTCAGAGCTCCCAGAAACCACTCTTGTCTTTGAAGGAGGATACTGGCATTTTGGGGTAGGTGTGGTAGGAAGAAAATACCATATGGTACATAGTCCCCCTATGAGACCCCAAGCAGAGAGGGAATGGGGCCTGGTCTGGGTAGTGAAGAAATCCAGCAGGCCTGGTGCACAGACTGAGGGCAAAACAACTTTAACCCAGGTAGGAAAATGTCCATAGGCTGGGTCAGGCAGCGCTTTTTAAACTCCACTGGGAATTTGGCTGCTTCCCTAGAAGTGCTCTGTGAGGCTGTGTATATTGAAATGACTAAAAAGTCCATGCTTTCAGAAATACGGCTGTCCCGTCACACTAGCTCAGAAACCATGTGGGCTCATGGCCCTTTACAGAGGATACCACAGGTAGAGAATGCTCCTGGCACTGTGGAGACACAGAGTTGTCCTAGGAAAGGCACCTTCCTAAAGGGTTCTACACCAAACGACTACAGGGAAGCATGTGAGTGAGCATCTGCACAAAGCATCCTAAAATCGCACGTTGAGGGATTTGGTGGCCATTTAGCTCCCATGGTGCAGTGGGTATGGACAGAGTGGGCAGGTGTGAGTCCACCGTAGGAAGCCACTGTGCAGACCTGGGTACCCTTTGTCAGGGGCTCCTCTGTGGAATGAAGGTCACAAGGAACTGCACAGAGAGAACGAGCCACCCAGAAAATGAACAATTCTCTCTCCACCACAGCGGCAGGGCGCCCACATGGAGCGGTTTCGTAATCAGGAGGCCATGTAGGACCACACCGGGAAAGCGGGCTTGGGGGAAGTCAGGGGAGGAGCGTGCCGTCGTGTAGAGAAGATAATTGAATCCATAGGAGGTCGACTGGGGCTCATTTCACAGAGAGCCGCACAAGAGCGCATGGCTTCGGTGCTGGCGATATGGCCTTGGGAGACTGCTGTTGAAGGGGACTTGTTTCTATATTAAGGCGCAGTTTACTCTTAGTGAGCTGCACTGTGCTATGCCACGGCCTGGGTACAGCCATAAAAGAAATGAAGTATATTTGCCTTGTTAACACAGTTTGTGTTACATATTCATAAACCATTTTCATGAAACTGCAAGGGAAAGATTCAATTGTCTTGGAAGCTGATAATGGCCCAACGGCCATCCAGAACTCAGGCAGCATGCTACGGAATTAGCTGCACAATGAATGAAACACAACGCCTATAATAAACTCATTCAGATATAAATTACTGCAGAGTAGATGTAATGTTTGTTAAGCAATAAAGCTTGCCACCTTACACGGGAAATTGAATGAGATTTATCATCAAATATGGTAGAGGATGCTTCAAGGGAATCTAGTTCTCTAAACTGGGCTTAATCAAAACAATCCAGAGAGAGCAGGCTTCCAGGAACAGGAAGCCAGAAGAAACCGATAGCAGCTGGTTCAAAGGGCATGCTGACATCCTGACCCTAAATACGAGGGCTCCCCAGAAATTCCACAGAGGACATTTGCATTTTTTCCAAACGGTTTTGTTTTGAGCGCCCCCCCAGCCCCCACTTCCCCTTGGGGAATTACCAGAACGGCTTCAGCTCTGAGAATATACACTTTGACCAATATTGGCTTCCTGGTTACAGAGGACAATAATTGAATTCAAGGACAGGGAACTTGTCCAAGTGACACTAGGCTCCGGTTCTTTTGGACGTAGTTGCAGTTGGTCCCCAGTGACTGGGCTCACACTTCCTGATGATTCCCTGGGTCCTCCTCTGCTCAGAAGACCTCCTTCACTCTTCCATAGGAGGGCAGGCCGGTTACTGTCTTCATCACTGGGAGCTCTAGTTTATCTCAGTCTTGAGTTTCTGGGGGAAAATAAAATGGAACCAAATGAAATAAAATGGGAATTAACTCAGCATGAGGCAGGCTTTCTGGTATTGTTACTCGAAAATAACTGCAAATATTTCACAGCTTTACGAGTTGAAGTCGGGGGGTTTTAAGTTTACGGAGAACAATGGAAAGTACCTTAGGAATGGATTAGAGCCCCAGAGTTGGATTAAGAGTGTTCAGAAGCCAAAAGGAATTTTCTGCCCGCTAATAACATTACCCTGCAATCTAATGAAATAATCTCCCTAAAGCCAAGTGCACAGAGTAAGCTGATTTCCCATTCACTGTTAAAACAAAACACTAGTTGGTCAGCTCACCACTCCATTTATAGACCGTTAACCATGCTTCAGACGATGACGACGACGGACGACGACAGCATTGGACAGCTTAAGGAATAAATTACAAAGATTTAGAAATGCAGATTGCCACACCCTTCAGGGAGGAGACCTCAGAATTCGAGGAGGAGCCCGAGCTCCAAACTCCTGGAGAATGTTTAAATGTGTCTTGGTGTTAAAAAAAAAAAAAGAATTGAACAATTCATATATGTAAGATGCTAACATACAAAAAAAAAAAAAAAATTCTAACATAGAGCCAACTCTCCACCTCTGCCCATTCACACGTTTCCCAGGATAAAGCAAAGGGCTGAGTAATGGTGATGTACCAGGATATTGAAATCCAGTAGAAACCGGCAGCATTTGCGTGGCCACCAGTTTCTTTTTGGCCTTCATCTCACTTATGTGTTGCAACCATCCTTGCAGAGCAGGGATCACCCGGGGCCATTTCAAAAGTGAAGGACTCAAGGAGAGCCATGCATCATTTAAAAAAACTCTTTCAGGTACAAAAAAATAGGCACCTGAACGCAAAGTGATAAACCTGTAAAATTATTATTATTATTATTATTATTATTATTATTATTATTATTATTATTAGTCAGATTAATCCTGCAAAGCAGAACAAAAACTGGCTCCGTCTGTAAAGCACAAGCACCCAAGTTTGGTTCCTGGGATCCAGATTTTTTAAAATGCCGGGCATGGTGGTATGCTCCGGCATCCCAGTGCTAAACTGACAGCGACCAGTGGGTCCCTGGAGCCCTGCGGGCTGCTAGCCTTGCATACTTAGGGAGTTCTAGGTTGGTGAGAGACCCTAGCTCAAAAATAAAAGGTGAACAGGACATGAGCAATGACACTTAATGTTGTTCTCTTGCATGTGCGTGCTTGTGTCCACATGTGCACACCACACACACACACACACACACACACACCCACCCACACACACCCCACACACGTAGTCTTTGTGTCTCCTTTCCTTGCAACTTACAGAGTTGCAAGAATGGAAACAGGTGCAAGTTTCCATGGGTCAAGAGCCAAGCTTGCAGAGTGTCTTTTTATATCTCCAAACCAATATTTCCCCACAGCCAGCTAGACACTTTGCTTCATTGACTTGAGTTTGTTACTCGGCCACCACACCCTGGGAAGTGGCCAAAGCGCAGAAACTATGCGACAGGGTCAGACAAGGCAACCACTGGTACACACCACGCTCTGGCTTGCATAACTACTCGTGTGAGTTTGTATCGCTGACTGGTTAATAGGGACCCAGGACAAGCTTTCAAAGCCGGTGTTCATTCACTATATATATGATATATGATATATGATATATATATGTTATAGCTGCAGCATTTTCCTCTCTTTTGGCTCAGAATTGTACCTCTCAATTATACCTCTGTTAAGTCAGAAGAAAGTAATGTTATACACGAAGTACATAAATGTGAGTTTGCCCAACTGACACTTTTTGTACAATAGAAATTAGACCACACTTGATATAAATTGGACAGACCCACACACTGTAGATTTCTGAAAGCTGGTTTATGGCTCTGAATTAGTTTAATCAATATGGATAATTTAGCGTAATTTCTGGACCATTTGGCCTTTATGGAAAGACTTAGTGAGGCAGTTGCTCGGCCTGGTTTTTAGAGCCTTCTGAGCGCCAGGGACTCAGCTTCCAGCTGAAAGCACTGATGGGCTTCATGCTCCTGGCTGAAGTGAGCATTCTGCGGTCCTTACTCTCTTGTGCACTCTCGATCCATTAACCAGCGTAGTTCTGCTGTGTAACCTGGACTCCAGCCATTTCTTCTCACCTTGGAGGAGGCTGAGAATCACAGCTGTGGGTCTCAGAGTCCCAGAGAAAGGAAAAGGATGGGGCTTGCCTTTGGAAGGCTTCTGTGATAGCCTCTATCTCCGCTGTGGACCCAGCCATGCCCGTGACTCACTGCAGCCACAGCCCATAGCACGGTCCCTGCATGCACTGTGCTTGTGGAAGGGAGCTGAGAGGAAACACTAAAGAGGCGACACTTGACTCCAAGACAATGTTTGCTTTGAAGGCACACTTCAGGGAAACGGTCCCAAGCTTAAGTCCCAAGCACTAAATCTGAGCACAGGCACCCGTTCCATGAGGACTGCATTTCTGTTATCTATTGTGTAACCAACCACCCTCAAATTTGGTCACTGATAAAAATCACCACACAGTGTCTCAGCGTTCTGCGGTTTCATCGAGGCTGGGTGGAAGGGATTTGTTTCTGTCCTAAGTGGGCTTGCTGCCCCAGAGCACTCATGCGCGGATCCTGCTGGCTGCAGGGGGAGGATGTTTTTGTTGCTTGGGGTGTTATATGAATATCTTTACTTGCAGGAGCTCCAGGACTTGCACACCACTGTGCTGTGTTGCAGTGGTTATATCAAGTCCCAGCTGATCTAGGTTTTAAAACAAGCCCCGATTCTTCATGTTGACTGGGCAACGTGCTCACTGGATGGGGGAATTGGTGGTGGTCTTTGCAGCCCATCTGTGTAGCTTGAATCATCTCCCTAGAGACTATGAATCTCTTTCAGGTGGGCTCTTGTTTTCCCAGGAACCCACACACTCTTATGAAGCATGGAAACAGGAAAAGGTTTCAGTACAAGGGAAGTAGATTTTTTTTTTCTCTGGTTTCTGTCTTACCCTCTGTCAAATCTCGGTCAAGTCATTCAATGCCTTAGGCCTTGGTGTTGTCCTCAGTCCAGTGACAGTAAGAACAACTTCCTTCTCATAGGCTAAAAGGCATCCTACAGGGTTGGTCCATAGGAACTATGGAAGGTAGGCTTACAAACGGTCAGGACTCAGTCCCATTGACTCTGCCTGCATATCATCTTCTATCCTGTAAGCATTCACATAGTTGGCTAGTGGAAATCATGCCCTGATATACACGCTCAGCAAATATAGAATTAATGAATGAGCAGATGAATGAATGAGTGAAGGAAGAGGAGAAACTGAGGCTATCATTGTATTTAGTTTATATCCACTTGACAACAATTATTTGAATTCAACAAATGAAGGATTAAGGCAGCGTGTCTTCTGCCCCACAGGTTTACACACTCCTTGTGTTCAGTCAGCAAGTATTTACTGAGCATCTGTTGTGGGGAAAGTATTCCATCAGGTTCAAGAAGCGATGTGGCACAATAAGTCATGCGTAGTCTCTGCCCTCATATTCTAGTAAGAGGAGAATAAAAAAATAAACAAGTGAAAAGTAGCCTATGTATAACACTAGCTAGGATACTTGGAAGAAAATAGTTATATGTTAGGATGCTTATTGAACCATGGGTAGGGTTTGGATGTAAATTTGGGTTGGCCAATCAATGCCTGAAATACTGGGTTTTCCGCAGAGACTTATCAGAGGAGAAAATGTGTCATTGGGTGGCCCATGTGTAGCATGTCCCAGGAAGGGTGAAACTCAAAAGGGAAGATTGTGGTAGGAAATCGGACAGTAATTTCACAATATCCACGGTGCTCTGCACTTGGGCCTTGAGGAGCAATGGGCAGGAAAGGCTGGGAGGGCCTGAGTGGTGTAGCCTCTACAGTCAAAATTCTATAATAAGTGAGGAGCCATTGGAGGGGCTTTTCAGCAGCACAATCAACCATAATTTCCTTTCTGCCAGCATCATGCTTGGATTAGTTGTTTGCTGACAGTGAAGCAACTATCACCATGTACACACGGGGGGGGGGGGGGGGGGGGAGAAAAAAGGGGGGGGGGGTGCAGGGGAATCAGCATAAGGGGGGGGGTGTGGGGGTGGGGGGGGGGGTGGGTTGTCTTCCATTAACACTAAGATGATGCTGACTTCCTGGAGAAAAAGACAGGTTGTATTTTGCAGCAGGAACAAACTGATGATGGCGCCTGCCCATCTCAGCATCTGTCTCAGTCTAGATGACATTACAGTGTCTGATTTTTCACCAGAACCCAAGAAATCACTGTCACTGGCTGCTTCTTGCTCCTACAAACACTGGGATTCCCAGAGGTGAAGGGCCCAGGCAAGACAAACCAGCTGGGGATTCAAGTCAGATGCCCAAACCTCCTCATACAGACTGTATCAGAATTCTTCTTGCCTCCATAGCCTCCCTTCTGAGAAGCCTCACAGACAGCTCATGTAGATGGGGACTGAGCCTGGATGATGAGTTAGATGTTGTTCTCCAGAACTTTTGGAAATCACAGGGTGGAGAGCCTCGCTACAATGCTCCTAATGAGCAATTTAGCACCACACTGCACATGTGCGGGGCTCCGCAGCACAGGCTGTCTGCAGCACATTTGTGTCATTGTTTGGTGTCTGCGTGCAACTCGAGATTTCCAAATGGCACCGGAGGAAGCAGATGAGTGGCTTCTCTCTGGCTTTACAGATTCATGGCAGAGGCATGCTGAATGCTGGCCTCAAGTCACGCAGCAAGCGGATGAGTACTTCAGAAGGCCCAAGAGGAGAAGCTGAGAGCGGCGAGTGCCGTTTATCCAAATAGTAAGGGATTTGACCTTCAGCTGTTTCGACTGTGTTCATTAACGCTTCAGTAATTTATTTCTTTCATTGTTAAACAAATATGGAGCATCTATGATAGCTCAGTCTCTTTTAGGTTAGTGTAGGCATATAGGGAGGAAGGGGATAATCATAGCCCTCGTAAAATTGTCCTTGTCACTTGGCCACTGCTCTCTTTCCTTTCTCCCTTCAACTTCATCATGTCCTGATCCAACCCTGATATAATCCATCTGGTTTGAATCCTGGCTCAGCATGACCTTCGGCTAGAGCCTCTCAGTTTTCTCACCTGTGCAAGTCTGAGATTAGTACATTGTACGTAATAGTGCAAACATGAGAGAATTACCATGTAAGTGACATACAGTTAAGTGGCTTCTTTGTTTTTGTTTGTTTTTTTGCTTGTTTGCATATCACATGTGTGTGTGTGTGTGTGTATGTGTGAGAGAGAGAGAGAAAGAGAGAGAGACAGAGAGAGAGAGAGAGAGAGAGAGAGAGAGAGAGAGAGAGAGAGAGAGAGAGAGAGAGAGAGAGAAACTACACCTACGATGCCTGTTAAAGTGTAGTTTTCTATCTGGAAAGTTTTGATCCAACAGTCATGGTGCTGGAGACCTCCTTGTCCCCACTATTCCAGTGATGTGTTTGTAGGTGAATCTGGGAAGCCCAGACATTCCTCACAGTGAGTGACTTGGGGAGCTTTGAGATGCAGAAGTCTGTGGTGCATGCAGATGCTGTAAAAAAAAAAAAAAAAGTGGAGTCAGACATAACGCTTATAGCTCTCCGGTGTTTCCATATGGGCAGGGAAAATGTCTGCTCTGTAGTGCTTAAGAGTGCCTGGACCAAAGCAACCTGCACTCATTATTGAACCTTCCATCATCTCACTCACATATAGGCAGGGTGCCAGAAACACTCAGAATTATTTATCCAGTTTTACATTTAGAATCCCTACACTTTAAACACGTTTTCTTTCTTTCTTTCATTTTATATCTTACATTTATGTACTGGTTTGTGGGATCAGAGGCCTGCCACGGCACACATGTGGAAATCAGAGAGCAACCTGTAGGAGTGGATTCTTCCCTGCTAACATGTGGGTCTGGAGGATCAAACTCAGGTTGACAGGCTTGGTAGCAAATACCTTTATTCACGGAACTGTCTCTCCAGCTCATCCTTTTCTGTCTTGACAAGAGCTCTCAGAAAAACAATGTTTTTTCCTTGTTTTCCTTTGCTATATTCTCTCAGAGATATACCTAATTGTTTGAGTATATAATGGGCACTGGCAGAACTCCGTTGGCACAATCATTTAGTGCATAGTGCTTATGCAGTAGGCACTGGATAACTGTTTGCCAACAGGTAGGTGCAGTCATGTGATGAATGAGAGCAGAAGTGGACACAGGGAGCAAGGAGAAAGAGCTTTTGAAAATGTTGGGGGACTTTCAAGGTCACAGTGGAAGAAGGATTAGAGTCTTGTCCAGCGGACCGAGAGGGTATCTCTGGTGGGAAATTTCATTGCAATAAAGTCAGAGAAGACACTAGGAAATATAGAGTGAGAAAGTGAGCAAAGATTTGGATGGAGCATAGAATGGAGGGGACAGAAGGGAGGTCGAAGCTGGCAAGGGATGCTACCGAGTGGACCACTCTTAGTGCAGCTGAGACATTGGTCCACGGTTCATCTGAGAGCTGAGGGTAGCTCAGGTTACCATTGCCTTCCTGTGCCTTCCTCAAGGGGAGAAGTCAGACATTCACAGGCAGATGTTTGAGCAATTGTCCCTCTGTGTAACAGTCATCTTGGTGGTTGTGAGGAGCAAAGTTTGCAGGGTGAAACTGGATATCACAAGCAGGGCTCTTGCCAAAGCCTTTCCTTCTTAAATAGGGGCTCTGACGTACAGGCTTACCACAGACAAACAGCCAGCTCTGAGGTCAGGACACAAAGTACATAAATACATGGCATGCCTTCTAGTCCTCTGGAAAGAGGCAGGCCACAAATTTGCATCTGGGTGTTCTGGCAGCCTGGTCACAGAAGGGCACGTGATCCATGAAGGTTATGAAAGCAAAACAGAATGGCCAGCCACTCTGTGGATGCCAACTTGTACTGCTGTTGAGCCCAAAGGATAAATTTGCTCTGTGGTTCTGCAAGCAAGAAATCCTGCCCAAGGCTGGAGGGCACTCTTTGCAGTGAAGACCACAAAGTTGATGGGCCTGCTCTCTGAGTGAGCACTAACAAAGGAGGTCACACCAAAGGGTACCACGCTACCGTAATCTATCAGAACTTGGCCTCTTGATTTTAATATTTGGAAGCATTTGCTTTTACTGTCATGTACCGTGTCACTTTTCTTTTTCCTGAAACAAATGGCTGCTTATTGAAGGAGGTCTAAGGGCCGGCTCCTGTAATATTTTATTTTATTTTTCCTGGTGTTGTAAACACAGGACGGGGATTTCAAATATGCATCTCATAATTTGTTGTCATTCTTTAAGCATTTATAATGAAATGTCAATAACTGTCACAGCTGATTAGACAGATTCTTGCTAATGACATATTAAACAGGACGGCAGACCAGCCTTTCTCCCTTGAAGATTTTATTCTGCTTTAAAGAGTTGATGTGCTCTGTTGGTACTGAGTCATGGAGCTTCATGCTTGATGTTGCCCAGTGCTTTTCCGGCTATGAACCCTCTCCTTCGTCCCATGAGATCTTGAAAACACATCTTCAGTGGGGTCTCTGCATTTCAAATTTTCCTTCCACTGTTGTTACAGGAAAGTGATTTCAGAGAGATGAAAGGGTAAGTCAGGGCATGAAATGGGATTAGGTCCCAGCTCCCATTAGGTGCTTTATATTTACCAACTCATATCAACATGTTCATGACAAGCATTTTTTTTCTGACTAATACTGGAGGGGAAGTTAGTTTATAGAAGCTTTCAGAAAGGACATCTCATTGAATAAAACCTAATGGCAAACTCGCAGATGGTGGGCCAGCGACATAGTTCACAAGGTAAAGGCATGTGCACCAATCCTGATGATCGAGTTTGGTTCCTGGATTTACATGAGAGAACCAACTCATGAAATTTGTCCTCTGGTCTCCACAGGTGTACCATGGCATGTGCACCCCCAAGTTTATAAATTCTCTTCTGAATTGGGAATGATTTTCATGGCTTGGGATAGTTGCTTTTCTTTTCCTTTCTTTTCTTTTCTTTTCATTTTTCTTTTTCTTTCTTTTTTTTTTTTTCAGATAAGATTTTACTATGTTGCCCAGCCTAGCCTTTAACACACAGGGATCTGCCTTCCTTTGTCTCCCAAGTGCTGGGATTAAAGCCATGTACTACCATGTTTTGCATTAGCAATATTTTTAATCTCAACTTTTAATTCCTTAGTCACAAAATAAACAGGCCAAGCACAACAAGATATGCTTTCAGTCCCAGCACCCAGGGAGCTAAGGCAGGATAATTGTGATTTTGAGATCAGCAATATGTGACACCCTGCCTCAAGAAACCAATATAATAATTTCAATATAATAATAATGTAATGAAAATAATAAGTAATAATGAGAGGCTATGTGCAGAAACATTCAAGGATTTAAATGTTTTAAGAGTCTGGTACAATGTACAGGGCTTGAGAATTATAGCACAAACAATGTCTCATTTAATTAAATTATGCATTTATTATAATTTCCATCATTGTCTGCTACATTTTGTTACACCTCAACTCTCTTAGTGGTAAGTGATATTATTTACTTTGAACATCTTATTTCATGCCTTCTAACCTTTTCCACCTATACATTTCTCCCACTAATGATAGATAATCCTCAGACGCAATCCCAGGGCAGATATCAGGAACAGAAATGAAGCACATATAAAACTACAGTGGAAGGATAGTGGTTTGAGTGACAGATATTCCATCACAGGCCCCGTATTTTCATACTTGACGCCCAGTTGGTGGAGCTGTTTGGGGACGTTGTGGATCCTTTGGAAAGTGGAGCCTTTCTGGAGGAAGTTCTCCCCTGGGCATGGGCTTTGATAGTTTGTAGCCTCATCCCACTTCCGGTTTACTTCCTCTGCTTCCTGCGCATCACTGGGATGTGATCTTTCGGCTTTTGACTCCTGATGCTTGCTGCCTCCCCTCCCCTCCACAGTGGACTGTTATCCCTCAGGAGCAATAAGTTAAAGTAAGCTCTTCTGTAAGTTGCTTTGCTCATAGCATTCTTTTACTGCAAGAGGAAAGTAACAGGAAACAGAGTGCTTCACTCAGACCCTCTACTTCAAGCTCTCTCATTCAGTGTTCCCTAAGCCATATGCCCGGCGGCATACATTGAGCTCCCATGACTCTGATTTATTCTCCATATTTTAATAGCCTCTTCTATTTCAGTATGAAGTCATTCTAGACTGACCTGCTAGTGACACCTTACTGCATGTCCCCATTGGTCAGCAAATTGTCCTATGGAGAGGTCATCTGCTCATTTAAAGCAAAGCCCCTGGGACCAGACTCAAGCATCGAGTATTGTCCGCCCCATTTCCTGTCTTGCAGATCCGCATTCTGTAGTTTTCCCTCTTAGATCAACCCTAGATGGTATCTCTTTGCGGCCACTAACTCAACCATATGTTAATCACATTAGTTAGTCAGCCATCCAGGGATGAACAATAATAGACCAGTGGAGCCGAGATGGTATCGCACAATGGGTGCTTGTAATGGTGCTGTGATTGTGAGTGGATCGGATTGAATACCTGGTGTCCGCTCCACTGAACAGAAGCCGAGCTTACATGTCAGATCACTTCTCCAGTGTCTGTTGTCTTAGTTTGATTGTTATTGCTGTAATAATGAACATTTCACTAAAAGCACCTTGGGGAGGAAGGAGTTTACTTCAGCTTGCAGCCAGGGCAGCAACTCAAGGCAGAGACCTGCTGCGTAGGTCCTGGATGAATGCAGCTCACTGGCGTGCCCCTCGTGGCTTGCCCAGCCAGCTTTCTTATAGCACCCTGGACAACTAGGACAAGGCTGGCATTTCCCACAGTGTGTGTGGCCCTCCCACATCAACCATCAATCAAGAAATCTTGCCTATAGACCATACTTCCTCAATTGAGATTTCTTTCCAAATATTTCCAGGTTTGTAAAACCAACCAGCATGGCCTTTCTCAGCAGGATTTAGTATGCCTTTCGCATCTCTGTTACGACTTCTGTCTAGATTTTCATGTCCTGTAATGACCAGCATGGTATCCCAGAGAGAATAATAATGCGCTAATGTGATTGTAAATCCACGTTTCCCAACTCTCCAGATTCCTATAGCACTTATGCTATTGCTTTGTATAGAGAGGCCATCTTTGTGCAGGGATCATTTTGAACTCGCCCAAAGGTCACACTGTCCCCATTTACTTACTACTTTATTTACATCAGGACAAGGCACTCAGCCAATGAGCAGAATATGATGATACATTCCTGTAATTTCATCTCTTGGAGGAGCTGGGGGCAGGAAGATCAGAAGTTCAAGGCTATGCACAGCTACATTGAGAGTTCCAGGCCAGCTTGGATTACATGAGACTCTGAAGCAAAACAAACAAAGCAAAACAAAAATAAAAACAAAGAGTAACAACAATAAAAACAAAAAAACAAAACAAAAAACCCCAAAAAACAAAAAAGAAAAACAAAAAATCCCCCAAGACACCCAAAAATGAATGATCATAAAGGTGAACAGGGCATTTAAGTAGGAATACTTAATTGGGAATGAGGAGCGATTGACTCTGGTCTGCTTGTAGTGTGGTTGGATGGGTTGGCAACACCAGCACTGATAACAAGTGTCTTCTGAAACTGTTCCCAGGGCTTCTTTGCCTTCAAAGGGTTGTAGGAGACTCCCTATGGCAGGACATCAAGGTTGTCACTGATCAAAGCCAACTGTATTTGCAGATTACACTGTGGAAGGCCAAATGGTGCTGACCACGTGCCCATTAGGGATCAAGGTTGGGCTGTGTGCTTCATGGCTTCTTGTATGACATTTCTACATAGTAAGTCTGTGAAGTGCTTCAGGTGAGCTCACTTTTGAAAACTGAGACTCAGATTCAGGACCATCCCAGGTTTTCCAGCCACCCAGTGTAGGTGGGCCTTTTGGTACTTTCTGTGCTGTAACTCTGTCAGTAAGGTCCAGGCCCAATTTCAACTTTATCTCTTAGCTGAACTTTTTTTTTTTTTCTTTCAGTGACCAATCTCTATAATCAGTCTGGGCAACTCTACTGAGAAAAGTCATGAAATAACACATCCAAGGTCACAAATTATAAACCAAGGGCCAATTGATTACATTTTCCCCCTATTTTGTCAAAGTAGCTCTTGGTGAGTGAATAAAGTCAGTGCTGTTCTCATAGTCACTTGAGATTTTAAAAATCTGTATGTGACTCGTGTGTGTGTGTGTGTGTGTGTGTGTGTGTGTGTGTGTGTGTGTATGTGTCTGTGTGTGTTAGTTTCTCCAAATTCAGTTCTCCAATTTCCTTAACCCTAGGGCCACATTATTTATTTTTCCCTCTAGTCAGCTTAAGTTCAACTTCAGCCTTTACCTCTTGCCTCCCCACCTCCCACACATGACACCTTGCTTTGTAGCATGGGCAGGGCATTGAAATACTGAGGGTGGCATCAGAAAAACCCAGAGCAGCATCTCAGATGAGTCCAAAGAAATGGATAGTCTCCCTGGAGCACACATCACCAAGGCTTTCCAAAAATAACTGCTGCTTTGTGTAATGCAGATTTATAACTGGACTCCTAATAAAGCTTTATTTCCTCCACATTGTGGTGTTTAAGATTCACATGATATAACGCTGTTAGCTAATGTCGCCATTTATTTCTATTTGAGGCCTTGTGCAGTGGAACTGTAGCAGAACAGCTTAACAGGAGTGATCCTGAAAGATATTAAGTGTGAATGAAAGCACAATGAAATAGTAATGAGCTAGATTTTCTGTCTCAGCAGGGAGGGAAAGTTCTCCTAAATCTTTCCCACCTCCCTATAACTTGTAACCACATGGCCAGGCCTGGTGGTGTGAGCATGCTATCTCACCTACCAGGAGGTTGAAGCAGGGGGATTGTAATTTCCAGGTCTGAATGAACGGCAGAGTAAGTTTAAAGACGTCTTAGGGAACTTAGTAAGACTCTGACTCAAGGTTAAAAAGTCAAAAAGAGACTGGGCCTTGTATTATTTCCATCTCCTCTTCCATCACCGGGACAAGGTGAGGAGTGCTGTGAAACCCTGACTTCTGGACATGGCATGGGTATTGTACTCACAAATTCACAGCGGCTGTGGTTACCTGCACAAGACCCACATTAGAACAGTCCAGCCAGGATTTCAGCATGGAGGAGAGCAGGAGCTCACGAGCACAGCTCTACTCCCTGTTCATTCTGACATTGCTGACTTGTACACGCAATGTGACCTACATGGCTCTCTTGCTGCCATGCCTCCCCTTCCACAAGGGAGTTAATCTACTGAAAGTATAAGTCAGAATGAACACTCCTACCCTCAATTCGGTCACGTCAGGGATTTTGTTGTACCAACAAGAAAAGTGACTAACAGAATAAGTCAAGCCTACCATGCCTTTATTAGTCACCAGTTTTAGTTGGTTTCAAGCTGAAAAGCCACACCTTCTCCTCTTCTAGCGCCTTCACAGGTATATTTGCCCAGATGGCTCATGAATGTCAAGGGCCAATTCTGTGAGCCCTGTGTCCACTGCGTTAGCTCTTGAAGGTAACCTTGACTGAACATGAAGGGTAGAGACTTGGTTTGTCTACTCCAAGCCTATTGGGATTCAACAGAGTGAAAACACTGCATCTGTCTCTGGTTCTACTACATTCAATGAGATGATGCTAATGAAATCCTTAGTGGGAGGGATAAGCTATTTAATTTTGTGCTTGCTATTATTTTTAGGTTTTTGTTTTGTTTTGTTTAAGGAGGGCAATGTTTGATTCAACATGAATTTTTTCCCGTTAGATAATGAGTTAGAAAACGTTGTCTTGGGAGGTGAATATGGCCTTTGCACTGTATTTGCAAATAGAGTTTTATCAGAACACAACACTACCGCACATTAGTTTAAATACTGTGGTTGCTGTTTTTGTGCCTGAACAGAGGTTGGGTAGGTGTGAGGAGTTCTTGTCCTATTCAAAGTCTAAACTTCTAAACTATGAACTCGCTGGTCTTTTCTGTAAAATGTTCTTCTAGTCTTTCTATTCGTAGCTTCCTTCAAGTGTCACCCACAGGTTTCCTTTTCTGAATTAGCAGTTTTTATTTTTCTTCCAGCTCTTTCCTCCTACACTTCCTGAATTTTGTCTTCAAAGAAGAATTTATTCTTAAAGGTTTTTTTATCAAACCTTTTTTTATAAGTACAAATTTGTTATGTTTTTCAACATCTTCAGCTGGAGAAGACGTTTTCCCTCTTAACCTAGCCCCTCAATTCTTGCATTTTATAAATTCTGATGTATGAGATTTTATAGTTCTTCAAAAATACCTGTTGCCACCACAAGGCTTGAGCTTTTGGACCAGAAGCAAGAGTGGTTCTGGTACCTGGAACACTGGAAAAACAGAAAATATGAGGTACATAGTTGTCACAAAACACCACCAAAGTCATGTTCCTGGCCTTCCTCATTTGCCCTTTTGTCCTCAATCCCAGTTTGTTTGTCCATCCCAGTGAGCCTAATCAGTGTGCCTAACCTCTGTGGTGTGCCTGGGATGGCACAATACCCTGGGATTTTGGTCTTCCAATGGGAACATCAACACAGAAGTTAGGAGATTGGGGAGCAGTGGTCATGCTAAGTTAGTACCCTCCCCTCTCACCAGTCAGTGAGCTAGAGTTCATTTAACCCACACTGGAATACTTCCATGAAGTAGCTCAGTTCTGGGAGCATGGCTCCACTGATGGTGTCTCTCGCCTTTTGATTTCAAGTAAAAATTAATTAATTAATGGTCTCCAAAGCCAACTAGGAGCCAAGTTGCCTTTCTTATTTCTGGTCTATCCTAACTCTCTTTCCCTCCTTTGCTCATCTTTCTGTATAACTGGAACCAAAGGCAAAAGTACTGTCATGTTTCAGATGCAAAGAGATGGAAGGAAAGAAACACACGGTGGTGTATGAATTACCATGGGCTCTACTGAGCAGACGTGTGAGACTCTGCTTAAATAGTGAGGCAGAGGGAATTGAGACCAACTGATGCTTAATGAGAGCTGGGAGTGAGTTCAGATGTCGTCTCCTTTGCAGACTATGAGATGGTCTGATTTGATGTTTTAAGAGCTCCCGAATGATTTGTTTAGTTTGGTTTTCAACCTATGGACCAGACCCCTTTGGGGGTTGAACAACTTTTTCATAGGGGTCACATGTCAGATATCCTTTCTATCAGATATTTACATTATGATTAAGAACAGTAGCAAAGTTATAGTTATGAAATAGCCACAAAGATAATTTTATGGTTAAAGGTCACCACAATATGAGGAATATGTATTAAAGGGTTGCAGCATTAAGAAGGTTGAGAACCACAGGTGTAGGAGGCAGTGGCTCAGTTTTATAATGAACTGAAAACAGTTTGTTCTGTAATGAATAGAAGCATGGCTTTTATGTCTTGAACCTCTATTCTACACCCCTGAAGCAGAAATGTGGGGACATCTCATTGAGCTAGGTCAAAGGTGAAATGAGTAGCATTGGGGATCATATAGGTCAGGTCCCATTCAATCAGCTTTCAAATTTTCCTGGAAATACTGAAACTGTCTTACACTGAAAAAGTTTTGTGTTGGAATTTTCCGTGTACCTCCCCCTTAGCAGCTTTGGAGAGCTTCCTATCTATACAGCTGCTGCCTTTGCACTCAGCGAGCATAAAACTACATGCTTTCAGTCCCGGCAGGAAGATCAGGTCATCTGGAACCACAATAGTAAGCCTGGGCTATGTGAGATCCATTTGAAATAAATAAACTAGCCAAGATTTAGTTGAATAAGAGGATGGCTTTGAAACAAGGCATGTTTCTTTTTTTTTTTTTTTTTTTTTTTTTTTTAAGTTTTAGAGGGGACAGTTGCAGATGGTCTTGGTAGGTGGCAGAATGTAGAATCATTCCTTTGGGGGCATCCTGTCTTAGAAGATGAGTGAGGAGGAGGTTAGGATGATGTCAGGGCAATGGAGAATAGCTTGTGGATGAACCCTACTTTTCCAGCTTCACTCAAGGGGATCTGCTTCCCAGAGGCCTATCTTTGTTCTTTATACATGAGTGGGGTACATGGGGGGCTCTGGCTTGTATTCCTGCAGTTTGGAAATTTTGTAGTCCTCTCCCCCTTCTTGTTCTTTTGGTTCGCCTTGGTTTTACAGTTCCCTTAGGAAGACACAGTTGTTCAAGTGAGGTTTGGATGATGCCTGAGCCCTTGTCCCGCTTGGCTCGGCTGTAGAGTCCAGTGTTCTCTTCTTGAGCCCTTGAGCATAAATCAAAACCACCTGTAAGATACCGGCTAGTCACTGTGTTTAAGATGGACATCATGACCAGAGCACGTTCACTGTGGGCAGCAAAGTCTTCCAAACACAGCTTATCTTTGTTTTTTCTTAAGGAATAAACAAACCACTGGAGTTCTTTTGACAGGAACAGTGAAAGTAGTCACCAATATGTGTCTCCCAGCATCCTTAGCATGAATCCTCATCGAGTGGAGAAATCTAGGGACTTCTTTGCAAGATCAAGACTGTGTGGTTAGGCAGTTTACAGTAGTGGTTTTCAACCTGTGGGTCATGACCCCTTTGGAGGCCAAATGACCCTTTCATAGGAGTCACATATTAGATACCCTCAATATCATATATTTATATTACACTTTATAATAATAGCAAAATTACAGCTATGAGTTAGCAGCAAGAATAGTTTAATGGATGGGGCTCACCACAAGATGAGGAACTGTATTAAAGGGTTACAGCATTAGGAAGATTGGGAACCAGTGGTCAAGAAGACCAGATGATAGATTCATTCTGGGTCTTGAATAGGGAAGTATTTTTTTTTTTTTTTTGGTCAGAGATAACATAATATGGAAGTGAGAAAATCAGGCTCAGCTATGCCATGCCTCTGTGACTCCATGCAAAGGACCTTTGCACACATCTCTCAAACCTCAGATGGAGGCATCGGTGCCTTCAAGGCAGTATGACCTGTGCTTAGTGCTCCGTGTTGCCGACTTGAAACTCTCTGTAAGCTTTGAACAAGGGACCATAGAGTCTTAAATGAAGTGGAAGTTAATTTCTTTCAACTCAGTATTTCTAGATGATTTGTTCGCAAAGAAAACCAAGAGTAAACATGCTGATGGGGAAAGATTACCATCTCAGCAGCTCATTCAATATTTCTTTATTTACCGAACACTCTCCGAACATCTGCTCCAAGCCAGACACTTTGTAAAGCAGTAAAAGAGATAAGACTCGCCTAGTGCCAGACACATAGCATTGCCACTGTAACCACTGGATGAATTTCAATCAATTTTATTAATCTATACCTCCCCATCTATTTCATGGCACAGGAAACTGAGGCTGAGAGCTACCAAATACCCATTCAAGGTCACAGAACTTATAAGTAGTGGACCAAAAAATGTCAACGCAGGAGGGCTGATTACAGAGCTTGCTCTTAGTCACTCTGAAACACTGTGTATTTATCTCCTAAAAATTTGTCTGCTTAGTTTTTGTGTTGATGTGTCCGTTAGTTTTATCGTTCTTGTGGCAAATTTCATGATATAAGCAATTCAGAGGAGTAAGAATTTAATTCGGCCTGCTGTTTCTGAGATTTCCTTCATCATCCTTACATGAGAGTTTGTGGTAAAGTGACATCAACGTGGTGGGACCATGAGGAAAAAGAGGCTCACTTGGTAGTGGGTAGGAAAGAGAGAGAGATGGAGAGATAAATATGTAGGTAGGTAGATAGATGATAGATAGATAGATGATAAATAGATATGTAGGTAGATAGATACAGAGACAGAGAGAGACAGAGAGAGGATGAGCCGTGCCCGTCAAAGACAGCCACAGTGACCTGTTTCCTCTAAGTACATCCTATCTCCTAAAATTCTCAGAACCTCCCAGAATAACACCAGCAGCTAATAAAGTGTTCAATGTATGGGGCTCTAGGGGTGTTTTCTATTCCCGCCATCATGATGTTTTCTCCTTCCAACATTATAAGAATGGCCACTAAACTTAGAATGGTCAGTGTATCTGCTAAGATGCCAGGAACTTCCAACTGCTGTGTGGATGCTGTGGAAAGAAAACACAGTTCTTCCCGTGCAATTGACTGGCTTATTTATGTTTACTGGTGTCAATCTTGAAAAAGTTGTCAAAACCCCAGCCTAGGCTACCTTTCCTGAGCCCTTATAAATGACTGACAGCCATGACCATGCCCTGAGTGGATACTCCACAGGTCCTCTCTGGAACCGATCCTGAAAATCCCCCCTGTGGTGTCTAAATGGATGCCATTCTTAAAAGAATGTCCAGTCAACATTGCTACAAATGAATGCAAAATTTCCTGCCTCTCCTCTATGGCAATTCCAGGCTCCTTACCCGAGGCAGTGGACAACATGGTGATTGTTTTGTTAGAGACTAGATTGTACCAGAGGTTCCACCAGTCACAGTCCCCTAATAACAAACAACACGGAGACAAGGTCTTCCTGGTCCAGGAGCCCCGCCTAGCTGGTAACACTCTTGTAAAAGAGCTCGGTAAATAAATAAGCAAGCTTTCCAGGCTGTCTTCTCCTCTGCAGATGAGATGAACCAGCTGGCCTCAGAGAGAAGCCCTGTGTTTTGTTAACTGGAAACAGATTATCAAACTCAATCAATGGACCATGACCTTGTAATGTATGAAAAAGAGAATTTGGGGTGAGAATTTGCTCAGCAAAGGCCAGGCAGCAGATGTCCCGAACTTGGCGTGAAAGTGTTCTGATGGGTAAAAATAATTAAAAAGAAATCTGGAACTCTCATTTTTTAACTTTCCTTATGAGCCTTTGACAAAGATTTCAGGGAATTCTATGGAGTGTGTATTGTCAGTATTTTAATCAGCTTCAGCTGTCAAAACTCTTGTAACCCGCCTCTTCTATTTAAACTGTATCTTCTAGGCATAAAATAATTAAAGGCACAGGGCCATACAGTAGCTGAGAGCCCTTGCAATGTGGCAGAATTGTATGGATAAAAGGTATTGTTTCAGGAAGTTTTAAATATAAATTTTGTTTTGTCACAAGGCTGCAGGGCACACATTTTCTATACTGTCAATCTTGATAGTAACAATATTTATATTTCAAACAAAAAGATTAAATTGCAGTCCTATATATTTCTGGGTTTTGTCAATTTTTTTAAACCAGTTTATCATGTATCTTGGTATGTCACCATACTTTTTTTTCTCACAATGCTTTTTTTTTATTTTAAATCAAATGGTTATATCTTTTCCTGTCAATCTTGGGGTGGAAAAGGAAGGCAGACAGCCCAGCCTCTTGGGTTTGGTTGTTTTACAAACAAACGACTTGTTTCCGCATCTTGTTGGAGGCTCTTTGAAAGAAATGCAGAACAAGGAAATCAAACAGCAGTGCAGACCATGTGCTCTGTGCACTCTTTGAACTGGCTTTGAGCTTTTCACCTGGAGTCATGTGTGCGCTTTTTCATCTCAGTGCTCACAAGCACACAAGGGCCAGGCCAGGTCAGCTGAGCTGCAGGAAGGAGCTTTGCTGGTGAGTGACTGTGCTGTTGGCTGCTTTGTGTCAGAGCTTGTTAGCTGCTAAAATGCTGTTGCTCCAAAGGGGCTGAGGCAGCCAAGGGAGTTCTCTAAGCTACAGGAGCTGATGAGTCACAGGGTTAGGGGACCAGCTCAGTGTCAGCCCTTCTTCCTTGTTGCACTCCACAGAGCAGCATGCCGGGGAAGAGAGGAGGGGATAATCTTGCCATCAGTGGGAACAGAGCCTGACTGTGGGGACTCTGGACTTACACACTGGAAAATGAAGAGTCCTGCCCTTCAGAATGAATGTGTGAGCCCTTTTCCAAGTCAACAAACTCCACAAGGAGGTCCCATCATCTCTGTGATGCAGATCTATGGGCAGAAATGTACCTCTCTGCACCCTGCCAGACATTACCGATCGATCTCAGCATTTTACATTGAGCCTCCCTAGAATGCTTTACAACAGAGTTACACATGCAGCTGGAATCAGCCAACCAGAGTTGATACCCTGTTTTTGTCTTGCCAGGCCCGTTAGCCTAGAGAATGACAAGTGGTCAGGCACACGGGTACACAACTCAAGAAATACTTGTTTTTATACCATATGTCACTACCCCAAATATTTCACAGTTTAACCTTGCCTTGTTCACCAAATCTTTCCTATCCTAACCTCACCATTTTCATTTCCTTTTCAAGAGGGAAAAGCAAGACATAGACTGTAAGTCTTAGAGGAAGTAAGAAGCTTATCAAAGTGCAGATTGTTATAAGCCACACAGATTCAACTGAATTTGGGCCTTCTAGTTCAATATCCCATATGTAGGCGTCTAAGCATATTAATATTAATACAGAAAGAGAAGAGGGTGGAAGAGATGGCTTAACCGGCAACATGCTTGCTCTGCCAGCATCAGGACCTAAGTGTGATCCCTGGAACCTTTGCAAAAAGCTGGGCATGATAGCACCTACTTGCAATCCCTGCCCTGGGAGCTAGAGACATGAGGATCCCTGGCTTCACTGCCAAGATGGCCTAACGGTGTGATGGGTTCCAGGCTAGTGGGGGACACTGTTTCAAAACCAAAAATGGGTGGTGTCTGGTCTCTACACACATAAACACGTGCACCCATACAGAGGAATGTAGAGAGAGAGGGAGAGGGAGGGAGGGAGAGAGAGAGAGAGAGAGAGAGAAAGAGAGAGAGAGAGAGAGAGAGAGAGAGAGAGAGAGAGAGAGAGAGAGAGAGAGAGAG
>OU015753.1:11940757-11963578 GCA_907169655.1 Acomys percivali
AGAGAGAGAGAGAGAGAGAGAGAGAGAGAGAGAGAGAGAGAGAGAGATGGATGCGAGATGCAGGAGAAAGAGATGTTAAAATGATGAATACTAAATTCAGTCATGATTCTTGAAGCAATCTTTTTCCCTACTGGCTGTCTGAAAACTTATTGGTAAAGCATGCATGCACACATATGGCTATAGCATGTAGCATTTACATGTAGCAAAACCTGTCTGCTACATGGTTTCCACATGTTAAAGTGTACATGACAAGGGAAATAAAAGCATTGGCTGCACCTGAGTCCTTCCTCCCCTTGTCATGCTACATCCACGTTTCTTTGTATCTGGATGTCTTTTGTTTGTTTGTTTGGCTTTGGGTTTTTTGTTTGTTTGTTTGTTGTTGTTGTTGTTTGGTTTTGGAGACAGGGTTTCCCTATGTAGCCCTGGCTGTCCTTCACTTACTTTGTAGACCAGGCTGTCCTTGAACTCACAGATAGCTGCCTGCCTCTGCCTCCCTCAGTGCTGGAATTACAGGTGTGGGCCACTGTACCCAGCTGTATCTGAATATCTTAAAGTCTTTAGTGGTAAAGAACAGTTTGAGTAAAAGAGAAAAAGAGATAAGCTAGAAGGGTAAGAGGGTGAGGTGGGAGAGAACTCCGACGGGTCCCACAGAAAGTCCAAAAGTGGCACTAAAATATTGTCAGTGAGAGCAGGCAAATCGCTCGTGTGGAGGCACATCTCTCTCTGCACTTTGTGTCCAGTGCTACACTCTCCCCCACCTGCTCCCTCATCACCTTAGTTTACTGTATGTGACCCAACCAGGGTTACACCTTGGGAAAGCTTGCATCCTCAGTGCTCACACTTAAGGCCTTGCGTGCCTCTAGTCTCTATTTCTAACAGGGTGGGTATGATTAGTCAGCTCAAATACAGCTCTCTGGGTAAAGCGGCTACTTTGAATCCAGATGAGCACAGCTGTTGTGACAAGGAACAGGGGCTTCACTTGACCTTGTATGACCTGGAGACCCTCCCATGCATGCTGTAGGGAGAGGTCCCTCAGATAAAAGTTGAAGGATGATCTTTCTTCCTCCAGTTCCCCAGTGGTAGGACCATAGGTCTACCTATGATCTGTTTGCGAAATGATGGGGATGGAAGCTAAGTCTTGATACTTGCTAGTCAAGCACTGTACCGAGTGAACCACACCACAGCCAAGAGCCTCCCTGTTATACCTTACATTGAGCATGAAGGCCATGCTGTGAGGCCACTCCCCATGTCTACCTCAGCACGACAATTGCGCAGTCTTATTATTTGTCAGTACAGTATGTTATGTTTTGCTTTTGCTAATTCCAGAGGGGACCGTCATCATGACAGAACCCACAGCTCACTGACTGCAGTGCTGACAGATCAAGGGTATGTCCAGTGTGCAACATAAAAGAAGAGACACTCCCCAAAACTCCTGGAGGGGACATTGTTAAACCCCAGTTTCATAACCAGAAACTCACAGGGATAGCAACCATTAGTGGAGTTTTCCAATAGGTGATTAATAGTCCTGAAATTACCTGCAAAGGAGGGTTTAGCTGCAGAAAGCCAAAAAAGAAAAAAGAAAAGGAAAAAAAAAAAAGTCATTTATAAGCCTAAGTAGTAATATGTCCCCGGGCAGTGTGCAAAGTTTTCCTCCATTTAGACAAGTATGACATAGCCCATTAGAGTCCACTTCCAGACATCAGATGACGCTCAGGGCTTTCTTGAGAAGCTTAGTAACCTGTGTTGTGAAAAACAAAGAGAAAGGTAAAATAGGAGACAAACACAAAGGCAATATTGTAATTAAATAGAATCATAGAACGTGGAATTGTAGCATGGATATGTTCCAGTTTCTAACAACAACCCAAAAGGAAGAACAGGAAGACATGAGGGGCCTCAACAAACACGGAGGAGGTGGGATCCGTGACCAAACCATCAGAAAGGAACACAGACATAGCTCTACCAGGGCCCTATCAGCAAGTTAACGCAGGCAAACCCTGCCCAACTACCCATGGGAAGTATGGTCTCCGTACTTTATCTAACCATAGGCCCTATCTGCCCCCCAAAAGTAGATATTTAAAATTAATCAATGGCACAAGTTCAAGAAGAAGAAGAAGAACAACAACAACAACAACAACAACAAAAACAACAAAAGGAAAGTTGCTCTAGTTGATTAGGGATGAGAGTGTAGCTCAGTGATAGCATGTCTGCTCAACATGTATAAGGCATGAAGATAAAACCTAGCATATGAGCACATGCATGCACATGCATTCACCACCCCAACACTAAAGGACTATTAAAGCCAAGCTTAAGAGGGAAATGTATCTTTTAATTGGACCACTTAGTTATAGGCAGGATAGTGCCTGCAACATAAAAAAAATTAACATAGAAAGTGAAGATTCAGTCTTTTGGGGGGGAACTGGGAGGAAAAGAATCAACAAGAAAAAAGGAGGGGCAATACTCAACTCTACCATGAACTGTTATTGACAGTTACAGCAAATTAATCAAGAAGCTTGCTGGATTGATGATAAGGAAGCTGTCACTCTCCCTGCTGAGACTGACGTGCCTCATGACATGGGTATAATTGATGTCTATTCCACGGTACCCAGATCTGTCCCCGAGTCTGGGTGAGAACAGCTGATAGAAGCATCAGACAGAGACATGGAATGCTGGAGAGGGGAGGATGCAGATGGTCACAGATGTTCTCAGATAAAATAAGATTTTTTTTTAATTATTAAAAGCTGTTTAGCAGATGCCACATTTAACAAAGGAATGGTTCAGGGTGTGTGTGTTGTTTTGGGAGGGATAGCTGAGCTAAGTTGGCTTGACCAAGGGCCCTCTACAAACTAAAAGTAATCCACCATAACCCTGGCATAATTTTGTATAAGAACAGTATGGCTTGCTCCAGAGAAAGCGTGCCTTCTGTTTATGGACAAGCTATAAAATATTTGTTCAGAGGGAGCCACCTCTCTTTTAACTTAAATGACTATATCGGCTCAAAGAAGATGGTGTACTCAAAAGGTCAGATTCTTGCTCATGCTGCATTTTGTAAGGTCCTGATATCTCGTATAACAGAAAAGATAAAAAATGAAAGGTGGAGCCGTGTCAACCACACAGAGAGCCTTTCAGGATCAACTTTCTGTAGTATGTGCACCAGCGATGGGCTATGGAACAGCAAAAGGGAGTCATAGGTGGCACACTAGGCAGAGAAACTACACAGAAGGTCCACTTGGCATAAAGATAGAAGACATACATTGAAGGTGATGGGGCCCAAATCTGATCTACCACCTGTCTTTGTAAAAAAAAAAGTTTTATTGGCATGCAGCAAAAATCTTCTGTCACGTATTGCCTATGGTTGTGTTTGTCAGCAATAGCATAGATGAATCACCAGACAGAGACTACAAAGCCCAGAGTTAAAAATCTTTACTCTTTGCCTCTTTGCATAAAACAGCAAATTAATGAGGCATGCTGTAAGGTTTCACTCTCAGAACCATCTCTCTGTTAGGAAGATCTCTTTCCCTTTCAAGTTATCAGCTTGAATATGATTTCACCCATGGCTCCATTTACTTTCTCTTTCAACAAATATTTATTAAGCCCCCTCTCTCTCCACCAAACTATTTTTTCTTCTTCTCATAGATACTTGAGAGGTATATAGCCTCTGTAATCAAAGCACCTAACATCCCTGCCTGGAAAGATGACTCAGCATTTCCGAACACATATAGTGTTCATGACTGGGGTCTCAAAACCTCCTATAACTCCAGCCTTGGGATCCAGTGTCTCTTTCATAGGCAACTGCATTCCTGTGCTCATTCCTCCATACAGACATGTATGCGTACACACAGTGAAAAAAAATCTTCAAAATGTGTTTCATTTATAACAAGTACTTACTTTTATTCCCGTTGTTCCTGTGATGTCTGCGATGAATACTACTGCTGGGAAATCATTTACATTTCTTTAGCGTGTTCTAAGTATGGCAACCCCTTCCTTGGCTTGCAGCACAGCCTCTACTTCAAACCCTGCAGCATCAGTAGCCGTCACACCAGTTTGACAGCTGAGAACACTGGTACTCATAGACATGTCGTCATTCGGCCAAACTCATAATCAAAGAGTAAGAGGTTACTTAGTGAAGCCTAGATTTTTTTTTTCCAGAAGTAAAATTCATGCTCTTAGAGCTTCAGTGCCACATAGTGCATTCCTTTGTACCCGGTCTTCTCTGACGTGATGGGCAGAGGGAGGGCATAGCAGTAGCAGCTGCTTCTGAGAACCATGTGTGCTCTTTAACCTAAACTCAGCCTTGCCTGGCCTTGGGCTCAGAGGGTGTATCTGACACTCATTTAATGAGTGACGCGTTCTTTCTATAGTGATGCTGGGGAAAGCCACCTCAGGATTGGCCACCACACTCCCCATATGTTTATTTTTCTCTCATGGGAAGAAGGAGCAAACGGGATCCAGCGTCACAGTTCTTAAGTCAAGGACAGAGCCCAATTCTCTTGTAACTTCCTCTTATTGCTTCTCCGTAGGAGCCTCTGCCGAGCTTTCACTGGGCGCATAATTCCTCATTCTTTCATGGCTGCATCTCATGACTCAGACTCCTGACACATTTTAGCCTCCCCAGTTTCCATTCTGATTCTTTCCGAAGTGGAGGGCACAGGAGTTGTTTAGACAGCAGATAAAGTTTATTTGACAAAGCAATTTTAAGCCCAAAAAGGCCCAATCAGCCCCCTGAGGCAAATGCCTCCCCGATCAATCTCCGTGTAGCTGGATGGCCGGCTCTGTTACATCACTGTCAGCGTTCTTGGATCCACAGAGGAGAACTTCCTCCCTCTCCCCAAACGTCTGGGATCTCTTCTTTCAGAGGAAATGAACCGAAATCATGAAGATTTCCCCAAGAAAGGAATGAGCCTTTCCTAGATGCCCTGGTTTTCACTACATCCACTTCCAACAGAAAACTCATTGCATTGTATTTTTTTTTCTTTTTATTGCTTTTATTTACACAGGGCTAGGAGGCATGCTTATCAGGGTATGTATGTTAGAGGTGTGAGGACAATCCTGTGGGAGTTAGTTTTCTCCTTCCACCTCATGAGCACCATGTTTTAAAATTTATGTTTTCTTGTTTCCCCTCTTTAAAGGGCTTGTGTGCATCTGTGGACAGCATTCCATCCACAGCACTGAAAGGGAGCACGAGAGCCCGAAGGAGGTTCCCTCCCTGATTGGATTGGCAGCAGCAGACTTCTTTGTTCTTTCTCGACAGGTCTTACCATGTAGCCCTGGCTGGCCTGGAACTTGCTCTATAGAAGATGCTAGCCTTAAACTCACAGAGATCCACCTGCCTCTGCCTCCCGTGTGCTGGGGTTAAAGGTGTGTGCCACCATGCTTGGTGTCAGCAGACTTTTAAAGACCCTTTTTAATCATCCAAGATGAATGCAATTTTCATTGGAAATCTTACTGATACAATATGGCTTCCAGCCTGTGTGTGGTTCTCCTTTGACCATGTTATGACCTAACGGCATTTCAGATTGCTGATTTCAATACGATGGACACTTGTAGGGAAGGCAGTGGAGAAGTGATGTGAGATCTAGGGCAGAATAATGGAGAGACATTTCCTCTTAGTTGACGGTGCCTTGGTTGGGAATAGGATGGAGTTGGGGAGTTCAGATCACAATGCTATGATTGTGCTTCTTGGCTTGGGACTTACCAGGGTCTGTATTCAACTCTCAGTCATAGTTAAGCTTTCTAAACTCTTTCTTAAGTTTCTAGAACTTTTTCCTTCGATTCTGACATGTAGCGTGAGTTTATATGGTAAAAGAGCCTTGATAATGCCCAAGGACTGAACCACAGTTATGAAGCAACGCTGACTATTTAGGGAGACGCTCCAGTATCCCAGAGTGGCAGCTCAGGCCCGAGGACGACTGGAAGGCTGGAAAAGTTTGATCTGAACCTGCTCACGTATCCTCTCAGCTCCACCATGTTTCTTTCCTCTCCCTTCCTAAGTTTGTCCATCTTTGGAAGATTACAGATAGGAGTTTTCAAATATAATCAGCCACTTCTTTCATTCTATTTAGAGTTGTTATAATTGCACATATTTATTTATTTAATAATTTATTTCAAATGGCTTATTTGTTTTAGGCCTATTGCTACTTTGTCTTGTTCTAAGCATTGATACATGAATTAAACATATGTCCAGATACATAATAATGCTAAACAGAAAGTTGATGAACTAGTTAAACCATCCTGGGTACCAGCTGATCGTTGAATGTCCTAACAGAGGAATAGAGTGCTGCCGGCCAGATGCACCACCATCCCGTGTAGAGAACTTCGTGAGATGCTGTAAATGGCTCTGCATTGTCCAAACAGCAGCCTCTAGTCACACACAGCTCTCCATACCTAAAACGCTTCAAATAGAGCTTTGGAATAATCTTTACATTTAATCTTAATTAACATAAACTTATATTTTAAAAAACCACAAGGATTAGTTACTTTTACATGGCTCTGGCCAAATACCTACAGAAGCAAATTAAGGGAGGGAGGATTTATTTTTGCTCATGGCTTCAGAGAACACAGTCCCTCATGGTAGAGACTGCACGGCAGTAGGAGCATGGGGCTATTGTTGTGTCACATCAACACTAAGTCTGTAAACTGAGAGTTTGGATCCGGCTCTAGTGTATAAACACCTTCCCCCTCCAGTTTCCCATTTCCTCCAGCCTGGCACTAAATCCTCCACCACTTCCTAAAACTGCGCTGCCAGCTGGGGACCAAGTGTTCAAATAATGAGCCAGGATAGGCTCGGGGACATTTCATATTCAAGTTGTAATGTGTCCCTTGATGAGCAGCAAACATATCAGCCTAAAGAGTTCTAATAGAAGTTCTGAGCCTTGGGCCAGACACTGTGTGAGTGCTTTTATCATTTTATATTGTTTTTGTCTAGTCTTTCCTAAGACCGCAAAAGAAAAAATTGACCTCATCCTATGGTAGGCACAGGTCGAAGAGGGTATACTTCCCACTGTATATTTAAATACAGAAATGAGGCCATCCTCTTTTATTTACAGCAAAAGGAGAGAGAGGGGTGGGGGGAGGAGAGAGAGCTGCTAGTAAGCAAACTGTCACCCAATCCCAGCTACATTCAAGATTTAAAAGGTTGACATTTGTTTTTTTCCCCCACTTCCTGCTTTTCAAACACCCAGCCCTCCTCATTAACCAGATATCTTTATTCTCTAAATATTTACCACCCAAACGAAATTTACAGTTTAATTTGCTGTATAAAATCATTTATTGACTGATAAACCTCATTACTAAACCCCGGCACAGCCCCTGGTACTCCCGACAGTTTTAATTCCTGTAGCAGCAGGCTACTGCGAGAGAAAAACAATCCTGTCAAATTAACGGCGGGGGTCTAAATTATTCAAATACACTAAATCCATGCAGAACCGTTCCCCTGCTCATAATTTTTCTGTCGGAGCCAACAATTAACCGGCAATATTCTAACTTAAACAATGACAGCCATTCTAAAAGAATTCTGGGAACAGGGTACATTCTACCTTCCCATGTGCCCATATGCCTTTCTGCTGCTGGGGGCACCCAAAGAGTGACCTCTGATGGAGCCCGATTAAGAGACTTTCTCTGCCAGTATATCTCACCTCTGCTAAGTGCAGGGTCCCCCTCATCTTTTTTTTTTTTTTTAAACGTCCCACAGGTCAGAGGCTACTGTTTGGATGTGAAGGTGTGTGTCTATGTCCCTAGTGTCTATAGCAGGTGTGCGTTAGGCTGCAATTAGCTAGTTGCCTGTGATTCTCTCTGCTTGTGGGGAAAAGGGGGTGGGGGAGGCTTCCAGTTTCTGCTGTGCAACAGCAACCAAACTAATTACCGAGTTGCTGATTTGGAAGACAGGCCCACCTAATTCAGCCTGTGAGACAGAAAATACCTAGAAAAAAAAATAATCCCGAGAGAGAATGATCTAAACTTCAGAACAACAATTTTAGGTGGAAAAAAAAAAAAAAAAAAACAAGACAAAACAAAAAAACAGAAAGTGTCATTCCCATTGTATTGACTCTCAGACATCGCTCACATGCTGAATGTCAGTGGCTGTGGGTGTCCCTGTGTGTTCATTTAATTCCCTACCGTCTATGAGCCTTAAAAATGGCGAGTTTCCAGATGTGACACCCAGTGCCAAAGTTCCTAATGGGGTGGGTGGGGTAGTGAACTAAGGAGGTAGCTCAGTTGGTAAAGGGCTTGTTATGCAATGATGAAGACATGAGTTAGATACCCATGAATGACTCCGCAAAGTCATCTTCAGAACATGGTATCTGCTATACCAGATGGAGAAAGGATTCCCAGGCTTCTTCTCAAACTGGTGTGATCCAGGTTTAGGAAGAAATATTGTTTCAAAAACTAAAATGAAAAGAGGTTTAAGAAAATATTCAACACACACACACACACACACACACGAACACACACATGCACACATGCACACACCACAGTAGTGATTGTGGCTGTTCATACATGTACTCATTTATTAAAATAAATCAAGTGCTGACAACTACCTATCAAACATGTGGTACCCAGGAGCATCAAGGCACTAAATGCACAAAGAGACGCTAAATAAAGGATGCTACAGCAAAGATGTCATGGTCAGACCTGTAGGTCAGGGTTGGTGAGAATGTATGAGCAGGACCACCCCAAACATTCTGCTACAGACACAAATGAACACACTCAGACACATTGATCTGGAATCTCTGTGCTGAACACAGAAATAGGCTGTCTCAAGTCTGCCCATGTCATGCGTAGCACTTGTGGGTTTGAGAACATGTTTCTTTTTGTCAGATGATGGCTACAGATTAGAGAGTGCCAGGCAATAATAGCCTTAATGAAATGCCAGTGCCAATAGGACAGAGAAAACACCCACAGATATTAGGAAGGGGTATGCTTGGTAGCACAGAACTGAGATGTGGGGCCGGCTTTGCATGAGTCCATCTGCTGGCAACAGCTCGAAGGGTCCTCTTTGTATCTCCATTGTGAGTAGAACAAGCCCTGGTGTTAGTGGGGCCGTTTCCCCTATTTTTATACATTTGTTTGTTCTACTTAATGTTTTATCGTATAGTGCTCTTAAGTATATGGGAAATTTGTAAAGATATAGAGTCTTCTATACCTGACGCCCACTCTCTCTATTTAACAACGTGAGTTACTTTTCTCACTGCTCACCCGACAAAAGCAGTTTAAGGAAGGAAGGTTTTATTTGAGCTCGCAGTTCAGGGGCACAGTCCTCCATAGCGGGGAAGTCATGGCAGCAGGAGCCCAAGGCAGCTGGCCACACTGCATCCACACCCAAGAAAAAGATAAATAGTTCAGCTTGCTTCTTGCTTTTAAATTCAGTCTGGTACCCCAGTCCATGGGTCAGTTTTATGTATCATTAGGGTAATAATTCTTGCATCAGTTAACCCAAAATAAGTACATAAAAACCCCTTCACAGTTATTCCTAGATGTGTCTCCCAGGTGAGTCTAGAGCCTGTCAAATCAGCAGTCTTAACCATCATGACTACTGTGACACCTTCATAACAATTAATGACTCTCTGTACATACTGTGATTTCCTTAGTTTTTATGGTCATATTCATGTTCTATCAACAAGGATACTTTACATTTAAAATTTCTATATAATATGTGTGTTATTTAATATTATAATTTACTAATAATATACTGTCATATACTACTAATAAATAAATTTATATTATATAAATATATATGTATTTATATCTGTGTGTATAGCTACTACATCAATATGAATCTATGCATGAGTCCATATTAATGTTTATAATGACAACCCATAATCTCATGGATCATTCCAACTTTCCCTTCTGTCTCTCTATCACCTTACCACAATAGTAAGAAACCTAGCCTCCATTACCTGCACCCATTTCTTTATTCTTTATTTGATGTTTACCTATCTATCATCTATCTATCCATCATCTATTTGTTTCTATATCTCTATAATCTATTAATGGTTTCAGAATTAACTTGAAGCCTGATGCAGATCTATTTTGATGTACTGTCTCTTTATAACCAGAATGACTTCTCTGGCCTGAGACACATGCTGGGCACAAGCTTGCAGGGACTCCTTTTACATTAGAGATGCAATTGCTGCCCTGGGCCCTGTCTGTCTTTCCCAAATGTCTCCTTTTAGACAACAGCTCCTCATGCATTGTCAACAGCTCCAGAGTTTGCCCCTAGGTCTACATCAGCTGCCCTCAGAAAGTGGACCACAGTGGAGCACTGAGTTCTGTTCAGAAACAATCCACTTGCAGGTCTGTGCTAAAGACTGGATTACTGGGGGGACACCCAAGCCACTCTGAGGGGAAGCTGAGTCCTTGTTCCATCTATTAATGTCACATCTCTTGGTGTCACCAAATGAGGTAACATGATAATGCTGCAGTGTCTTAGAGAGTAGAAGTTTTTTTTCTAGCTTGGGACAGCTGACACAGCTTCTCAAAGTAGGCGGTCCTTCAACTGAGCCCCGAAGCATCTATTGAGTATTCAAGTGCAGGCTGGGTGGGTGATGAAGACTCAAAGGAGGAGAGGACAATGCAAGGCTACTGATCTCCTGGAGACCACAGCTAAGCAAGGGAATCAGGCATTTAATAGCATAAATGGCCATTAATCAGGTGGGGATAAGATGTGAGTGTCATTCCTGAGATTGTGCCTTCAGGAGTTTCCTTTATTTCTCATGTCTCTGCCTCTACCAAGTTTCTGTGGGAAGGTCTCTGGGAATATTTCAAAGCTCTTAGCTCACTCAGAGGTCTGTGCCTAATGCAAGTGCATCAATCAGAGGGGGAGGGGAGGGGACGAGGGTACCAGTGGGACCACATGCATTTGATCCTTTTTTATATGTAAATGCGACTTTAAATAATATTTTGTAATGACCTGCATTCCTGTTAGGGGATATCTCTTGATGATTAAGCTTTCTCTCTGCAATTACGACAGCCTAGTGATCTTGTTAATTAATGCCAAAGAGGGTTTTTCGGCACCTCATTAAAGGTTTTCCCTTTCCAGGACACCCAATGCTCTGGTGCGCAACCAGGGGCAGAGAAAGCCATTTGCCTGTGGGCGGAAACTCATCTTTTGATCCCCTACTTCTTCCTGCAACCCTCATTTCATTTTTATGGCATTCTGCCCTTGTTTTATGCTCTTCTTACTTTCTCTCTTCTTCAGCTCTCTTCTCTCCTTTTTATCCCTTTACTCCAAAATATAGTTGCATCTGGTTCTGAAATACTTTAAGTAAATTAACAGATATTCTGTTTTCCTGAAAGGATAGTCTTACATTTTATTTATTTATCTTTTGCATTATTTTATTTTATTTATTTGTGTGTGTCTGCACATGCGTGTTTAATGTGCTTCTTTCTGTGAGTGTGTGCACATGTCTGTGGACATTAGATGCCTTTTTTATTGCACTTCACCGTATCTCTTGAGGCAGAACTCAGAACTCAGACTGGCTGGCTACCAAGTTTTAGCATAGATCTTTACCCTTGCCCTGGCTGTTGTAGTTATAGACATGTCCTGTTGAATCTGGGCTTTACATGTGAGTGCTAGGGATTGGAACCCTAGCTTTCATGCTGGCAAGGCAAACCCTCTACCATCTGAGCCATCTTTTTGGGCCACATGTTTGTATTTATTCCAATACCTTCTATTGGGCATATTTTGGCCCAGAATCTTCATTGTTCCAAGCTCATTTCTAAACACTAGCAAATGGTTGTTAGCATGACATCTTTGTGTTGTCTAATAAAAATAACCACAGATGAAGTGATGGTTGAAGGGTCCAATATACTTTGTTAATGCTGTCTACCATATTGCAGGGGACTGACAGATTATTGGCAGCCAGTGTCCTGAAAACCAAATCTAACCCCTGCTTACTTGTAAAACCATGTTTTCTTAGAACCTGGACATGGCCGCCATTCACCTAGCCATGGCTGCCATTCACTTAACCATGGCCGCCATGTACCTAGACATGACCACCATGCACCTAGACATGGCCGCCATTCCCACATTCCTCAAGGCTGCTTTTGTGCTTGGGTGGCTGATTAGGTGCACCGAAGACATTTTTGGCACACAAAGCCTCAAACATTAACTTTTGTTCTTTATAGTTTGCTGATTCTCATAGCTTCTGCCACTGGAAATTCTGACATCTATGATATGTTCAAACTACAAAAGCAGCCATGATTAACTGTCTGTCATCTTTCCTGCCCCAGTGCATTTGACTTTAGAATGTTTCCTCAATTTATTTCTTCTGATAGGTTTTTTTTTTTTTTTTTTTTGAGTGAGGGTCTCACTGTGTAGGCCTGGCTGGTCTGGGACTCACTATGTAGACCAGGCTGGTGTCATTCTCTCAGAGATCCATCTGCCTCTGCCCTCTGCCCTCTGCCCTCTGGCCTCTGCCTCGTGGGAGCTAGGACTAAAGATGTGCACCACAATACCTGACTCAATTCACTTTTTAAAACCCTTTTTAAAACTGAGTTAATTTGGGAGCGCTTTCCCTGTTAAAATTTCTCTGTTAATGTACCCTCCCTCTCTCTGTGCTTGATGTAACATGGGTCATCTTTGTAATTCTTGCCTTTTGACTGGGTAGAACCAACATTTGACTCCCTGAAGTTGTCATCCAACTCTCTTCTTGGCCACTGGGAACATTTCCAACAAAGGCCTAGATGTGTGGAGCCTAAGTCTCTACTTGAGGGGGGCAGGGAGAAGCTTGGCTGGTTTCTCTGTGGGTGTTCTGCCCTTGCCTCATCTGACACAAAGGAAACCCACTGAGCTTATGCTTATTTATTCTGAGCCAGTGTTGAAACTGACATTGAACTGGTCTGACTATGAATGTAAGATAGACCTAAAGGAAGAATCAAGGCAGTGTTGGGGATTTCCAGAGGAATGGTTTTCTAAGAAGGCCCCAGATGCCTGAAAGAGTTGTGACAGGGTAGATGTCTCCCTTGCCTTAGAAGGTAAGGAAGTATTGGATTTGAGAGTCACAGTTAGAATTTGAACACAGTAAAGAAGAAATAGCCTGCAGGTCAATCACTAGCTTGCCTATCACATCCCTTCTTATCCAGAGGGCTGAATAAAACAGTGAGTACCACAGGGGGATGTGAAGGTAGATGCGGCCACTGAGTGGACATGGAACCAATGGTCAAATGCCAGTCGCAGATATAAGAGTACGTAGCTAAAGACCTCAGGGTTATGACTGAGATTAAAGGTCAGTGTGTGAAAGCCCAAGGTAAGAACGGCAGCCATATGTCCACCTCAAGAGCTCCTGCTTTAACTCCCAAGACTATGAATGTGAAGGATGACACACCTATGGTTGTGTTGTATGATAAAGGGAATTTTAAAGACTTTCTTAATTTACTTTTATCACTTTAATAATAGCCATGACCAAAAACAGCTTGAGGAAAGGGGGTTTGTTTTATCTTACAGCTTAAAGTCCATCATGAAAAAAAATCAAGTCAGAAACTCAAGGCAGGAACTTGGAGGCAGGAGCTAAAGCAAAGAACGTGGAAGACTGCTGTTCACTGGCTTTCTCTCCATGCTTTGCTCAGCTTACTTTTTAAATATAACACAGAACCACTGTGTGGGGTGACACTGTCCCCAGTTGGCTGGGCCCTCTTCCATCAATCATCAGGGAAGTTCTCAACAGACTTGGCTACCGCCCAATCTAATGGAAGGATTTTCTCAACTGATGTCCCCTCTTCCCAGATGACCCTAGATTGTGTGATGTCAACAACAACAACAATAAAACCCAAACCAAACCACCACTCCCACCCCCACCATCCGCACCCCTCCTACCCTTGTCTCCCCACCCCCACCCCCAACAAAAACAACTAGCAAACACACCTGTAACGAAGGTCCTGGATCAATTGAAAGTTAAATGGGGGAAGTAAGGATTTTCTCCAGTTGGTGGAAGGGCGGGGGGAGTCAGACTGATATAAGGAAGGATTGATGAGCTAGCTATTGCTGGCTCTGAAAGTGAAGAAAGTGAAGGAAGTCCTGGGCAACAAGAGGAGTGAAGTCTCCAAAAGTTGAGCATGGCTCGCTGCGCATCAGTCCTTCAATCACAGGTGCTATCCTCTGGCAACAACCTAAGGATTCTGGAGGTTCCTCCTCACATAGACCTCATTGGGATGCTGAGAAACTAATAAAAAGCCTCCCAGCTACAAAGTGTCCCTATTCCACAGAACCGTAAGCTGCCAGATGTGTTTCCGCTTACACTGGTGGATTGGTAGTCAAGTCAAGGGACCCAGATTTCCTGAGTCTCAGCTTTTGGAGGCTCCCTGGGTGCATGTTGGACATACTGTAATGGAGAGAAAAAGCAGAGTCAAGAAGCACAGGTGAGGGTGGGCCCTCAAGCAGCCAGGTGTGAAAATAGAAGCTGGTCTTGGGATCCATTAGAAGACACTGTTCCAAGGCCAAATTGGACAGGGGGGACCAATTTGAGCAAGTGAGACCAATTTGGAGAGGCAAATTACCTCTGTGGGTAATGAGCTTGCTTCTACACAGTGTGTGAAAGTCCACCTGGGCAGAGGATGGGGCTAAGCTGGGAGCGGAGAGAGGCAGCTGGATGACCACTGAGGATGCAAAGCCAGGGACAGTTTCAGATAGGAAAAGAACAAGACATGAAGCGCAATTCCCGCCAGGAAGCTGCACTTAAGCTAAAGCCCAAAATGTGAATCCCGGTGGAACAGCAGGAGCTGCAGCAGCAAGAGAGCACACAGGAAGTCCCAACACTGCACAGCACAGGAAGTGAACACCAAGCAGAAAGACCCAGGGTTACGCGGCATCCCTCAATCCAGGGAGACCAACTTCCCTGGTCTCTTGAAAGCTCACCCTTCTGCTGAGGCTTGTCAGTCACAAGGGTTTGTCTGAGCAAATGTGGTGGCACATATGGCTGGAAGGCTCTGTATTTTCTGGATCCTGTTTAATCTATCTGTTATCTATCTATCTATCTATCTATCTATCATCATCATCTATCTAATCTTTCCATCCACTCTATCTATCTGTCTATACATGTGTATAGAGACAATTTCTTTTCGAAGACAAGGTTTCTTTGTGTAGCCCTCGCTGTCCTGGACTCTCTTTGTAGACCAGGCTGGCCTCGAACTCACAGAGATCTGTCTGCCTCTGTCTTCCCAGTGCTGGGACTAAAGGTGTGCACCACCACGCCCAGCTACACACATGTTTATACACACATACATTCTGACACTTACCCATTTTAGGCATTGTTTTTCTTCAAGCAATTTTACTTTAAAATTTTTTTTTTTTTTGACTAAGAGATAACATGGGAAATTATGTTAGGGTTATTTTAATTAAACCACATTTATCACTGTTTTATTGATTGATCTTAGAAATATTTAAGTGGAAGAATGGGGATGGGCGAGATAGAAGCTCTGTCTATTTCTGATAAGTTCCGTCAGATAAGCTTACAAAGGAAGAAATAAAGCAGTTAATTTAAACAAGAATGAAGGCAGAAGGTAGCTTTCGGCTTAGTGCTTTTCTTGACCTTTTCTCTTGCTGTATCCGTGAATCCAAGTAAGGCCAGTTTCTCTGTACTGTGTTAGGGAACTGGTATGAACGTCTTTGCCCCTGGAAGTTTCTTGTTTAGTATTCTCATTTGAACAAGACCCTGAGACACGAGTGAGTGTTGTTTCTTACTATGACTCCCCTGTAATAGGAACAAACATAGAATTTAAATATAATTTTCTTCTTCTTAAAGCTATGTTATTTGCTCACGTAAATCTTCATGGAATTTACCAGAACATAAAAAGCAAGCCTTTTGTGGGGTCTGTGTAGAAGTCTGTCACATCTGTAAATCCTCCCTTGGGGGAGACCGAGGTCTTCAAGGTCAAGTTTTAACCACTTCCTCTTTTTAATTTCCATGGCTTAGTTTCATAAAAAGTAATGTTTATGACAGTTTTTAGGTGGCCATAGTTGAAAGAGAAAATTCTCACCCTGAGAGAGCCTCCCTAGATAGCTTTCTTTGACATTGATGAGCCTCTGCTTGGCCAGAAGCCATGGAGATAGATCCCCTCATGTTAGATAGACAGTTAATTGTTCTCTTCGAAGTCTACACAGGAAGCTGAGAACCAAGGCAATTATGCAAATAAGTCAAGGGGGAAAAAAAACCATGCATGTGCTCCAGTGAGCTAAGGCTTCAGTTGTCAGTGGTCCTGACTAGTGCAGATAATTATCTCACGTTCTCTAGGACCAGGATGGCCCTGCTAAGTGTGTGAGCACCACAGTCCTCTCAACCCTTAGCCATAAATGTGTGAGTACCACAGTCCTCTCAACCCTTAGCCAGATGCAACTGACTCTGGGGGCAGATTGCAGCTTAGAGTGGCTCAGCCAAGAGAGAAGCTCAGCAAAGTCTTGCATGGGACGCTGGGAAGTGAGGGAGAGCCCTTCATTGGATACGACTCCCATATTTTTACTGCAGAACTCAGGGGACCAGGCTGAGGGTGTTCCCTGGGGTCTTCCATCTGTTACATTTGGGTGCAGATAGACTCCCCAGCAATGACAGTGCCCTCAGGCAGGCATGAGTGCCTTCTACAAAGGTATAGCTGGTGTCCTTCCATGGACAAAGTGCAAGGGGAAGTCAGAGGAATGCCTACTCTACCTCTGGGTGTCTCAAATTCCAACACTTCAAATTCCTCAGCTCTCCCTCCCTCCCTCCCTCTCTCCCTCCCTCTCTCCCTTCCTTCTTTCCTTTGTGACACTTTCTTGTTTGATCAAAGAGCCAGCCCCTGGAGAAGTGAGGTCATCTGTGCCTATCCTGCACCCTCCTTAAGCTGCTAAACTAGTGTTTGCCAACTGCACGTTAAGGTGGGACAGACAATAGCGTTAAGCCTCTAACTTTGCCTTGTATCTTTCATTAATCTCTTGGATTCAGAGACCCATATCCTCTTAGCTCAGGGGTCCTTCCCCTCTAAAGTCTATAAATGTGAGGATTTCCCTTTGTTCTTGGTGTTGCTAGTGTATCTTCAATATATCCTAGAATTTCTGATACTTAAAATGTGTAAGTGTCGTGTAGTCCAGGCTGGCCTCTGACTCATTCTGCAACTGAGGGTGGTGGCCTTGAACTTCTGATCAATCCTCCTGGCTAATGCTCCCAAGTGCCGGGATTTCAAATAAGGCCACTAGACCCATCTTAAAACTGTCCTCTGTTTTAACTTAGACCAAAGGCAGGTGTTTGCATGTGAAGCTGAAGAATAAACACGCTTTTTCATTCTGGAAAGGGAACTTTCCAGGCAGGTGTGCTTGTAAGTCTCCAGTTTCTTTACAAATTTAATTATTTAAGACACCACTGTTAAAACAAACAAACAAAACCACTTAGGTGATGGCATGCACTGACCTCTAACCTCCTTTTATAATACTAATTCTGACATGCAGTAGGTTTTCACTTTCTCATATACTTTTCTGTTCTACCTTTGACACAGACAGATCTCACGGTATCTGGTCTTAATCTGTAAGCCTTTATGAAGACTTTGGCTCAAAGCAATACAGTTCTGCCCAGAATTTTTGTTTTGAGCCGATACAAACATAGCTAGGCCAAGCCAAATCAACTAGTGTTTATTTAGCACTTAATATGTGTCTTGATTACATAAGGTAAATTGTTCTAAACCACATGCCATGCTATTTGCTCAAGATAACTTCTTTAAAAAAAACAAAAAACAAACAAACTTGCCTGTGGTGTTCCTGGCCAATACAGTCAGTAAGGAAATGGCAGGAGAACTGCAAATGAGTTGTAGGGTAGAAAACACAATTATTTCATATTTTGCTTCATGTAACATTCTTAGAAAGCCTGCGTACACAGAGCTCAAGAATTGCCACTAAAAAAATGAACAACTATTTGTTTTCAATTATAACTTCCTTCTAAGAATATTTGAGAATATCAGATTTGCTCAAATGTGATATGTACAGAAATTCGGAGTACTGTTTTGAGATCTACGTACACAGAAACCCAGGAGAGCTAGGAAGGGAGATGTGTAAACTTTTTACCCGTAATGGACAGAGTATCATTTAAGTCTACTTTTTTCCTTTTTTTAAATTTAAATTTATTTTTAAAAAATGTATTCACTTTACATCCTAATCGAAGCTCCCTGTATTCACTTTACATCCTAATCGAAGCTCTCTCCCTCGTCTCCTCCTGGTCCCCCTCTTACTCCCACTTCCCCCTATGCCCCCCTAGTCCTTAGAAAGGGGGAGATCTCCTCCCCTACCAACTGACCCCAGCCTTCTCTTCTGTAATACTCCCTGAGCTCTGCCTAAAGTTTGGCTGTAAGGCTAAGCATCTGCTTTGATCCCCTGCTGAGTGGAGTCTTTCAGAGGACAACTATGGTAGGCTCTTCTACCGCTTCCAGTGTCTATTTTATTTGCCCTTCAGAATGAGAATTAAGTATTCTCCCTAGGGTCCTCCTTGTTAGCTAGCTTCTTTAGGTCTGTGGATTGTAGTATGGTTATCCTGCATTATATGGCTAATTTACAGTTATAAGTGAGTATTTACCAGACCTTCTGGGTCTGGGTTACCTCACTCAGGATGATCTTTTCCTGCTCCATCCAGTTGCCTGAAAATTGCATGATGTCCATGTTTTTAATAGCTAAATAATGTTCCATTGTGTAGATGTGCCACATTTTCTTTATCCATTTTTCGGTTGAGGGACATCTGGGTTGTTTCTGTTTTCTGGCTATTATGACTAATGCCTGCTATGTACATAATTGAGCAAGTCTTCTTGTATGGTGGAGCATCTTTTGAGTATATGCCCAGGAATGGTACAGCTGGGTCTTGAGGTAGCACTATACCCAATTTTCTGAGAAAGCACCAAATTGATTTTCAAAGTGTTTGTACAAGTTTGCACTCCTACCAGCAGTAGAGGAATGTTCCCCTTTCTCCACATCCTCACCAGCATGTGTTGTCACTTGAGTTTTTTATCTTAGCTGTTCTGATAGGTGTAAGCTGGAATCTCATAGTCATTTGATTTGTATTTCCTTGTTGATTAAGCATGCTGAACATTTCGTTAAGTGTTTTGGCCATTTGATCTTCCTCTATAGAGAATTCTATGTTTAGCTCTGTACTCAATTTTTAAATTGGATTATTTGGTTTGATTGTGTTTAATTTCTTGAGTTCTTTATATATATTGTATATTATCCCTCTGTTGGATGCAGGATTGGTGAAGATCTTTTCCCAGTCTGTAGGCCGTTGTTTTCTTTTAGTGACAGTGTCCTTTGTTTTATAGAAGTTTTTCAGTTTCATGTGGTCCCATTTATTAATTGTTGATCTCAGAGCCTGAGCTGTTGGTGTTCTTTTCATGAAATTGTCTCCTGTGCCAATGAGTTCAAGGCTCTTCTAATAGATTTAGTGTTTCCAGTTTTATGTTAAGGTCCTTGATCCACTTGGAATTGAATTTAGTGCAGGATGATAAATATGGATCTCTTTGCATTCTTCTACTTGCAGACATCCAGTAAGACCAATGCCTTTTGTTGAAGATGCTGCTTTTTTCCATTGTATGGTTTTGGCTTCTTTGTCAAAAGTCAAGTGTCTATAGATGTGTGTTGGTTTATTTCTGGGTCTTCCATTGATCCACCAGTCTGTTTCTCTGCCAGTACCATGCAGTTTTAATTACTGTTGCTCTATAGTACAGCTTGAGATCAGGGATGGAGATACCTCCAGAAGTTCTTTTATTGTACAGGATTGTTTTTAGCTATTCTGGTATTTTTGCTTCCTATATTCTGAGAGTCTTGCCCAGCTCTCTCCAGATGGTTGTGTCTCTGAGCCCCTGGTCATGTTCTTTTGTATCCTTCTATTGTACTTCATGGATGGGTACTCGTGGTGTGGTGCTCTTTGAACAGGGACCATGTGGAATAGCTCATGTAAAATATATATATACTTTTGTCTATTTTACTGACTGGAACACAACTGTTAATCATTAATGCCTGTTGAGTTTGAGTTTTCTTTATTGTAATAATGACTATCTGAGAGAAGGTGAATATGAAGGATAGAGAATATGAAGGGGAGGAAGAAGGAGGGAGACATGCTGTGGTTATTTAAATTTAATGTCACTTTGCAAGTCTTTTTTTCAGTTGACTATAGGAAGAAAAGAAATATTAAAATACTGATGGAGATGGCTCACTCAGTGGGTAAACATGTTTGCTGCCAAGCCTGGTGACCTGAGTTCAGTCTCTGGAACTCACATACTATAAGGAGAGAATCTATTCCTGAAAGCTGGCCTATAGGAAGGTTACCTATGACTTCCATTGATACACACACACACACACACACACACACACTCACACTCACACAAACACACACCATAACTCTAATAAAAAAGTAGAAAAATTGTAAATTAAAAAACATAAAAAAATATAAATATCATTAGTACAATTTACTGTTGAAAAATGCAATGACTATACAAAGTATAAGAACACTGAGGCAATTCTTAAAGATTGTTAAGTATAAAGTTTATATACACACATCACTTGTATTCTGTATACCAGCACTAAATAATTCAATAATGACACTAAAGCACCTGTGCTATGAACAATAGCATCGACCAGATCAAACACTTAAGAAAGAGTTAGGTTCCCGGTTCTTAGGACTGTACCCCAAGTCTTAGGAGTAAAATGTGCAAGATGAATAAAGAAAATGCTAATTGCTACTGAAATTACCTGTATATTCCATACAATCTTGATTTAAAAAACAGACACACATAAACATTATATATGTATATATATTATGTATGTAATATATTATGCACATATATATTAAGAATACATACACAGACACACACATAAACTTTAAGTTTGTAGGAAAATGTGAAGGGTTACCGTTATCAAGGGGGGGATCCTACAGAAGAATACAGAAGGTGATTAACTTGTATCACTGGATTCCAATCCATGTTACAAAGCTACAGTCAACTAAATCATGTGATATTGATACAAAGATAGATAAGTAAGTGGTAGGGAGAAAATGGAGTTAGGAAGCGTATAAATAAATGATGGGCCTAGAGGACTGTCCTGGTTAGCTTTAACCATGGAATGGACACAACCTAGATTCGTCAGAGAGAAGAGTCCCAGTTGAGGACTGCATAGATCACTTTGGCCTGTGGGTATTTCTATGGGTACTATCTGAATTGTTAATTGATATAGAAGTGCCCATGCCACTGTGGGCAGCACCATTCCCTATAAAAGTAGTCCTGATTATAAAGCAGCGTGCCAGGTAGAGAGCAACGTCTCCCATGATTCCTGCTGTTCTTCTTTGTCTATGAGTGAGTTCCTTGGTTGGAGACAATACTATATGGAATAGGAAGCAGGCCTGCCTTGGAGTTCCTGCTGGGGTTTCTCTTCCTTTAGTACTCGTAAGTTGTGTGTGGTCAGAGTTTTCATCACAGCAAAAGAGAGAAAACTAGAATGGGTACCCTGGTGTGGAGTGAAAAAATTAATGGCCTTCTCAGCAATCAGTGTGGAATCTACTCATAGGCACATTGAGAAAAATGCAGTGTGGTTCGTTCCTAACACTCCCATGCTGACTTCACCATGTAAGTCTAAATGTCAGATTTGTTTTTGTTGTAAAGCACATGACATGTACACACACACACACACACACACACACACACACACATACACACACACACACACACACACATCCACATCCACATGTGAGTGCAGGTGCCCTTGGAGGCCATCAGAGAATGGTGGATCTCTCTAGAGCTGGAGTTGTGGGAGGCAGTGGCGAGCCATCCAGGGTGGGTGCTGAAAACTGAACTCAGACACTCTGGAAGAATGGCTTGTACTCTCAGGCACTGAGCCATTCCTTCAACTCCTCTGCAGAGGATTCAAGGAGAGAGTTTTGATGGATTTAGAGTTAGGAATGAGTTCTTAACCTGGACTTACAAAATGAGAAGCCTGAAAGGATAAATTGATAAAAACAATCTGCCAAGTTAAAGAACTTGGGCTGGGATGGTGGCTCCCTACATTAAGTGCCTGTACAAGCACGGGGACTTGAGTTTGGATCACCAGGATCCACATGAAGCTGAACATGTATCTGTAACCTCAGGACTATTTGTGGTGCAGGGCAGAGATTAGTGAATCTTTATAGCTCATTGGTCTTCCAGCCTAGCCAAATAAGGAGCTCCGAATTCACTAAGAAGTGGGGGTAACAGCAGCAGCAGCAGCAGCAGCAGCAGCAACAACAACAATAATAACAGCAAAAGCAGAAGAGGAAGCAGAAAGAAGCAAAGAGCTGGGCATGGGGAGGAGTGCTGGGAAGTGCTGAGTTCTAGACAGCACATGACTATCGCAACCATAAACTCATAGCATCTGTGGTTACTGGAATAAGACCTGTATAAGATCAAGCCAATCATAACTCCCGCATAGACTGGTGAGCAGCAGCTCCAGGCTCCGACCCTTACTGAGGAGCTAATATAGCTGATGTACCTGGGAAAGGGAGAATCATTCATTTTCCAGTGTAGGGATGTCTCTGAATATGTGGATGGCTCTACTCCTAGGCATATACCAAAGGCACTAGCTGGACTTAGTAGGTTATCAGAGGAAGAAAAAGAGGAAGAGGAGAAAGAAAAAGAGAAAGTTTGGATAACAGTATGTTGGGGAGAAGTGAGGTACATTTTGTTACATTTCATTGGAAAAATGTATGAACATTTCAAAGAATAAAAGCATATAATTACAAAAAAGTAACAGTTGATGTCAAATTCTGGTTTTCACATGCATGTGCAAACAACCCGTCCCAGCAAGAACTGGTTACAGGTGTACACACACACACACACACACACACACACACACACACACACACA
>OU015753.1:11963588-12022508 GCA_907169655.1 Acomys percivali
AAACTCAGGAGGAAGCTTGAGTTACTGAGCAACTCTAATGTGGAGAATAATGGGATGGAATAAAATGAACTCCACATTTTATCTGAACCAGCTGAACCATAAAATCACTCATTTGATTTGGGGAACAAAATGAAAACCCAAAGAGAAAGCAGATGGGTTAAGTACATCAAAAGTCAAATAAATAAACACTTTAGAGGGTCCTCAATGAATCAAAACTGAGACCCACATGCTTTTTGGATCTAATGACGTCTAAGTCCACGGGATGATGCTTGAAATGATGGTGTGATCACCACTGTCATCATCAAGAGGTACTTGCCCCGTGTCTCATTGCTTATAACACAGGCTGACAGTGAGGCCCCCGGCTGGCAGTGTTCCAGATAGAATAAAGCAGTCCAATCAGACTTACAAAAAGGTGAGAGGGGCACAGCAGTGACAGCGCACAGTTCTGCTTGCACGTTCACCGCACATGTTTGCTCTTAACCATTCATTGTGCCTCCCGGTCGCTGAACATCAGCTTCCACCATCCGTGTTTGGGGAACTGATATTCACGGATGCTGGTGGAAGCCACAAGTCGGTTCCTTCTGTCCCACTGCTGGCCACACAGCTAACAAAATTAGACACATCAGGACTGGAGAGATGGCTTGCCAGCTAGTGTGTGTGCTGCTTTTGTGGAGGACTGGAGTTAACATGCCAGCACTCACATCAGCGCCACCTGTAACTCACCTGAAACTGCAGGGTTTTTGATGCCCTCATCTTGCCTCTGTGGGCACACATACATGCATACATACAGAGCACATGGATATGAATAAATAAAAGTAACATAAAATCTCAACGTATGTTTAAAAATAAAACATGTAAATTCCTCACTAAAAAAGAAAGACGGTATTTGTATTATAAAGATTTTTCTATTTTGGTTGTATCTTGCTGTGTTGTTCAGGCTCTTCTTGAAGTAATTAATCCTCCTGCTTCAGCCTCTTCATGGATGCTGTGGTTGCAAGCACCTCTCCCCACCTCTCCAAGTAGGGAAACATGAGTATGTACTTGGGTGGAGAGAAGAAACAATCTCAATTTAGAACTGTTTTGAGTTCCAAAAGAATGGAAGCCACCCACTTTAATTAAAAATAAGAATCTCATTGTGTTTGGATTCAATGCAAGAGGGTGTTTTTTTTTTTTTTTTAAAGATTTTTGTTTTCGAAGTCAATAAAATTTTATTAATTTAATTAGTCCCTATCAATTTTTAAATAAGTTGTAGCTTAGATTAAATATGCCCCTTGTTCTCTTTCTGCTAACCCAACATCCTCTGAGTACATTATATTGGGTGTGGGCTTATGATTTTGTTAATGTTCTTTAAAGAGAAGGAATGCTTGGGTGGTTAAAAAACCAAGAGGGAGTTTGGTGCTTAAATTCTGATGTGTCATCCCCGGTGGGGTGGGGAGTGGAAAGATGGCATACAAAACCAGCGAAGAGAATTTGGCTAGATGCCTGAAGAGAGGTCTCTATGTGGTGAGGACTGTCCTGAGCTACTTGCCGCCATCTCCTGTTCCGAAAGTAAAGGTGAGAAAGCTGGAGCCATATTTGCAAATGTTTGGAGTCTACCTTCTGTGAGGGTATGTGGACATTGGAAGAGGAAGTGGGCCAGAAGAGGGATGGGCCAGGTGAGACGCACAAGGGTCCCAGGTTCTGATGGAGAGCACTGAATGAGGACTTAGCCTCAGTCCAGAGGGCAGCAGTGGAATAAGGAAGAAACAAGTTAAAATTTTAAGGAATGGATGGGTGGCGGTGGTGGCGCACACCTTTAATCCTAGCATTTGGGAGGCAGAGGCAGGTGGATCACAGTGAGTTCAAGGCCAGCCTGGTCTACAAAGCGAGTCCAGGACAGCCAAGGCTACACAGAGAAACCTTGTCTCAAAAACCAAAAACCAAAATTAATAAATAATTTTAAGGAATGAAGGTTTCTTCCTGATTTGGAGTATGTATACTCCTCAAAACCTGGGATTTGTAGTCAAATGACTTTATTATTTAAAGCCCTGTAAATATTACATTGAGGAATCTTATATGTGTTGCTTAACTTCTTTGAATGTAGACAGTGTGTGTGTGTGAAGTGTGTGTGTGTGTGCGCACACGCTCGTGCGTGTGCAGGTACATGTGAGCATGGAGGCCAAAGGCTAATCTTGGATATAGCTCAGGCAACATCTACCTTGGTTTATTTGGTTGGTTGATTTTTTTTTGTTTTAGGTAGGTTCTTTTACTGATGAGAAACTGGTCAAGTAGGCTAGACTGGCTGGCTAGGGATCTTCCTGTCTAAGTCTGTGTCCATTTCTCTTCAGACCTAGGATTACAAGCCCAACTTTCACCACACCCATCTGTTTAAACTAGGGCTCTGAAGATCAAGTGCAGCTCAGAAGGAAAACACTTCACCGACTGAGCTCTTCCTCAGCCTACAGACCACATTTTCAACTCATTTAAAACAATATTATATCCTGCAGAACTGTGAAGTACAGAAAGACCAGTCTAAGACATGCATGGTAGAAAGAATATGACCTAAAGATTCAGATGCCGACTGTGTTCCAGTGCTGTTGGCTACATCGTACATCTAGTGAGTTCAGGCAACTCGCAGCTTCTTATCCACCGAGTCAAAGACAATCATATTGGGTACAGAGGAGGTAGGGAGTAGGGTGGGCAGGCATGTTCAGCACTGGGCACGTGACAGGTGTCCAGTTGTTGGTTGAGCGTCGGTTCTATCAGTACAGAAACAGGTGTGATCCAGAAGAGGTTGGGACCTCCCAGGGAAGGTGGACCGGACAGGCTACCAGCCTAAAAAGGTGCCGAGGGAGCTCAAATCAGGAAACTGCTTGAAATGAGGCCATAAAGAGTTCTCAGGCTCCCACAAGCTGCCATTTCTCCACCCGCTCCCTTTTCTGCTGTGTGTGTGTGTGTGTGTGTGTGTGTGTGTTTGTTTGTGTGTGCGCGCAAACTATAGAGGCTCATGTTCCCATTCTGACCTTCATTTTTCTCAAAAGGTTTATGTTTGTTACTGATAGGTTGAGGCCTCAGAAACCAAAAACCATGCAGGGAATGCGGCCTAAATACACATGTGCACACGGTCAGCTTCCTATGCTTGCTAAGTGCCTTGGGTTTCTCCCCTTGAGAGTGAACTATGAGGAAAGGGCTCGGGCTCCAGGAGTTTCCGGGCCTAAAATGAGAGGATTAAATGAGATGCTGTTTTCTACAGACCTGGCCATAACTAATAGGCGAGGAGGGAGAGGCTGTTGCCGTCTAGGTGATGAAGAGACGTTCTCTCGGAAGCTTTTCTCCCGGGTGGGGCCAGCCCGAGGGAGGCCTACATTGGGCTTAGCATCCAGCCGGTCTGTCTTGAGCGCTGCAGTCATTTCCCATTGGCTGAGTCATGGATACAGGACAGGTTCTGATCTCCATTACTGAGCAGTTTGCTTTGTGCTCTGTGCCAGGCATTGTGTTATCGACTAGGAGGATGGGGAGGAAGAAGAAGGCAACACTCTCTCTGTTACGTCATCCGAGCTGAGGCAGCAGGGAGCATATGTACATGCTAACTGAACATTAAAGCACCCAGCAATGAATGCTGGGATAATCCATGGCAAGTACTTAGAATGCTGTCTGAGCACATGATAAGACTCAATGCATCTTGATTCCTAGGATGGTCAATATAATAATAATTATTATTAAACATCGGGGTGGGTTGGGAGGAAGGGGTGTCTCATTTTGCCTGGAAGCTCAGAGAAAACTTTGCAGAAAAAGGTGCCATTTGAGTCTTGCAATGATATAATGTTATCATTTTAGAGTGGGTGGGTGGAGAGCTGGCTTCAACTGGTTGAAGAAACATGTCCAGAAGGCTTGGTGTGTCTGTTCATGCAACATAGATAACCATGGTCAAGCAAGGAATAAGGGTGTGTGTATCAGCTAGCAACCTGCACGAGTTGGTTCTCTCCTCCCACTGTGTGTGTCCTAAGGATTGGATCAACTTCTGCATGGTGTCTACTGACCTGTACACTTGGGCTGTGGAATGCCCGTGCGCACACATATAAACTAAATATATTTTATTAAAAAAAAATTAAACCATTACTATCAGCTAGTTCCAACTCACGGTCTATCCTGATAGAGTCTGGCATCCTTGAAAACTGTGAGGAACAATGTGAGGGAAGACACACTATGGAGAAGGCTGTTGCCTGAGTCTCTGGTTCTCCGTAGTGACCACTCACAGCAGCTGAGGAGAATATGAACAACTAGCATTGAGTGAGTAGAAACCTAGAACAAAGTGTCTGTAAACAAGATTCTCAACGTTTCTGTCCAAGATGCTGAGAGCAAGGATTAGATGGCAGCTTCCCAGAAGGTTACAGCTGTCATCTGCAGTGTGGGAGGAGTCACGGGGAATGTGACTTTTCTTTGTATTCTAATCAGTGGGGAAGAGGCTGTAGCGTCCAAGTAGAGACGCCAGAGCCTCCAGCCAGCATATAACGGCTACTTCATAGCCATCTGAGTTTCACCAAGGACACGGCTGGGGCACCTCTGGCTGGTAACTAGAAGGCTGAGCCGCCTCTAACAAAGGTGGTCAATATTCTCAACAAGTCACAGTATCCAGAGTGGTAAGAGGGGAGAGGTTTAACCCTGGGCCATTGGCTGTACACTGGGCCTTAAGGCACCTGAATGCTGTGATTTGCAGGAGAGAGACACAGAAAGCACGTCTGATATGCAGGATCTCTGATATGTGACTCCTGCTGGGGCCGTGACCCATAGATTGAAGATCTCCAGCAACTATATTAGTTAGTTTCTCGTTGCTGTGATAAAGGCAACCTCACAAAGCGACTTAATGGATAACAGGTGTGCTTTAGGCTTGCAGTTCCAGGGGATAGTCTGTCCATCAGCGTGGGTCACATGGCAGCAGGCAGGGAAGGCATGGTGGCAGGAGCCCGAGGCTGGCTGATTACATTGTATACCCACTCAGGAAGAAGAGAAGGGAAGCCTGGAGGGGGCAAGCTACAATGGCTTACTTGCTCCAGGGAGGCTGTGCCTCCTCAGGGTTCTACAACTTTTCCATTCGGCTCCACCAACTGGAACCAACTATTCAAATATGTTAGCCATTGGGGGATACCTCACATTCAAACCACAACACCATTCTTTTTTTATTTTTTTTAATTTATTCACTTTACATCCCAATTGTAGCCCCCTCCCTCATCTCCTCCTGGTCCCACCTTCCCTCCCTCCCTTTTCCCCCAACCACCTCCCCTAGTCTTAGAAAGAGGAAGCCCTCCTACCCTATCATTTGACCGCAGCCTATTACGTCTCATCTGAACTCCCTGAATCTTCTTCCTGTGTGGCCTGGCAAGGCTGCCCCTCCAGGAGGACATGATCAATGAGTGGGCACCAGAGTCCATGTCAGAGGCTGACCCTGCTCCTCATGTTAGGGGACCCACATGGGGAATGTGCTCCCTTATTGACTGCATCTGAGCAGGGGCACTAAGTTGTCTCCATGCATGGTCTTGGTTGGCGCATCAGTCCCAGCAGGTCCTTCTCTAGGCCCAGATTTGTTGTCTCCACTGGTCTTGTGGAGCTCCTGTCCCCTCCAGGTCCTTCTATCCCTAACTCTTCCATGAGACTCCCTGAACTGGGGTTATAGGTGTGTGGGGAGCCATGTTTGGTTTTTTATTTACATACTGGGATCTGAACTTGGGTTCTCATGGTAGCCCTGAAATTACACTTACACTTAACCCACCTCTCCAGCCCCATGATCTCCAATTTTTTTTCTTTTTGGATGAGAACAAGGTATAAAATTGCTGTGCTAAGTAACGGAGATACCAGCAGACAGGAGTGTTCACCAGGGATCTGCGTGAAGAGCTCTGAGTATTCTCTGACATAGTAAGTGGTGACCACATCTCAAGTCCTAGCCAGACCTTATGTTCTGTGTGGCTGGTGTCTGATAGAAAGACTTCCCTGAGTAAGCTGTGTGCCCTCTGGCTGCTGCTTGACTTTCTCTGCTCCTCATTTGGCTACAAGAATGCCAAGGATGAAGTTGGTGGTTTGCAGTGTGTCTCTTGTCCTCACCTATAATCTTGTCCTCCTGACTATAAGAAGTGTGGTTCCTTATAGTGCACAGAGAAGGGGGGTGCATCGTGTGAAGGGGACTTTGGGGCACAGGAACATAATTCCCGATGTGTATGCTGCCCTCTGAAAGGTGGAGGTGGTAGTGCTGACTGACCTGCAGGGAGAGATGACAGGACTTGGTTTAGGTTCCCTTGGAGGCAAAGCTGGCCGCTTGGGAGAAAGGATCCTTCTTGGGCAAATTTTATTCAAGGCCTTGATATGGAGTCTGATGCCACAGATGGGTCCATTTTGGGATGTTAGGCTTACCAACTCCCTGTGCATGTGGCCTCTGTTCTCTGTTAAAAAAAAAAAAAAACTAATCAATCAATTAATTCCAATGGTACCCAGATAAAGAGTGGAGTGTTTCTTAGGGGAAAGGGAGAGAGAGAGAGAGAGAGAGAGAGAGAGAGAGAGAGAGAGAGAGAGAGAGAGACAGAGACAGAGAGAGACAGAGAGAGAGAGAGACAGAGAGAGAGAGACAGAGAGAGAGACAGAGAGAGAGAGACAGAGAGAGAGACAGAGAGAGAGACAGAGAGACAGAGACACAGAGACACAGAGACACAGAGACAGGGAGAGACAGGGAGAGACAGAGGGAAAGACAGAGAGAAAAGAACGAGGGGAGAGAAGAGACAGAATCCCAGATCAGCTGGTAACCATCTTAAGTAGACTCCTTCTCCTCTGGGTTGTTGGATCTACCAGGCCTACAACTTTATTTCATGCATGGTGACCAGAAAATCAGTATAGTAAGAACCAGCCTGGTCCCCCTACCTCACACCCCCATGCCCACCCCGACCCTGCCTCTACTTGACTGGGTGTGGCTTGGGAGCTCCTACACAGAAGCACACAGCCCAGCCCGGAGCCCTGGAAGAAGCACGTACTGCCAGCGTTCAACAGGCGGCGCTCTTTGCTAGGTGTCAGAAGCCAAGTCCTGACGCCAGCCTAATGCAACTGAATGAGTTGGATGCTCATCTGAAAACAAAAGGGCTCTCCCTTCCCTGCAGTGGGGGCTGACTGACTAATCCTGCCCCTCGCACTGTTTGGAGCTCTCTGCCTTCCACCCTGAGAAGCCAGCAGAGGTGAGCCCTTGGCCTTCATCTGTGGAGGCACCCCCAGTTCCTCAGTCGGCCTCAGCTTGGGGATCCAGACCCTCCTGCAGGGTTCTCCTTCTAGGGGGCTGTCTTGAAAACAAGAGCGAGAGGAATTTCTGGGAACCTGGGTGAACAGTCCAACAGAGAGATGAATAATGAATATTTCATGGAGGCGGCTGGAGTTATTAAACAACGTTACACGCGGAGTGTGTTGGCAGGGATCTGAGACACATTTACATGAGTAAAAATAGTGGGAAAAGAGACCCAGGGCTGCAGCAGCATCAAGGCTATCCCAGCAGAGCTTGGATGGAAGCATCTTTGAGTCCCTGTTCTGCACCCCCCCATGCCCCCACCTCCAGGTTCAAGTGAAGAGCCCCTCACTGTACCCTCTGACCCCCACCTCCAGGAACATTCCATCCCAAAGTGGAGGTATGGATAGGTCAGGGCTTCGAACTTACAAGCTGCGCCCCCCCCCCACTTTGAGTCTCAAACTGCATAATGGGGGCAGGGAGGGGGGCTGCTGGGGGGTGGAGAAGGGGCTCAGGCAACATTTTCCTGGTCTTAGGGAACCTTGAGTGTCAGAGAGGTTTAGAAATCAGGCCTGCCCCAGGAGTCTGTCCTGGAGTCTCAAATGTCTGAGCATGGAGGAGTCAGCGCTGCAGGAAGGCTGTATGCTTTGGACCATAGCGATGTGGATACACTGGAGTTCTATAACCCCTGAGCCCATCCGTGGCTGAGCTGTTCCCAGACCTTGTCTCTGATGGACAAGAATACTCAGAGGCCTCTTTGTTTATCAACCACTCGAAGCACTGGGGAGTTTGTCCCTGTCTCTTCTTTTGACCTTCCCTGTTACAGTGTGTACTTACAACTGCCGGGGCACTGGAAAGAATCCCAGTGCATACTCTGAACACCCCTGGGTCCAGCGCTCTGCTAACTTAACTCTTCGCCTAAGTGGGTTCTCATGGACCACCATGTATTTGATACACAAAGGCTTACAGAGATTAAGTACATCACCTAAATTTATTCTCCTCATAGACGTCCAGATTTGACATTTAAGTTTGTTGAAGGGAGAGTCTACATCCTTGTTTCATCTCGGCCAGAGGACAGGCCAAAAGCCTCTGTGTCCACATCTCCCTGGGATCTCCAAAAGAGGCATGAGAGAGAGGAACTCTTGTAAGAAAGCAAAGATGTAGGGCACTAGAGTCAGAGAAAGCCTGGACCGTCTTTAAATGAGTTTTTGGGCAAACACCTTAACCATACTGGGCCTCTGTGCTCTCTGACTCCTATGAACATTAAATGAAGTGATATCTGTCAAGTGACAGGCCCGTGACCTACGCCTGGCATGCAATATGTGCTCAATAAATGTTTGAGTCTTCTTTTCTTCCCGTTCTCCCAACCTGCCCAGTGACACATGATTACTTTACAAGGTTGATTTTTCTTGGACAGAAGGGGGAGGAAGAAGGGAAAATTGTGACCAGTGACTCTGAGACTCTAAGACTCCAAGACTATGTGTCTGTTGGCTATACTCTCCCTGTACCTTGAACTCCTCTTATCTCAATCCTGTGGTGCTATCAGCTTTTTAATTACTCAAGTGACCCTCCACAACAAAGAATGTAGAGATGCAGAAATTGTGTCTATTGGGCTCAGTATGGAATCCAAGGTACTAAAATAAGCTCAGTAAGTATCCATAAGTGGATTTATAAAATAGAATGGAATGGATAAATGGATGGAAAGATGGATGGATGGATAGATGGACAGATGGATGGGTGAAAGAATGCATAGATGAACCATTGGTTGAGTGGAAGGATGGGTGGATGAATGGATGTGGATGGATTGATGTGGATGGATGGATGGACGGATGGATGGGTGGATGGATGAGTGGTTGGAGTGAGAGATGGATGGACTGAAGGTGGATAGAAGGCCCACTGACTGGATACACAGATGGATTGGTGGGTCTTGGTCATGTAGATATTGAGCTCAGGTGTCTTCATTTCTACTACTCTATCTCACACAGTGTTTTGGGGAAGTGTCTTGTTTTAACTCTTTTGGTCTTACCCTCTTAGATAAACAGGAGAAATGCTCACAGCTTACTCACCCAGGCAGGTAAGGACCACTCTCCAGCCCTATACCAACAAATAACAATTCCCTAAGCTTTTCTTTCTTCCCAAACATATGGAAAGGGTGGATAAAAACCTCTTGGACAAGCATAGATGCCAAACTCAGTCCCTTGTTACGATTCTTTCCCTCCTCTTGGGGTGAAGGACTGCTTTGGGGCTCTGGAACAGTGAGGGATTTTGTTTTTGTGGATTGCTTTGATTTTGTTTTTGCTTGTTTTGATGCTGATGTGAACAAGGGGAACCAAAAACCAGGCTGCTGACTCTTTAACTCTTGGGAGATGGTATTTCTCTGCAGTGTTTGTGGGGAGCAGGTGCTTCAAAAGGCCACATGATGTCTATTACAAGGAGCTGTGCGGCTTGGCAGGGTCAAGGTCCCAGCTGAGAGGGCAGGGTTCAGAAAGTAGGGAGCAGAGCTAGGACACCAGATCCTTGCCAGATAATCTGCAGAACTTATCAACAACAAATTCCCTGTGAACCAAGTGTATTCTGATTTAAACCTTCAAAAGCAGAAAGGCAGCTTCAATCTACTGGACCCAAAGGAAGCGTATTCATGTGCTCCTCACTTGAGAGAGATCCTGAGGTGGGCCTTAGAGTCCACAGAGCCCATAACATTCCTTTCCTATGTCCTCAGCCCATCTCTCTTGATTCTGTGTCTCTGCCCTTGCAGGTGCCGCCAGCCCATTCCTCACACTCACTCCAGTCTGTACATGTTCTAGAAGCAGAATCAGATCAATGCATGCCACAGAGGCATTTGTGATAGACTCAGCTGCACTGGCAGCCTACTCTCCACCTGTAGTCAGAAGTCTTGTGGACATTTGAAGAAAAGAAGCTACTTTCATAGAGTAAAGGGCTCCCTCCAGTAAGAGGGTATGGGGGTTATTCCTCAAGCACAACTGATTGTCTGCAAGTAGCCCCCATAAATAGATAGAAACAAGGTATGGTGGTTCATACCTATAATCCTAGCACTAGGGGATGGGAGGCAGGGAGATCTAGAGTTCTGGCTTGTAAGCAAGCCTGGGCTATATAGCATGGCTGTGACTAAAAACAAGCCAAATCAAAACCAAATAAGACAATCCGATTAATGACAGATGGAAGGTAGAAAAGGCAATGCAAAGCTAGTCGTGGGAGGCCTCACAGTTGGCAGTTATGGGTCTGCATGTTAGGGTTTTGATGGTGTCTTTCATTAGCTGTACTTGTTTGGTGATTACTGTGATGAAATCCAGTATCAGATGAGCCCTAAATATCTTTAAAACAAACAAACAAACCATCATTGCTATCATTGATTGACACATAATAATTGCATCTTTTTTTCTGGGACACAGTATGGAACTCTTACATGTGAGCATAGTATGGTGTGGTCAGGTCATAATAAAGACATACTAGTCATCAACTCAGACACACACCATTTATTTATGCAAAGAATATTCATAGTCTTCTCCAATAGCTACTTTTAAGTGCATAATATTTATACTTATATATAACATATACTTATATATAATAATATGAGTTTTTGTCAACCATACCTCTGTGCCGTGGGAGCATTAGAAGGAATCCACACAACAGCACCCCTTTCTCCCCATCTGCTCTGTCCTCAGATGTGTCTTGCAGCTCTTAGATCCCAGCTAGGATGCAAATTCTTGAGGAAAGAATTTAATAATTGATTTATTCATCTAAACCTTCCTTTTCTCTAGGTATCTTCTCCCTGACATGACTCTTGAAATCATACCATTATGTTGATTTATGAGTTTCTTTTTCCTAAAAACAAAGTGTTAAACACCATAATGTAGGGGGCTCTCTTAGGCTTATACTATCCATTTCTCTGCTAAGATCCTGTTATTTGTGATAGAGCCCAACATTTCTTGAATGAATATGTGCCCATGAGGAAGGAGAGCTGGAGAGAGGGGAAGAAGAGGGGACAGAGGAATGAAAGGAAGGAACAGAAACTGGGTGTGGCTGGCTTTTCTTTTAAACACACACACACACACACACACACACACACACACACGCACACACAGAGCCTACTACAAATGGATAAGGACTCAGAGGTGGTCCCAAGCCAGTGTGACTTCTTTGTATTTCTCCTTCGTGCCCAAGGCTGAGTCTTCATGGACATTGTCCTCTGGCACCTGAGCCTACACTAGGATATAGACATTATTGCTGGAGATCTGTCTTGTGAGGTTCTTTTCTCCCATTCTTTCATCACATACTTTCTTGATCAAACTGTAACCCAGCAAGGCAGTATTCAGCAATCATTAACAGCCATTCCTGGAAAAATGACTGGATCATATATAATGGAACATTTTGAAACATTCACCCTAGCCACTGGTTCACCTCTGTGGCCGTGCCTATTCTCTAGCAGCACCACAAACAAGACTCCTGGCTAAGGTCAGAAAGAGTAGGAGGTATAAGGAGGGAGAAAGATCTAGAAAGCAAGACACATACTAGAAAGTTCCCAAGAAGCTCAAGGCCACTGTATCTTGGCTCACTGCTAAGTGAATATGTAACTACTTTATATATTTCAACAAAATTAAACTTAAACCTACAGAATTAGGTTTATTAATTTCTGCCAGGGCTCAATGGGGGAATAAGAATGGCCATTCATTATGGACACACAATTACTAAAGACAAAAATGAAGCCCAGAACTATTAAGTATAATAAAAATGTTGAACACTAAGGAAATTTTCATTAAATATAATCTATTCTTTATATTACTACACTTAATCCTTGCTGTCCGCTTCTCTGTTTTTCTCCAACCTATTTAATTTTATTACTTAACTTTTTATAAATGTTTCTTAATATAATTATGATTAAATATTTGGGAGGAGAGAAGAAAGTTAGTCTCTTAAGAAAAGGGGAAATGAAGAAGTGGAGGAGAGAGAATGCTTCTTTCAGTTCCTATTTCCTTCATCCCTACCATGATGAAAAATGATGGTTTTTCTGGAAAAAGTAAGTGCTAAGTGGGATTTTATTATTGAGGGCAAGGCCAGAGCAGGGGAGGAGAGACAATACATGAGAACAAAGCACGGATCAGCAATTGCAAGCCAACCCTTTATATTACGCATTTAAATAAAAGTCCATTGCCTTACTAAAAGTGTCCATGGATATTTGCATGTCCAGCCCATGTAATTAAAGGATGGGTCTGGCTAATTTCGCTGCTTGCACTACACAAAGACATTTGCAATCTGAACATTTATTTTTTTCCAGCCAGGATGTGTTCTTGGGCTTTATCTTAATGGGAATGCACCTTCCCCAAGCTTTTCTGCTCTCTGGTGGAAAAACAAACAAACAAACCTGGAGAGCTGGGTACAAAGTACTAAGCTTAGACCACATTAGGGAAACCCTCAAAGGTACGTAAGAATAGAGAGTAAACTGGCTTTATGGTCCTCAAGCTGAGGGACAGTGAGATGCTCAAGGAGCAATGGGGCCTGTGTAATGTCCTAAGGATTGTATCTTCAAGTTTCTTACTGGTCATAGCATACTTTTAAAAAGTTTTTTTCTTTGTGTGTATATGTATGTATGTATGCATGTATGTATGCATGTATGTATGTATGCATGTGTGTTTGTATGCATGTGTGTATGTATGCATGTGTGTATGTATGCATGTATGTATGCATGCATGTATGTATGTATGCATGTGTGTATGTATGCATGTGTGTATGTATGCATGTGTGTATGTATGCATGTGTGTATGTATGCATGTGTGTATGTATGCATGTGTGTATGAAGATCAAAGGCCAACCTTGGGTGTCATTCATTGGTGACACCCACCTTGTTTATTGAGACAGTTTCTCTCACCTGTCTGAGGCTTATTAATCTGTCTAGGCTGTCTAGTCAGCGCATCCAACTGTCACGTGTCTCTATACCCTCAGTGGTGGCATGACAACCCCTCCACCAGGTCTGCCTTTTTGGTCTGTGTTTTGGGAATGAAACTCAGGTCTTCATGCTTGCATGGCAAACACTTTGCCAACTGAACTATCTTTCTTTATGCATCTTGAACATGGCCTCTCATCAGAAGGTAGTAATTACACCAACATGGCATTATGGGTACTGACATGGAACAATGATTCAGCATCCTAGCCATTCATGGTTGCTTTACAGACTGGGATCAGAATATGAGAGCCCTGGCCCCAGGATAGTTCTCATCAACAGTCCAGCCTTAAGCATCACACGTTCTACTGTAGTATTCTACTCTCCTCTAGTGTTGTAAAAGGAGACCTGGGCTTCTGTTCACAGACCCTCATCCAACCAGGGTCCTGCCCTCCCAACATGTTGATTTTGTATTTTTACTCTGCTAGCAATTGACATTTGTATATAATGATTGTGTAAACCATACTCATTGCCGAGACATGTACACATACTCTGGTATCTTCTCTTCATTTGCAGGTTGATTTGGAATCCAATCAAAACAGTGTTTTTGTTGTTGCTTTTGATTACTAGTCCTATTTACAAAATTATTGGCATAATTATTTGTCCCCCTAATTATTCTTGATGTGTGGGTAAATACTTCCAAACCTGAGTATGTTATCAATGCTACTGTCCTAGTTTCATTTCTATTGCTGTGATAAAATAACATAATAAAAAATCAGCTTAGGGGAGAAAGGATCTTTTTCGACTTACAGTTCTAGGTCACAGAATCCCCATCATAGGAGGGAAGTCAAGGTTGGAGCTTCAAACAGGTTGTCACAGCTCACCTATAGTCATGAGCAGAGAGCAATGAATGCACAGGTACTTACTAACCTACTCTTACGCAGTTTAGGACCCGTGCCTAGGGAATGGTGCTACCTACAGTTGACATATCTCACCTCGGTTAACATAATCAAGACAATTCTCCACAGGCCCACTGGATCTGGACAATTCCTCATTAAGACTCTCTTCCTGGGCAATTCTAGATTTTGTAAAGTGGACATCTAAAGCTAACCATCAAGCTACCTTTTCAAAATGTATGTGGTCTCCTTGTGCCTACCAACCTGCTTCAGCATCGATATGTCACTACTAATCATGCCCCAGGGATCTCCTTAGAAGGGTACCAATCTAGGTGTCTCCAACTCTTATTTTTTCCAAGCTCTAGAATCTGTCTCTGTCTCTAGCTCTGTCTCTGTCTCTACCTCTGCCTCTGCCTCTGTCTGTCTCTCTATCCTGTCTGTCTGTCTGTCTGTCTGTCTATCTATCTATCTATCTATCTATCTATCTATCTATCTATCTATCTATCTATGGAAAGTCACCCTCCCCTCCTCCATATGACTCCCAAAAATCAAACTCAGGATGCCAGCAATGGCAGTTAAGTTCCTTAATCTTCCGAGCAGCCTTGTCTACCCTCCCCTATATTCTATAGAGTGTATCTTTTAGTGACTTTCAGAACAGAATGCATGCCTATTAAAAATCTGATACTCCATCTGAGAAGCCACTGAGAAGACCTCCGCCTGAGTCATCCCCTGCTGGTTTTCCCCTACTTCAGCCCCTTTCAATTGAACTAACCACCTCCCTGTGCATTTATTAGCTTATTTTACTTCTTGGCTTCCCCATATGGAAGTAAGGTCATGAGTGCTGGGGCCCTTGCCTGCCTTTGCTCACTGCTGAGCCTCAGTGCCAAGAACAATAACATCTACTAGGCACCCCATAAACATTTGTCCAATAAAGGAATTGACGACTTTATTAACTTGTTTAAGCATAAGAATCTAGGCAGAACGGGGACGATAGTGGGGGTCTAGGCCTCCAATGATGTAGCTTTTCTTTAGACAGAGGGTCTTTGGCCTCCCTATCTGTACAATAACACACATCAGCCTTACAAACCGAAACCAATAGCAGCCTTCTGCCCAGCTCCTTGCTCTTGGCACCTGCAGAATGTAGCTCTTCTAGCCAGCTACAGAGAAAGCCTGGACTTTGGCATTTACCCCTTGAGAGATCGGCTGTTATTTTCCAAACAGTCTCAGCGAGCACTTCATTCTTGAGTTATGTAGCTGGGAGAAAAGAGAAAAATTAATAGCACTTAAAACCAAGCCATGGTGGCAAAAGCTGAGCAGAAGTGAATTCAAAACAGACAGAGGTGTACATGCCAAGGATTCAGAGTTCTAGGTTGGTAGTTTCTTCTCTGTCTCAAAATCCATGTATGTATAGTGCATGTGTGTAGTGGATAGACATCATATTCATGTACACAGACACTTTTTGTAAGTGATACATTTCTGTTTTTTGTATTAGTATATTAAGTATACAAAATCAAATGTAAAAATAAGAGGAGTGAAAATAACCCAAATAGAAATTTAACTTTGTCTTTGTTTGCTCTCCTGAATTACTACATGTGTGTCTTTTTATAAACTCAGAGTAAAGTCAGTGTCTACCAAATGTTAATGTCTAAGGAAGTCACATGGGGGGGGGTGTCTTTAAAAACATTGGGCTCAAGAGATGACAGCTCAGAGATCACATGCTTACTGCTCTTTCAAAGGACCTGGATTTAGTTGCCAGGACCCACAGCAACCAGCTCTCAACTGCTTGTTCCTCCAGCTTCAGTGGAACCACACGCATCAGGCACGCAGACACACACACACACACATACACACATACACACACACACATGCACACATGTACGCACACACATACATGCACACACACACAGACACACACAGACAGACAGACAGACAGACACACACACACACACACACACACACATTCATTTAAATGACTGAGCCCCTCCCCTCAGGTGCCCTGTTAGACTGTTGGAACCAGCATTTCCTCTGCCTTTGGGTACCAACCTGAGTGCTCTGAATGTGCCTAGTTCAAGAAGATGCTACCAGGGCATCACAGTGGCATGCTGTTAATTTAACTCTCCACTGGATCTCCTTTCTAAATACCTAAAGAGACCACAGGCTCCTACCTTTGAGGAACAGAGGATATTTCTACTTTCCATTTTTGCCGCTTTCTTTAAAACAAACCAAACACATGGCAGTGTCATCCACGGTGACTGTTGATATCCTCTTGGTTATAGAGTTTTCAAAGTTTTATATAAAACATTGACTCTAAAAAAAATATTTATTTTTTTATATCTTATATGTGTGGGTGCTTTGCCTTCATGTATGTCTGTGCACTATAAAAGTGCCTTTCGCCTGAGGAAGCCAGAAAAGAGTGTCGCATCCTCTGGATCGGTTGCGAGTTGCCATGTGGGTGCTGGGAACTGAGGCTGGATCCTCTGGAAGGGCAGCCAGAGCTTCTAAACACAGAGTCCACTCTCCAGACCCTAAATGGTGACATTATAAGAAAAGACAACTCTTTTGGATCTTCTCTTTTGCACCTTATTCAATGTGAATGACATTTCTTATCTCAAAAAAAAAAAAAAAAAAAAAAAAAAAAAAAAGAAGGGACATTTATAATATTTATTCTCAAGCTACAGATACAGAAACTGGAGATGCGTAAGTACTTTATCAGAGTTACGCAAGAAGTGCCAATCAAACCAGACAAACCAACCTAGCTCTGCCTGGTTCCAGACACAAACAACACAGCATGAAGACCTATGAAGTCCAGGCATTGCCTGAGATTGCAGTGCTGTAAGACGTTGGACTTGGTCATCTATGTGGCCTACTAAGTCAGGTTCTCTGCCATTCCTAGCTTCTGAGGCTCTGTCTTAGGGCTTGAACTCCCGGACAGAGAAGAGCTCTTTAATTATTCCCTCTTCTGCGCCACCGGCTGCTGATTTGATGACCTTTCTGAGGTGCATTGTCACCTACACAACATCCATTCAGAGATGCCACTGTGTCTGATACATTTGAAAATGAACACAACGCAAGAGCTCTGCTTGGACAGTTTAGTGGCACCACGTCCTGCCTGTAAAAACACTCCGTATGCTCAGCCTCTGTCCATAGTGGGCCCTTGCTTGGCCACTGCCCCCACTTTAGCAGCTAGTGTGCCTCATGGCTCTGCCCATGTGTTTGGTGTGAGTTAAGTACAAGCAAGTGTCTCCCCCCCCCTTTCAGCTTGATTTGACATTGTTTGCCCATAGCCTCTGATGCCTGTGCTGGGGTGGAACCCAGAACATCTATTTCTTGCACATGCATAGCAAACTTCTATCCCTGAGCCACATTCCTAGATATCTGGGGCAAGATTATTAACCTTGTTTAATAATCTATTAATGATGAGGATAAAGGTTTATTAACATAGGCCTCCCTTGCTACCAGAATAACAACCTGTATATATAGAAGGCTCCTCCCTCCCTCCCTCTCTCCTTCCCTCCCTCCCTTTCTCCCTCCCTTCTTTCTTTCTTTCTTTCTTTCTTTCTTTCTTTCTTTCTTTCTTCTCTCTCTCTCTTTCTCGTTAAATGACAAGTTGACGGATGTAGTGGAAAAGGCACTGGCAAAGAGACAGTTTACTTGGTTCCAACCCCAGCCTATCACTTACAATCAATGTGACTTTGGCCAGCTTCCCTGGCCTCTGACTCTACATTTCCTTGCTTGTAAAATGAGCATTGAGGCTTGAATATAAAAAGTTTACCAACCATATAGAGTCGTGTGCTTGAACACTTGGTCCCCAGCTCTTGGCCTGCTTTGGAACCTTTAGGAGGTAAAGCATGCTTGGAGTAAGTGGATCATCAGAGGTAGGCTTTGAGGTCTGGTAGCCCAACACCACTTTCTATCTGTTCTCCACTTGCTGGTTGGGAGACACCATGACCACACATCTGCCTCCATGCCTTCCTTACCATGATGGTCTGTGTCTCTCCTTGAACTGTGAGGCATACAAAATTCTTCCTTTGCTTCTTCTTGTTGGGAATTTGGTCACACCATTGAAACCAGCAGCATCTGAGTGAAGTAACTGATAGAAGAAGGTCAGCTAAACCCATATCGCACTCTTGCTTTGAAGGGTTAAGAAAGCTCAGAGGCCCTAGCGCTTGCCAGTTCTTTTCACAGTTCAAACCCGTGTACCAAAGCTTTTGTGGCTTGTCATTAAAACGGCCTATAAGATGTCCTTTTAAGATACTTGATTTGGGCATCTGTGTGTCCTGCTGGAGATGGAAGCCATCCTGTTAGTCACAATGGCCCAACCTATGTCTGGCATAGAAAAAGCTAACTGTGGAGGCCATAAGTGGGGAAGAAAGACAGAGGCTCTACCACTTTCCTTCTGAGATGGCTGTTTTCCTAATTACATATTACTCTCCAGTATCATTGTGAGCTTCAGCAAGCGAAGCCATCTCTCTGGCCATTTACAGCAACCAGAAGCAGCTGTGTGGCTAGCAAAATGGAACCACCTTTGTAAGCAACTCTCAAGGAGAAGAAAAAGAGGAGGAGGAAGCTGAGCTCCCTCTGCAGGGTCCTGCTTCTTGCTGAACACTCCCTCAGCCTGGTGAGCTGCTTTCCACACTCCCACCTGCACCAGCCTCACCTGGAGTTTCCTTAAGATGCTGACTGAAGGCTGATGCCTGGCAATCAAGGAGTGTGGAGCGTTTCCTACTAGCTCCTCCTGCTGCTGCTGCTGTGGCTCCATACTTTGAGTGGCAGGCGCTCTATGTGTTGTAGCTATGCCTCATCCTACTAGCCAGACACCTTGGCGGTTTTGTTGTTGTTGTTGTTTTCTGTTCCATTATTGTCTTCCACTCCACTAGGTGTATCCTATTTTCTTTCCTTTCCTGACCTCCCTCCTCCCTCCCCGCTTCTGTTCTGGGACTCTTAACATCTCAGTGTCTTCTCTAGTATCTATCCCATCACTCTCTGAGTCCAAGGACAAACAGACAACTTCAATGCATGGCTTCTCAGAAAAGACATGGCATTTGGAGATCAGGGAAAAAAAAAAAAAAACAACCCAACAAAGCAAAGACGACTGGAAACCGATAGAGCAAAGGCCCAAGAGAAGACCCTGCAGTGTTGCAGTGTGAGACAGTATCCAAAAGAAGGAGGCTTTCCTTCCCGTCGCCCTACATCTCCAGAGTTCCAGGAGAATCTTTAAAAACTCCTTAAGACTTTAGGGGGAAGTTGCAAGATGCTTTTCACATTTAGGAAGACTCTTTTATAGGAATACCTGAAGAGAGAAAGTGCCCCAAGTCTGTCTCCGCTCAAACCCTGCCCATAGTTTAATGAGCTGCAGTGTGTCCAGATGTTGGCATCTTTGTCACTGTTACCAGAAGCCATCACAGTCAAGTGTGGCCCCCCCAAAGAAGTACGGTTGGATTGCATGAATGTGGTGGAGGTCAGTGGAAGACACAAACCTGTGTTCCTTTTTTCAGGGTTATCTGCATACAAGCAGCTGTCTGTAGGGAATCAAGAAATGTTGTTCTCATTCAAGAAACAAAGTATCTGTTTTCCAGTATGATTGTTCCCCTCAAATATACTCTTCAACACAAAAGCATTAACTTCCCTCCTGGATTAACAGTAGGCCCTTAGCTGCCCATGGTTTGCATTGCATTCAGCTGCTGGTTGCTATGGGTAAAGGTGTTTATCTGATTAGGAGGAAACATCAAAACACAGACAAACAGCTGCCCTTCAGGCGGGGAGAATTGTTGCCATTTCAAGTGTCACTCAGCTTGATGCATGATTAAGGGGACCACGAGGTACCTCCTGTCTAGGCAGGGCCCTGATGCTAAAGGGGAAATCTGTTTCTCCAGCTTGGCGCACTGCATTGTCTTCATGGATGCTTGTCACCCTGCCAGCCAGCTGCCTTTCCCAGCACACCCAAGAAGCCTGGAGCATTTAGCTTCAATAACAGACGTCACTTGTCATTTCAGGGATGCTGACTATATTAATAACTTTTTTTTTCTTGGAAAATTTGATTAAAGTGTTTTACATATAAATAACATTTACTTGCTCTTCTTTCTTGTTCATTTCCTATGCCCAGAACAGCACAGAAGCAGAAACTTTCTGGGTCCTATGGAGTGGGCTGAGGTGGTAACCAGTGGCGTCCTTTCAGGGTTCTTCACAATGTGCACAAGTATTTATTATTTCGTTTGTTACACTCAGTGGGTCCACACCACTGCTCAGGGGCACAGTAAACCCTTGGGGGAGGGGCATGGCATATGCAAATAACCTAGTATCCTGGAGCAGGACTGTGGGATTTGGGGCTCACCAAGTGCATCAAAAACCTGACCTATGGCTTTAACAAGTTCTCAGACAGGACGAGCATAAGGGAGGGGAGGTTTGTTTTGATTTAACATGGCAGAGGACTCTCATCCCATCATAACAGACAGCGGACAGCATGGCAGCGCTCATGGGAAGAGCATGTGGGGAAGGGTCCTCTATCAGGGAAGACTAGGGAGCAGGGACCACTAGAATCCAGGGTACTGTAATTTTCAAAGGCCTGTCTCTAATGACCCACTTCTTCTAGACAGTTCCCACCTTTCTCATGGACCCATAGCCTTCAAAATAGCGGTACCCTTTTGGGACTGAACCTTCAAAACACAACCCTGTTGGAGACATCTCAAAATCCCAAAATAAAAATACACTCACTGATGGGCACTCATATCAGTTTTGAGCTTTTGTTTCAGAGTACTACAGAGGATGCCCTGCCTCTGACCTGAGATGTTCTGAATTCTCAATGGGAAAGAATGAGTGATGTACATTTGCTGAGTCGGGAAGCAAGCAAAAGTTGGTCCAGTATCATCTCCAAATAATATACCCATATGCTCAAAATTCAGATAGAGGGTTATAAGTCTATGGCTTTTTCTACCATGTTCTCACCAACATTTGATATTATTCAATATTTCCCAACATTTTCTAGTAGGAGGTGTGGGTTTCATACTTACCTGGTCTTCCTCTGAGCATTAAATGTACGCTAGCCATTTAGAGTCCCTTGGGCTGGGATTTAAAGGATGATTAAGAACCTAGCCAGAAGATGTGTCTACCAGAAGAGAAAGCAAAAGTAGAAAGTGCTATCAGAGGCCCGTGTTTGTGGAATATATCATGGGTGAAATATTGGGCTCAAAGGAAGTGGGATGCGGTTGACAGAAGCTATAGCAATTGCTGTGGGTCTCTGGACCACACAACAGGATCTGCCTTCCAGCTTACTCCCAGTGAAGAAACACTGATCTGACATTTTTAATTCCTAAAGTTTCAAGATGAAGTTTCATCTCAGAAAGCTGATATTGTCCAGTCTACAGAGGGAGGGGGTGATAATGACCTTGGGTAGAGTGAACAGAGAAGTCAGGCCCAGTAGCAACCACAGAAGCATGGGGTGTGCTGGACATGTCTTACGTGGTTTCTTATTCCATAACCCAGGCTGGCATCAAACCTACAGTCCCTCTGCCTCAGCCTTCTGAATGCTGGGATTGTGAGCTTGTACCACCACGCTCAGATGCTGAGCCCTGCCTCACCCACATCTTCCAGGTCAATGCAGGTATCGCTGGTGGAAGGGTGACCATCAAAGGGTGGCTTCGGAGCAAACGGATTTAACATCCAGAGGGGCCTAATGAACAAGGCACAGCTCTGCCCCGACCCACTGAATCAGACTATGCAGTGGCTGCTCCCACCCTGAGCACTCATATCTGACTATTACTATCCAGAGGGGCCTAATGAACAAGGCACAGCTCTGCCCCGACCCACTGGATCAGACTATGCAGTGGCTGCTCCCACCCTGAGCACTCATATCTGACTATTACTATCCACAATTCTAGAAAGGAGATGTCTGGGTCCAAGATTCACAATCTAGAAGATGGGCACTCCCTCTCCAGTGAGCCAGCGGAGGAGGACCTCTGTCAGTGGACTTTCTACAATGAAAATATAACCACTTTCTCAGCTAAACTATGGACATTTCCATGAGAGCCGTGGCCTACTTGTCATGGAATGCTCTACAGGATTTAACCACAGGCTAGGACACTGTGCTCAGCACTGTTGGTCCCAAGGTCTGGGAAGAGAAGGCTCTTACAGTCAGCGACCAGGAGTGCCTCTTCTCTGGTACAGTGGAAAATGGGATGTCTTCTGCCTCCTGTGAGGCAGGGATGGGATTAAGAGAAGCCAGCTAGACCCTCAGAATATTACAGGTTTCTTGGGGAAGTCTCTGAGGCGAACTTCTCTCGCTGGGGCTGGCGCTGGGCCTGGCAGGCTGCAGGTTCACATGTAGCAGCTAGTGAAATCTCCCTGGCAGGTATGCCTGGAGCCCTGAGGAATCACAACCGGGAACAAACAGCTCACTTTCCAGCTGTGTTACTAACACCTTTAGCGTCAGCTCCTCCCAGAAAGAGCAAACACCAGCATCCAACTAATAAGGTGTCTGCAGCCAAGTATCCTGCACTCCCTTCTCAGAGGGAAGCGGACCCAAGAGCAAGTGGTAGCACACAGCTTTCCTTCAAGGTGTTTCATCACGCTGTTGCCGCCGTGTGTGTGTGTGTGTGTGTGTGTGTGTGTGTGTGTGTGTGTGTGTGTAGAATACCACATTGAGAAAGACTGAGGCTTTGTCATAATACACTGAGAGAAAGTGCCACTTAATGGCTTAGCCTCCTTCCAGCCCTCTTCTGGCCAACGCCTTAACCTGTTATTTCTGGAAGACTTCCTGTGACTGACTCTGTGCACTTCTGTCGTACAGGGACCAGTGAATCTGGGGTCTTAGGACTTGCTCATGGTTCTGAGGAGGATAGTCACAGGAATGAGAGCATTGCATAGGATGGAAGTGACCCTTGATATTCACTGCGCATGTCTGTGAACAGTTCTGAGTGAACAGAGGTCTCTAGATTTTGGTATTGGAACAGACACTGTGACAGGGCCAAGCTACCTCCTGTCCCTGTTGCCAGTCGGTAGTCAATAACAGCCTAGAGACTAACTCTCTTTCATTGTGTTTGTTCTCAGCTCACAAACTAAGAATAATGTTTATATCTAAAGCATTAGAAGAAGTTAAGAGTATTTGAGGTTCATGCAAATATATCTAGTGACCTATAATGAAAAATTGTAAGAAATTCAAATTATAGCATCCGTAAGTTTCATCAGAACACAGCCACACCTGAGCATGTGTGCACTGCCTGGGTGTGCTCTCAGAGTACTAACACAGCCACACATGACCATGTACACATCGTCTGCTCTTGGAGTACTATAGTGGCACATATATGACCGGGCGCGCATTGTCTGTGTGTGTTCTCAAAACACTAAAACAGCAGAGTTGGATCTTGGAGTCAGAGCTTCGGGTAGCCTCAAAATCTAACATTTTGCTCTCTGATTTTTTTTTTCACAGAAAAGATAAAATTTGTGGGTACCTGGTCTACTGAGTTAGGAAACTGGAGGTTTATTGTAAAATGGTCCCTAAATCTCAAACACTTTCCCCAGACTGGTGCGGTCTTGAGACTTGGTATGGTTGCATATGGAATGATTTGTGTTATGGGGTACTTTAGAGAGAATGCTCCAACTTCGGAAGTGGGCTTCAGGCAAGGTGTGGAGCTGGCCAGATGACCCCTGATGATTCACTTACTCCAATGATGCTTTACCTCCTAAAGGTTCCAAAGCAGGCCAAGAGCTCGGGACCAAATGTTCGAACACAGGACTCTATATGGTTGGTAGACTTTTTATATTCCCCAAAGGAAGCTTCAAGGGCTCAGGAAGGTGTGAATGAGCTTGCTCTGTGGGTGGTGGTTTTTACTCTGGGGAGGGGCGCTGAGCAAAGCTGTTCTGGAGAGGCCCTCTGTGATTGCAGGTGCTGTTCTTTTTAATTAGGGTGTGAGCTGATGAGGACCAACTCCACCCCAGAGGCATTATGGGAAGGGAGTGGAATCCATCAGACATCAAACAAATGTTTTTTGAGTGTTAGGACATCCTCCAGCCCGCACATCCGTAATTGTGGGGCTCACAGTGCCCAGTGGGAGCTCAGAAATCAAGAGATGATATACAGTAACATTTCTAGCCTTCCCCCGGAAATGGGGGGAGATATATGAGATTTATTTATTAATTCCATCTTGCCAGCTCACCATTTGGTGCAAACAGTTATGTTTTGCAGCCTGTCTTCACCTTGCAACTAGCAGAGTTAATTTTATGAAATGAGTACTCGTGCGATGACCTGAAGAGGGGGGATACATTAATCTGGAAGCCATCAAAGCCGTCTGACGTGGATTATTGTAGGACTCAGAAAAAATAAACAGTTTATGGGGAAGATTAAGTGGCAGTGTGGATTTGCTTTTGACATATCTTGTCTCCGAATCTAAGTTGAGAATTTATTATCTCACGATCGTGTCACGGCTATCTCGTTTATATGATAACACATCTGTAATGTTTTACAGTGCAGCACTACTTGTTCGGAATGGGGCTTTTTTAAAGTTCTAAATTATAGTACCTGGAGAGGCATACATAATTATAGTGCGTGTTAGCAAATGAGAGGGTGCATTTTCCACCCGCACTCAGCATTAATCGTCAGCACAGCGGGTGCAATAAAATCATAATTGCTTCTTCCAAACTTCTCATCTGAGCTTGTTCAGCTTGGAGGCAGTGGTTTGGTGGAGAGAGGCCTGACTTTTGATGGGTGGAGGTGGCACTCGCATCTTTCAGAGGGTCTCTACTGGAGATGACTGAGTTCAGACAGGGTGCCAGACTCCATGCAGCTACCTAGTGGGATGGGAGCCGCCCCCCATCATCATTATCCATCAGTGTTAGCACAACAGGGCACAGTGTGGCATGTCAGGTCCTAGGTTTTGGTTCCTCCTATGCCTTTCAATTTTGAGACCAATGATCTCACTTCTCTGAAGTGTTGTTTTCTCGTCTACAAATGAAAGATGGTAGTTCTGAGCTCAAAGTGTTCTTAAGGTAATTAGCAATGCTTATAAAGCACGATGTGTGCCTGCACTAAATGGTAGGCCTTACTGCAACTCTCCCCCCAAAAGCATTACCTAAGCCCGGGCCATCCAGCATGGCCAGTATTGGCCATGTGCCAGTAGAGAACACTGGAAAGGTGGCCATATGGAGAGTGTTCTGAATGCAAGAGACATTGGAGAGTTGGCTCAGGGGTTAAGAATGTGGAAGATCTGAACTTGGCTCCCAACAGTCATATCAGTGGCTCAAAACTTCCTGTAACTCTAGTTTTAGGGAATCCGATGCCTACTTGGGGCCTTAAAAGTTCCTACATTCACATGCATATACCTACCCTCGGACACACATGCACAATTAAAAATAAAAATATCTTTAAAAAGAAAAATAGCCATCAAGGCTTAAAGTCTGAGTATCAATAAGTAATGTAAACTATTTCAATATTTTTAATAGTGATTACATTTTGAAGCAATTACGTTTTGGCAATCTCGGTTTAAATATATTAAAAATAAGTGCCACCTTTTAAGTCTCTTTATTGTGGCTACAACAAAATTGTAATTACTTAAAAAGTTTGCCAGCAATATATTTGTATTAAATTTGGTAGTGGTCTAAAGAAATGGATACTGACTAAAATGTTCTCTCTGCTTACAGCCACAGGTTGTATGTTTATTCTGGTTACTTCTGCCATTGACTGGGTCTTAATCGACTTTGGGAAATGTTTTAGATAGTTTCCTAGAGAAAATTAGGAAAAGCTAATGTTTGTCATGAATCTCCTAATTTAACCTCAAGCTCTTCTGTAGCTAAGGCTAATAAAATATTGGAGTTATGAGGGCCTTTTTTGCAAGGAGTAGGATTTATGTAAGTTTGTTGGAAAAGAACAGCTCTCTTCTGGAACTGGATTCTCCCAGGATTGCTTCCTGGAATGATTGTGAGGTGGCACACACCTGCACCTCCCCATCCTCCCCTACCTGACTAAGCTTCTGTGAGCTCAGGATGCTCTGAGTCATAGGAACGCCACACGATAATTACACCTCCCTTCACTTATGTAAATTATGACCTGATCCAGAGAGCAGGCCCATAGGATGGGCTGTTTAAGGACTATTGTTTCTTTTTCATGGATGGGAAACACGAAGACCAGGGAGAGTGACTTGCTTAAGTTTTCATAGCCAGCCAATAGCCAGGCCAAGGCTCCAGCCCTTATTGCCCAAAGTGAGAAACTCCCTCTGCTTTTGGCAGTCATGGGAACTGCACTGTGAAAGATGCTCACTGGATGAACTAGACAGCATCAAACCCCACCAAGGAAGAAGGTATACATGCAACCGGGGAAGCCAACGCCTCTGTATGAGATTTAGCTTAACCAGCTGGGAGAAGCTCCTGTTTACATAGCCATCCGATTGGTTCACTATGGCACATCCAGTTGAAAGAGTTCTTTCTGTGTCCAAAATTTAGAATGGTAGATACAGAACACCCTGGCTTGGTCACCTATGAGAGAAATTCTCCAGGTGTCTCAGCCACATAAGCCACTCACCTGTGACCTGTTCCAAGTCAGATTTTTTTTTCTCCCCTGAGGTCTGTAATAAGGCCTGGGAATTGACAGCCCCACCCTAGCCCTCAGACACTCTGAATTGTTAGTCTGAGTTTTGAGGAGACCCCATTTGCTTCTCCCCTGAACTGCCTCACCCCCAGATTTTCAACCTGGGTGTCTACCAACAAACATTTCCGTGGGAGCTCTGAGATGACGCCTGAGAGTCACCAAATGGAACAATGGAGAAGGAGATAGTCTTTACTTCCAGCTCCAGGTTCCAGGGGTGTTAGTCCACTGTGGCGGGAAGAGCATGGCAGGAAAGGACAGGTCACATCAGCATGCAGCCAGGAAACAGGGAACTCTGGGAAAATGCCAAGAACAATGTACTGCAAAGAACGCACATCCAGTGATACACTTCTCCCAATGAAACCTCAACTCCAAATTCTCCAGAACATCCCAACATGGTGCCACCAACATGGTAACACCATCACAGGTCTCCAGCATCACAGTCTCTGGGAATAGAGGGCTGAGACCTGCCCTCAGGTGTTCCACTGGTGGTCAGTGTGGTCAGCATGGCAGGATCTGGGATCACCCAGGATTCAGGCCTCCTGACTCATCTGTGAAGGAGTATCTAAGGCCATGGTTCTCAACCTATAGACCGCAACCCCCTCAGCAACCCTGTATCTCCAAAAATTCACTAATTCACAATAGTAGCAAAATTACAGTTATGAATGAGCAACAAGAATAGTTTGTATCATTGGGGAGGAGTCACCACAAGAGGAATTGTATTAAAGGTTCCCAGGATTAGGAAGGTTGAGAACTCTATGTCATAAGGTAATCTTAGCCTACACACATCTATCATGGGCTATCTTATTTGTTGGCAGAACCATCCTATGGGTTGGGGCTCCTGGAGTGAATATAAAAGAGAAACCAAGCTGGACCCAGGCATTTTTCTTCCTCTGCTTCCTGGCTGTAGATGCAACCTAACAAGATTCTTCAAACTCCTTGTCACCATGAACTCTCATGTGTCATTGACGGTAGCCTCAAAGTGTGAGCAAAACAAAACCTATGCTGTTGTTGTTGTTGTGTGTGTGTGTGTCTGTATAGTATAGCAAGAGGAGGAGAGGAAGATGACATGTGTCTATTCTAGAACCACTGGATTTGTGGACAGTGGGATCACATGGCTTTGATACTTTTCCTCCATTTAGGATCTGTCCCCAAATTATTCAGGGCTGTTTCACTGTCCAAATCTCTCCTTTTGTTTCATGAGGCAAACTTTGCTCCATACTCTGGTCATGCATTCTTAAACTCAGTTGTTGATGGGCCTACAACACTCGGGGCCCTAAAGGCAGACGACAGTCCAACCTTCTCAGGGTGTATTTTCTAGTAGCTCAAAGTGCTGATCTTTGGTTTAGGCAAGGAAAGCAACCAGCCATTCCACATAGTGAGACAGGAAAGAGAAAGAAAGAGCGAGCAGGAGTCAGGCCTCTGAAAGAGGGAGGCCAACTTGAAAGTGTAGTTAACGAGGGGACCAGCCCCCTGAAAACCCAAAAGGGTTTGCCATAGGGCGACCCTGCAAGCACATAGGTGGCACCAGGGCCCATCAGACCACAGCTGGGAACATGTTAATCTCTAACCCTCCTGGGACCCATTGTGGAAACACCAGCAGAGAAAGTAAGCAACTGCCTTCCCAAGTGCCACGGCCAGTTAAGGCCCTGAGAACGAAGACTGTGGATGAGGGGCAGAGTCCCTTGAGAGAGATGTGAAAAGCAACACAGATGATTCAGACACAGACCGTGGTGCCCCCAACCTAGACACAGAAACACACCGGCTTCAATTAGAGATCAAAGATGTGTTGACAGCCCCTCCCCTGCCGTGGAACAAGTAGTTCAAATATCTTTAGCATACATACAGACAGCACGGGAATCTGCACTTCCCAGAATTCCCACATCGTCCTCTTTCCTTTTGAATAAACAACTGGCAGGCACGCCATGAATTTAGTTGTAAAGACTGCACCTCATTTTGGTCTTAAATCTATACAGTTGCTGTATATTGAGATCCTGGCTGGTGCCAACTGCTCGGCCACATGTCTGTTTTTCATTTAGGCTCTGAGTTCTTTTGGGGTAGCCGGCTTCAGAGGCCGGGTTTAACTCGCAGCCTTAATTGCGAAGTGGGATGAGGCTGGTGCTGACTGCAGGGCTTTTGGTTTCAGATTTGAGGCAAGTAGCTTGTAGGAAGGGGAGGAAGGCCTGTCTTTGGATTTCTTGCCTCTTGCTAAATTTCTTTTCTACATTCAACCTTTTTTTTTTTTTTTTTTTTTTTTTAAATCGAGTGCATAAAACAGCTATAAAAAGCAGTTTAGATGATGTGGCTGGTCAGCCCATGGCTTTAAATATGTCTCCCCTAAATTTTGTAATGTCTCCTTTATTTTTCCCTCCCAGCCTCACATGGGCCATATTTCCTATTGTAACATGACATGACCCAGTTGTGTGGCCCACATCATGACCTTACAGCTCAAGTCCTCTTTGAGATTTTTTTTTTTTTTACTATGGGACCCAGTTTGGTGGGTAGGCCAGTCTATACCACGAGTACTGGGCTGCTTGTAATGAAAGGGGAAGGGTATGGACTCTCTGTATAGCTGGCCATGACCTTGGGTTGTTCAGTGTAGAAGGAAATCATACAGCTCTAGGGTGGTGTACTGTAAGCCTCAGAAAAGTATGCTTTGATCCCAACAAACAAACATCAGGCATTTGGGGTTGGAGAGATGGCTTATGAGTTAAGAGCACTTGCTGCTCTTGCAGAAAACCAGAGTTTGGTTCCCAGCACTTATATTGGGCAACTTATGGCCACCTATAATTCTACCTATCAGATGTCCTCTTCTGGCATCCATAGGCACTGCTTTTATGAACACACACACACACACACACACACACACACACACACACACACACACGGTGGGGAGAGAGAGACATAATTAAAAATAAAACAAATCTTAAAAGGAAATCCTGCTAACTTCAGTGCAAGGCTGGACACTGGATAGGGAGCTTCCTCTACAATGTGATGCTGGCTCCCTTGTCCCTTCCTGAAGCCTGTATTGTTTTTGAGGGAAGCCATGCTGCCAGCCAGGTGGTTATCAGTCCAAAGAATTTCTAGCCATCACTCTTTTGTATAAAGAATTCAGTTCAATACTTTCACGTCAAACGTGTTAAGGAAGCTGAGCGAGATAGTTCGCATCTTCACTACCAACATTCAGAAAGTGGAGGCAGAAGGATTGCTGCAAGTTGGAGATCCAGTCTGGTAAGACCTTATTCCAGCCAACCAACCAACCAACCAACCAACCAACCCACCAAAACAAACAAACAAACAAACAAACAAAGGCACAAACCCAAAACAGCTATGAGGATGTGATGGTAGCTCTTTTGTTAAAGAGTGCTTATCTAGCAGACATAGATCTCTGGATTCAATGTTAATAATCTCATAGACTGAGCATGGTAATACATACATAAGTGTATTCTTAGTACTTGGATGATGAGGAGGAGGATGCAGAGTAACTCAGAAGTTTAAGACCATCCTTAGCTATATGTAAGTTTGAGGGTAGCGTGGGCTACTTGATATCCTGTCCAAAAATCAACCAGCCAACAAGCAAAAATAAAAACAAAACAAATAGGTAAAACAAATCCAAACAAGCAAACACACACAAAAAAACCAAGTAATTAATCACACAAACACCAATAAAAAAAAAATTGTAGAAAGGAAAGAAAATGCTTTTTGTTTGTTTGTTAAGTACCTTTTGAGAAATGAGGAAGAGCCGTGAGGGTGTGACTTCCTGGTGTTGCATCATAGTTCATGGAAAACACATAAAAGGGGGCACTGAATGAGGTGGAGCCGAGGAAGGGGAAGAAGTTGAGCGGTTTCAGGCTGTGTTTGGGGTGGAGTTTGAGGAAGAAATCGGAACACATTCTAGTCACTCTGCCCTCTTTCTGTTTTGACTCAATATTCAAATATTTGTCAAAAGGAGGCTAGTCATTGACTGTCCCGCAAAATGGGTTCCTTGAACCGACTCTTCTGTGTGTTTCTTGCACACTCATTCAAATTGATATGTGTTGTGCACTGGCTGGACTGTGGAGGGGGGGGGCAGACTGTGGACCAAGGCAAGTCTCAGAAAAAACACATAACATGCGAACTACGTTCTCTTCCTCCTGATGGCCCTTGTGAACAAACACACAAGAGAAGCTGCAAGGAGAAAGGAGGATGGAGCACAGCCAGAGATTTCATAAGGAGCAGGTAATGTTAGTGATGCTCAGATGACCCCATCTCAGAGCGAGGGCATCAGGCGAGCCGGTACTTGCATTGAGGGGTGGCGAATGTGTGACCCAAGGGTGACCCAGAGTTGGTCTCTAGCTGGGGCTCTGCACCCTCTGTCAGGAGAGCTATTTCAAATGGCCACCCATTGTTTTCTTTCTCACTCTGTCTCTCATTCTCCTGTCTTTCTTTCTTTCCCTCTCTTTATTTTTATATGCCTGTAAACATATGTACTTTTAAATCTAGCTTCCGTATAAAAGAGACAATATGGGTCTTCGTTGTTGTTAGTTCTGGCTTATTTCACTTAACCTGATGCTTCCAATTGTATCTGTTTTTCTCTAAACATCATTTTTCAAAAAAGAGCTGCACAAGATTCCATTTTATATTGGACATTGTCTAGGCTACACAGACTCTGTAAATAAATAAAGCCTTAAATAAATAAATAAATAGATAAATAGATAAATAAATACAAATCAGTAAGTGGAAAAATAGTTTATTTTAGACTTTCTATTTGAGGGATTTGAGGACCCACACAAGGTTCATAAAGAAGAGGCTCTCATGGTCAGAAATGGTTCTGTGGTTAGGAGGCACAAAGTGGACCCGACATGACCGTGATGAGCTCTGAGTATACTACCAAGAAAAGGTGGATAAAAGATACTGACAGGGCTGAGGAGATGCTCAGTGGATAAACCTCTTGTTGGGTAAGTACAAGGACACAGGTTGGTGGAGCCGGATGTGACGGTGTGCACCTGCTATTCCAGGTTTTCTGTGTTGGTGGAATAGGATGTAGAGATGGGAAGATTCACAGAGGCTGGTAGGTAAGCAATCCTGATGTTGGCAGTGCTGGTGAGCTAGAGACCCTATCTCCAACAAGACAAAGGCAGAAAGAAGCCCAAGAATGACACCTGAGGTTGTCCACTGACCTACACACACAGAGAGAGAGAGAAGGGGGGGAATGGAGAGAAAGATTAAAGAAAGAGTAGACAGTAACAAGTCTTAGAGGGTGAAAAGAGGGAAAGGAAGACATGATGATTCTGTGTGGCCCATGAGGTGGATGCTAGGCTCCAGGAGGAAAGAAGAGATTCGTGGAAGACAGTACAGAGTACTCTTAAGAACCAGGGGTCTGAGGATAAAGGAGAGAAAACCATCATGACATGAGCCACCGAAGGAGCTGGATATCTTATAAAAATCAGGATGCTGGTTGTTAGGGAGACACTACCCTATGATGTCACACTCTGATGACTGTCGTTAATGATGTGCAATCAGCAATGCGGACACACCACAAGGACAAAGGGACAGGCATTGCCTAAGTCTTCAGAAAAATGGCTTGCTATCACAATGTCTCTATGCCAGGGTTATTTCCTTTTTATATCAGTTCCTCAATCTTTTTTTTTTTTCTTACCCAGTTCTTCTACTTTGTGTGTGTTTTACCTCTTTAGGACAACAATCTCAAACTTATGGGGGGGGGGCAGGTAGGGACAAAAAGGAAGGGAAGAAATAAATTCTGTATTTCCTCTGAATTTTCAGTCTAATCCAAGAGTAAATCTGGAGTAAGGGAAATAATTTTAGAAAATAAAAATCACCTAAAATGGGACAATAGAGTGAATCCGGGAGGAGAAGGAAGAGAGATGGGACAGGCCTTGTATGCAGCTTTAACTGTGAGGTGATCTAAAACAGTTAAGTTTTTAAAAGCCTAACAAAACAAAGTGCGAGGGAGAACAGGCTTTTCAGCTCCTCTAACCCTGGACAGCTGGCCCCCTGCCAACATCAATATTAGCCAAAGAAGTTTGGCCCCCGTTCAGGCTGATCAAATGTGACTTAGGAGGATGCGTGGACCTGGGCTTAGAGGACGCACACGCGCTCCGTGAGTCAGGATAATAATTACAGGCTTTAATAAACGCAAACACGGTGATAACAGCTTTACATAGTCAGGGCCGCCGATGCCAAGACCCGACAGTCACTGATTTGGGATTTTAGCCATAACCAAGGAGCCCACTGGTGGAATCTGTCTGCGTCACCAGCCTCCCCTCTCTGCCAGTACTCCATAACCTAGCAACCCCAGCCAGGCAGTCGTATCTAGACTTGGCTCCTGATGCGCCCACCCTACTGCCTGAGCTTGCCTCACAGTGCTCTGCTCTGCATGGTCCCTCCTTGTCCCAAGTCACTCAGAAATGCCCGTGACGTCCAGTTGACTGGGCACACACATGTCATGTAAAAGCCTGAGTCGATCCCTTAGACTTTTATTTCAAACCAGACTCTCTTTTCCACTAGTCACCTGCAGGTGAGCCTGCTTCCGTCTTGAGTCCACAACTTCTATTTATAAAAAAGAGTCAGAATGTGAACTGCTTACTGATATCGTAAAGGTGGAAGAGAGGGAAGAACAGAGAGATGTATGGCAGTCCTGTGGCGTAATAGATGTTCAGCTAACCACAGCTGGCTGTGCTCTGGCTCTGCGCCAGCCTCTGTGCTTATCAAGTTATGTGCAGTGCTTTTAAAATTGTTATTGCTCTCATTGTTTTCCCTTGGGAGAGCGCTTACTACTTTTTACAATCTTAACCTGAGTAAACTCCAAGAGAAATATCTCAAGGTCATTATAGGCACTCCATAAATACTTGTGAAATGAATGAACAGTTTTATCTTTTCCTCTAAATACCCTCAATGTATTTAGTACTGCCGTTACCTCATTAATCACACAGGGAAACTGAGGCAAAGGCCGTCTGTGTTGGAATGCAGGATGCAATAAATGCAACTGCCTCTACTGGCTCCACACTGGAATGGGCTCTGGATGTGTTCTGGTTGGGGGAGAGGGAACAGCCTACATGGCTCTCCAATCTTCCTTCTCTGCTCAGTGCCAGCATCCATGCTATCCTTGGGGAAAGCCAGCTTAAGGCCCAGCTATGGCTAAGGCAGAATAAGATGTTCAGCCTATGAGGGCAAGCCCATGCTGCGTGCTATCCCGGGACAGACTCCTTGGACACCAAAGCCTTCAGGCAGCCAGCCAAGGAAGCTATGAGCCTCTTGGCGGCCCAGCTTGTGGCCAGGAAATTGTTTGTGAGAGGAAGTCTTTCCTCCGTCCTCAATGGGGCCAACACAGGTGCAGGCTCTTGGCCAATGCTGTCTAGAAGGGGAGGAAGGGAGGACAGAAAAGGGGAAGAGAGGATCCCTTGATCCTATTGTGTTCAAGGAGGGGTGGATCACAGGGCTGTTCTTCTGGGGTGCAAATACAGAGCTATGTGCAGAGATGAACTTTGCAAGGCTCCAGGGTGCCGTGTTTGTTCTTGCAAAGAGAGTGTAGTCTCTGTTCTCCCTGGCAGCAACTACAAGCTGCGTGCTATAGAGTCCCTGCAGGCTTCTCTGTCCTCTTAGCAATACTAGGAAGCGATATGGCTGAACAAGGAGACCCAAAAAAAAAAAAAAAAAATAGGGCTGGCTTGATGGCTCAGTAGGCAAGGTGTTTGCAGGGCAAGCCTGATGACTGCAGTTAGGACCCCGAGAGCCCACAGAAGAGGCAGCTACCTCAGTGATCAGAAGCCTCTGTAATCCCAGATCACCTTGCAGGGAGAAAAGAGGCTGAGATAAAGCTTGTAGGCCAGCTAGTGTGGTGTACATAACAGTGACTATGAGACCCTGTCTCAAGCAAGCAGAAGGTGAGCACCAACGCCTGAGGTTGTCCTTTGACCTCCAAAGAGGCTCAAGATATGGACAATACCATATTGTTTTTACATCTCTTTTCCTGGTTGTGTGTTTTAGCCATACTTATCATGGACAAATAGTCAAGCCTGTCGTGTTGTTTATACATCTCACAGACTTGCTTCACAGGTCTATTTCTACTCTCACTGTATACTTGCATACTCCTACTCATCCTGCTAAAGATTTCTTAGACATCAACACCCCTAGGATGTCTTTTTTGCCACTCTTTCTTATCCTTAGTATTAATGTTTGCACATTATACCTTTGCTCTGCATTTACACCTGTTCCTGTTTTTGTAACCGAATTGTGACTTCGGATTTATCCTCGCATCTGCTTTTAAACCATGTCTCAAACTGGAAAGAAACTACTGTGGCGAGGATCTTGTAATTTTATTTCTTTAAAAGAAACCACATAAATATTATGGGACTATGTTTTCATTTTAATTCCAGGTATGGGAATATTGGGCTGTTTCACAGATGATTTGCCTCATGTTCTAACAGAGGCATGGTGTTGCTAGCTGCAGATAGTTTCTGCAATTGTGTGATGTTTGGAATTCTGGGGGACTTTTCAGATGGTATATAAATGTTAGAGCCCCATAGATGGATTGTTGGTTGGTTGGTTGTTGGGTGCTGTCGATGGCAGTTTGTTAAGAAGAAAGGAGGAGGAGGAGGAGGAAGAGGAGGAGGAGGAAGAGGAGGAGGAGGAAGAGGAGGAGGAGGAGGAGGAAGAGGAGGAGGAGGAAGAGGAAGAGGAGGAAGAGGAGGAGGAGGAGGAAGAGGAGGAGGAGGAGGAAGAGGAGGAGGAATTAGATATCTTGATGGTGAGGATCAAATTATCTCCAAGGAGATCGGTGTTCCTAATCAGCAGGAAGTAGTACTGTAGTCTAAGGATAGCATCCCTCATCTTCTTCTCTATCCTTTTTTTCTTTCTTATCTAGTGTTAGGAGGTTGAAAGGGTAGAAGAAAAAAGGTGGAGAAGGTTGGAAGAAAAAGGAATCCATAATGCTGCAAAATGTCATTCAAGTTGTGGAGATGTCAATACTCTCTCCATTTGTGGTCCTGTAAGATATGGGTAGCTTATTGGAACTGAAGCCCTTGGTTCACTTCCCTGTTAGTGGCACTACTGCCAGTCTCTGCTAGCCACCTTCAAGCTGCAGTCACAGCCACCGGCCTGGATCAAGACTTACACTGCTCTCAGGTGACAATAACAGACATAGCTGGAGATGACCCCCAGCTTGGTACCAAGACATCTGTTGACTTATCCAGAGGTTGAAGCGAAGGTCATACAGGAAGTAAAAAACCAGGAGTTTCAGAAACACAACAGGAAATGGAGTGCAAATGGGGTAAGAGCAAGGATATGGAAAACAAAAATTTCCCGTAGCGTCTCACTGGCTGTTCATTCCAACTGTGAGAAAGGTCAGGTGAGGGAGAAGACAGAGGCCTTCCCCATGACAAAGCACCTTTGATTGCTTGTCATGGCCAGAGAAGGAGACTTTCCATTCTCAGGGGCTCTGCCTGAAGCTACCTTGCTATTCTGTTGCATGCCTCTCTGAGTACCAGTCTCAACGTATCCCTAAAAACATCAGCAGTCCTCAGAGTCCTTCCAATAGGCAACGAAAAGCCTTAAGAGCTTTGTCTATTACCTAGTTTAATGAAATGTGTTCTTTGAAAGAATTATTTAAACCTATGTAAATCAGTCACAAGGAGAAGATAAGATTGGGGTGGGAGCAGGCAGAGTTGCATTGGGTGATAAAAATAGTTTTATCTCCATTTGGGCTGATTTTGAAAAGATTTTTATCTGTTGCAACTGAATCCTTTTCAAATGCCTGCCCCCCTCTCTCTCTCCCTCTCTCTTGCTCTCTCTCTCTTTCACTCTCGCTCTCTTGCTCTTTCTCTCTCGCTCTCTTGCTTGCTCGCTCTTGAGTTGCTATGAGAACATGAATCATCTGCTTAGCACAATGATGGCAGAGCACAGAGCTTAGGAGCGGACCCTGATTTCTCACTGTTTGTTCTTTGCTCTCAACGAGATAAGCTGTTGTTATTTCTTTCTTCTCGAACAAGCACACCATGATTGCTGAAGTGGTGAGAATAATTGGACCAAACAGTCACACGATTAATGCAAACGGAGAGAACTCATCTGTTTCCAGTACAGTCAGTGTGCTTTGCTTTGGGAGGCGTGGGGAGCTTGCTTCTCTGTTTATTCTTGGGCTGGGGAACAAATGTGGCTGAGTTCACTACCACAGAGTTTTTTCCCCCTGGGGTGGAGACCTTAAATGAACTGAGTTTGAAGTGAAATCATCTCTGTCTCTGGAGGAGTTTGAGGTGTAAGGTGGAGGCACTGCAGCACACTGCCGCACTCTAGGATGAAATCCTCCCCACCATTTGCTATCCTCGGGGCGGCACCAGATGCAGCACTTCCTCGATGGCAGAGTTCAATTATCAAGTGATATGGTCAGTTGAAAGAAAGGGACATTAGTGCGGGGTAGTGTATGCCCGGTGCTTGGTTTCGTGCTCTTACGTCTTTGAGGTAGTACAGGCACAAAGCAGCTCCATCATCTCCATTTCCACTTGGACTGATAAGAAAACTAAGATGTAGAGATCTCAGATTCACAAGGTAGGAAGTCCCCTGTAGTGCGGCTGGAGTCCAGGTCTGACTGACCTAGAGCTAAAGCTCCAGTGCACACCCTAGGGTCACACTAGCTTTGAATCCTGGCTTGTCATAGAATAGATAGGGGACCTTGAACAAGGGCCCCAGCTTCTCACTTCTAAGGTGTCATTCTGAGTCCAGCGGGAGCCTGGGCTTTAGTTCCCCCCCAGGGAGCTCAGGCCCCTCCAAGCACGAAACCGGAAGTGCGTGCTCCAGGGCGGAAAAGGGTGAAGTGTGGGGTCAAAGGAGCTCAGGGAACTGAAAACCTGAGCCGGGTGGCAATGAAGGCCAGCCTGGGCAACTAGGTGGCTGCTTTGTGAGCAGCTGGTAACAGAGGTTCACTCAGAGCCTGGAAACTGAAAGAGTCAGAGGCAGGAGCCCTCTTCTGTCCGAGTGGACAAAATGGCTGCTTCAGGAGCAGCCAGCTACTTGATCCTGCATGTGGGCACTACAGTGGGCAGAGTAGTGATAGAAAGATGGCCACAGTGCTCCTCACTGAATGGCAGCTCACAGTAGTGGCAGTCAGCAGCACATGGCTGATTGACTAGCATCTGAGCCTCGAGGGTCCAGCAATGAATTCTTCATGGAGAAGAGGAGCCCACCTTTTCCCAGAATAAATGACGAGTCTCAGCTGGTCGTGGTAAAATAGATGATGCTGGCCCATTTACTTCTTGTGAAACATGGACTTACAAACCTTGGGTAGTGGGAGGGGTTTTGTGGGTGAATGAGTTTGATTCACTGGGGCTAGGGGTGCCAGAGATACTTCAGTTCTATCGTAAGAAGTTGAACACAACACAGTACATAATTATCCTATAGGTGGGGAAAGAATTCCAGGTACGGTTAAATGCCATTGGTTGAAAGCCAAGACACCAAGAGATCCTATTAGCTTAGGGTGGGTATTTCCAGGAATACCTGGGCACTTGCTAAATGGGTTTCTTATCAGGAAATGGTTGGGCTTGTAATCTCCTTGAGGACTATGTGATACTCCTTAGAGGCTCTGAGGTTCCCCAGATCAAGTAGAGAGGGAACCCAGCTGATAAAGGGAGTCCATCATCTTATACAGAGCTCAGAGGCTATCTAGAAATGCCATATTTTGACCTTAAGAGCAGGATCCCACACTAAGGTTTCCCCATCTGGTGCAAACAACCTCAGATGCTATAGCATTGACTTGGTAATGCTGTTGTAAGAATTGAATACATTCAGACAGACTAGTTATTTATCTAATAGCTATAGCAAAACACCCGGCAGAGCATGTTAAGGGAAGAAAGCTTCATCTTACAGCCTTAGTTTCTGGAAGTTCACGATAGTAGGGATAGCAAAGTAGTCATAACATTAGGCAGCGAAAGAGTGGGGACCAGAATCACAGGGGGGCAAAGTTTCACATCACACTCCAACTGCCTAGTGACCTATTTGTGTAAGCCAGGCCCAGTCCATGAAAAGCTCTGCAGCATTCAAAATAGTGCCACCATCTGGGGCTGTGCATTTCAAACATGAATGTTTTAGGGGACATTTTATATGATAGAGTATTCTGAAGGAGAAAGGCTTTGTTTTGCCTCATAGTTCCAGGTCACCATCCATCATTGTGGGGGAAGTCACAGCAGCAGGAGCTTGAAGCTGGTTACATCCTATCTGCAGTCAAGAAGCAGAGCGCAATGACTACCTGTGCTCGGCTCACATTCTCCTCTTCATATAGTCCAGGATGGCAGCCCAGGGAATGGCGCCTCACACAGTGGACAAGTCTTCCCACCTCAGTTAACTTAATCAAGATTATCCCCCACAGGCATGCTTAAAGGCCCATTTCCCCAATTACGATTAACCATCATCATTTTGCTTAATTGTCCCCTCTCAAGGTCACTAAGCAGACTAGAGCTCAAATCAGTTAAGTGTATTCTGCCCTACTTCTGGAAGTCTTAACAAGTCCAGTTTCTCCTCTGGGTGAAGGAAAGTGCAAGAAAAGAAGAAATAGCTAGCACAGTGTTCGGTCCCCCCACATGCAGCCGCGGTGGTAGGATGTGGGTATTGGTGTTCTCATCTGATTAAGGGAAATAAGGAAGCCTGAAAAGTAGTTCTCAGTTTTACAAGTCCAGCAGGAGGCAGGGTATGTAACATAACCTGAGATTTGTTTCCACCATCCCTGGGGTGAAGATCAGCTGCCACTGCCCACATTTTTCTGCCCAAGAGATTTGTCTGGACCACGGAGCCTATTTTGTTCATTCCCACAGACCATCTTCAGCCAATGTGGAAAGTGTGGGGTCTGTTGTCCTTAGCATTGGACAGTGGTAAGGTCCTGCTCAGTGCAGGGTTCTAGAGTCCCCAGGGCTCCTCTCCAGTTACTGCATTGGCCACTGTAGGACCCTGATGTTTATTTGTTTTGCCATGGGATCTCACTATTTAGTCAAGTTGGCCTCAAACTCATGCATCCCCAGCTTTAGCCTATGGACTGTTTTGGCAATCCTACTGGTGACCAAACACGCAAAAAAGAAAATCGGATGGTGGGCATGGTCCCACAGGAGCCACAAGCAAGTTTAAGTAATTGAGGAGAATTCTGCATAGAGCAAGTCAGGCTGCCCAGTTGCAACAATGGTAGACCCACCCCGTGGACAAGGAGTTTCCCCTTTTGTTGTCTCTTTTTAATGATAATGGTACAAGGAGTATTTGTTTCCATCTTTGCTAAAGACCCCTTTGCAGCCAGTGTATCCTGCCAGCACGACCAACCTGAAAGCCAGACCTGGCTCAGGACTTACCATTTCATGAGACCAGAGTCATTCATTAGTTTGGTGTGAGCCAACTTTCATTTGCAAACCCCAAACAATTAACTTATGCCTATAACAGTTTTCCTTTTCAGACCCCAGTCTGACCTCTCGTCATATATAGCATCTCTATGCTAATCATGAGTTTAGTTCATGCTGTGGTGCACATGTCTGTCAGAGAGACTCCTGACTTCCTTCTAGACCCGTCTTTTTGTTCCCATCCTCATAGTCCTTCAGGGGAGCCTGATTCTCCTCTACTCTCGTTTCTTACATTTCTGTCCCAGGATGCATCTCTCTCGTGGTTCTGCCCCTGTTGGTTAGTACCCTGCCTTCCCAAGTCATTATGATTGGTTTGGTGGTAGGAAAGTGACTCAAGTTCCAAGTAGTGGGACGGTCTTAATTACTTCTGTGTAGCTATGAAGAAAAGACCTGAGAAACAGATCCAGGAATGATTTATTGTGGCTCATGGTTACAGGAGGGTTGGTCCTCATTACTTGGCTGGGGAAGAATAACAGGATGGAGGGAAGGTGTGGACTGGGAATAGTGAAAGGAAGAGGCCAGACTCAAGATATCCAATGATGCGACCCCAGCAACCACTTCATTACATGCCAGAAGTTTCAGAAACATTACCACCAGCTAGAAACTCGGGCATATGAGACTGAGGGCCATTGCATTGCCTTTGCTGGATCTCTTGAGAACCTGGTATGGCCTGCCCATGGGGTCAACATAGATGAATGAGGTCAGTTAGGTAAACAACCAAAGAAATGTTGACTTTCGCCAACTGTTCGTGGATGATTCCAGGCCTGAGGTTAGCCCTACAATCTCAGGACTTTCCACTAAAATGGCTCACTGATTATTGCATTGCCATTTAAATGAGTTTGCATTAAACCCAGGGCACATGTTTTGGAGTTTATCCAGCAAGAAATAAAGAAGGCTTCTGAGTTGTTGTAGAAAGTTGGGGGAGGATCTGGGAAGGTAAGTAAATGGCACAAAATCTAGGACATTGCTTTTAATCCTGACAAAGTGATATTTGTTTATGCGTCTACTTAAGGTCTTCCTTATAGCTTGCACACCTGGGAGATCTCTTACAGCCAACCAGGTGAATCAATTAGACCCCTTTAAGGAAACATTTATTGTTTCATCATCTTATTATTATTAATTAAATTTAGGGGGCTGAAGAAATGGCTCAGAGGTTGAACACACTTGCTGCTTTTGCAGAGGACTGGAGTTCAGTTCCCAGTACCCATAGCAGATGGATCAAAACCATCATAACTCCAGCTTTAGTGGATTTCACACCTTCTTCTGTTCTCTAAAGGTACCTGCACACATGTGGCAAAGCACACACACACACACACACACACACACACACACATACACACCATACACATGCTAATTAAAATTAGTTGACATTTTCATACATATATAAAATTATAAATTATTCTCACCATTCACCCTTGTCACCTTCTCCTTAATTTATTTTTCACGCTCATGTTTTATTGGATGCTTATGTTGCTGTTCTAGAATATCATGTCCAAGGCAACTCACAGAAAGAAGGATCTATTTGAGCTCCTAGTTCCAGAGGGTGAACCCATAATGGCGAGAGATGTGATGGCAGGTGGTGGTAGCAGGGAGCTGAGAAATCACATCTCCATCCACCCACAGGAAGCAGAAAGAGCTATCTTGAAGTGGAGCCAGGCTGTAAGTTTCACAACCCACCCCAATGATATACTCCCTCCAGCAAGGCTTGTATCTCTTGAAGGTTCCACAGCTTACCCAAACAGCGCCACCAAACAAGATCAAGTATTCAGTACAGGAACATATGAGCATCATTTCTCACTCAACAACCACATATGTCTTCTTGTTTTGTGACTCACCAAGTTTAAAAAGACAATCTGTGTGATCCTGGCTTTGGGACCACCTGTGGCAGCTTGGTAGGTTCAACAGTGGGCATAAGACTGAAGGCAATCATTCTTGAGGTCCTGTATGAGCTAGGCATTGGCTAAGGCCTGGGACATCACTTCACTGCACTAGAGCAAAGGTCCAGCCTTCAGTTCACACAGTGAATGCTAGATCGATGAACCCACTTAATGTATGACATGCAGGAAATGTATGGGTTGTTTTTGAATCCAGTTCACCGAGTTCTTCTCATCAAACTAGGAAGTCTGCTTTTGTCATTCAGTTCTACCAGCTCTGGTTCCCAGTTATGCCAGGGCCAAGCACAACAGCTTGAAAGTCTAATCCAGGGTAGAGGCGGGTTAAGACAGTAGCATAAAGATCATGGGAAACCACAGAAGCAATGATATTGCTTTTCTTGTGGTTGCCTAGTTCACACCCTGTACCAGCATGTGTGCATCAGACTGGGCTAGCAGCCCCAGCTCCTACAGCTGGAGAAACAAGAGAAATAAATGGCTTTATAATGAGAGCAGACTTTATAATGAGAACATTGTACATAGAATTTAGTGTGAGAAATACCCCTAGTTACTTATTAGAGAGGGGGAAATACCTTCTCCTTTTCCAGCTGTGGGAGCCACAGACCCAAGGAGCATGGAAAAGTACATTCACAGACAAACTAAGACACACATAATAAATAAGACATTAGGGTAACTGAGAGCCGAGGGAGAGAGAAATGTGGCCTGATCTTCAAGGCATGAGGGTCCCTTGGGGCAACACTGTCTGTCCTTGCATCTAGGCTTTTCCTCCATTACCAGAAAGTAGCAGACATTCAAATGCTAGTTCACAAGAACCCTTATAAGAGAGCCTTTCATGACACAGAAACTGGAGAAAGGGAAGGAGGTCCTAACTGCATTAATGTACATAGCTCTGCAGCCATACCTGGAAAATACTTTTCTAGACAGGGTCAAGTCCTTGGTAACTAACAGCAGAGCCACCACGCTCTTTTCTGGATGTCACATCATTGAAATTTGTTATAGTGTATTTAAGGTTTATGGTACATCCCTAGTATACTGGTTTCAAAAGTTGCAAAAGCACAGGAACCTTTGTTAGCCAAAACTCAACAGCAGATGTCACCTGAATAATTCGATGGCAGGGGTACTTTGGCAGATGTCCTTAGGGTGGGCGATCTGAAGAAGTTAGAGATGTTAATACTTATGTTAAGTATCAGTAAATTGTGTTTGCTTACAGTTTATACTATGGTGTAGACAGTGGCTCAACTTCTTGTTTTGGGGGAGGTTAATATGGCTCACAGCTCAATGGGAGAGCTAGTCACAGGGGAAAGACATTCTGTGGTGCCAAAGAAGAAGAATATACCAAAGAGAAGTGTGAATGAAAGTGTAATAGTTCCAAGCAGGTACTTCATAGTGTTCTGTCGCTCTGCAGAGATGACATGGAAGCTCCATGTTTCAGAAGGTTCAGTGACAAAAGAGAGTTTTTGTTAAGTTAGAGCCCCAGCAGACTATATGGAACCAACTTGCTTTTTGACCTGGGGTGATAATCTTTGTGAAGTTAACCTATTGAATGTCATGGTTTTTTGAACACCCTAGACTCTTCTGTCCCAGACAGGTGCTCCCAATGTTCCCACTGATCTCTTCTGGTACTACAGTGAGAGAAAGATTCAAGACAGACAGATCTGGAAAATGGTCACGTGTGATAGGAGCCACACAGTCTATTTTGAGACAGTAGTCTCTACAACTGCCTAGGACTTATACTTTAAAGTGTGTGTGTGCGCGCGTGCGTGCATGCGTGTATGCGTCTTCAGTGTTCTGTCTACCTCATTTTGTTTGTTTGCTTTGAAACAGGATCATATTGGGAAGAGGGATGAAGAGATCAAATGAAACCCCCCAAGTGTTTCTTTGGGTACAGAAGTGAGGTCAAAGTTTAAATAGAGGGCAAGGATATGCATATCTAAGTGGTCATGGTCCTACCTACCATTGGAGCTTCCTTGTCTGAACTTCAGTGGTACCCTGATCTGATGAGGTGTTAGAACTGTACAAATCTCTCCCTGGGAGAGAATCTCCCTCCCTCACATGCTCCTTCTCCCAGCATGTGATTCCTGGGAAAATTCCTACACTCTTTAAACAGTCTGATAGATGCAGACAACCCTTTAGAGCATCTGTGTTTCTGCTGGCTGGTTACAGAATGAAGTATGAAACTCAAGGGGTAGGGCTGAGAAAGTTTCCTGTGGGCCAGCTCCACAGTTACCCTGCATCTATCAAATTCTGAGAATAACTGCTCCAAATCCTCCCCTCAGGCCAAGATGTCATATTTTGATGACGGTCTACCCGGGTGTCCTGACTGGATTAATTTCAGTTACCTTTCTCCTCAAAATGATGATGACAAAGAAATCTTGGCCACTCAGAGGCTTCTCAGTGTGAGAAAGGGTGACCTTCAAGTAGGTGTGTCTAGATTCAGGTGGCCTGGTTTGGGTCACCTATTTTCCATGTTCTGCAGTCATGTTAGCCACATCAGCTCCTATCTGAGCTTTCATAGATGCTCAGTTGGGTGTTTGGGTGTCAGGGTGTGAGTCACTAAGTGGAGTTGGTGGTGCTGGGGTGAGGCTGTGAGCCTCACTGTCTCTTCCTCACTCCACACTTGTTCCCTCATCTCAGGCTGCCATCTAATGTGGGCTCCAGCCGCAGAGCAGCTGCTTTCATCACCTCTTCTGTTCTTTGTTGGGAGGCAGGACCTTCCGTCATCACCTGTGATGTGCCAAAGACACCCAGGCTTGGTCTGAAAGGGTGTCTGAAGTTGGGAGGATTTGTGTCTAAATCGGAAACCTTTCTGAACGCTGCCGAGCCTGTCGAGTGACTCACTTCAGGTGGGAAGGCAGGGTGAAACTACTTGCTAACCCTAACGCTGGACTCTTTTCCTCCTGGCTACTGAAAACAGAACTGACCTGAATGAGTTTACCACAGATCCAGAGGAAAGTCCGGGAATTATGGTTAAAACAAGAAATACTTTTACCTTTTCCCCAAATCCCCGCTGGTGTGATGGGGCAGGCATGGTGGGGTTAGCCTTGGCCGTACAAAGCTACAGAACAGGCCCTGTATGTGCTGTTGGCCAGATGCTTACCATAAGTCCAGCCACAGCAGCTGATGCACAGGTTCTCTTTTGATCTCTAGATTTTAATCCCTATCATTTCCCAAGTTCAAAAAGAGAAGCGTCAGGGCCAGTGCAGTAGATCATGGGTAAAATAGGTGTTTGTTACCAAGCCTGTGACCTGAGTTCAATTCTTGGGATTCACAAGGTTGGATGAGAAAATAGAGTCCTACCTGTTGTCCCCTAACTTACACATACATGCATGAGCATGCACGTGTATGCACACACACAAACACACACACACACACACACACACACACATACACACACATAGAACCATATATATATGTGTGTGTGTATATATGTGTATATATATATATATAATCTAGTCCTGATATTTAGGAACATCTTGAGATGTTGCTCCTATCTCCCTGTGTTCTCTAACAGGGACAATTAGGGGTCAATGAGATAGTATTCTGTGTATCTTGGTACATTTGTCTTCTGTACTCAGTCACTTTGTTCCTTTCTACCTGCAGATTGTGTGCCTTATAAGGGAGCTGAAGATAGAGGAACTAACAATAGCTGGTTCTTGATCTCATGGAATAGACTGTATTGTCCATTTTGTCTTAATTAGGAGACCCAACATCCCCGGTTGACCTCGCTTTTGAACCTCAGCAAGCATGCCCGGGCCTTTCCCACTTATCCCTTCTTCAAGTTTCTCAGTTTTTCTGACGTGCCCCAGCCTGGGCTGACTCTGGGAGTCTTCTTTGATGGCTTTTTTTTCTTCTTCACTGAAGGAGGGTCTCGCCATTGAACACAGAGCTGATACAGCTAGAGCTAACCAGCTTGCTTCAGACAGTCCGTGAGTCTGGGGATCGGGTCCTCATGCTTGTGTGTCAAACACTTGAACTATTGAGCATCTCCCCAGCCCTTGTTTAACCTTTGCCTCACACGGTGCCATGCGTTCCGCACAGCCCATATTTATCACCCTAGTGCAGGGCTTGGCACACATTCCAAATACAGTCGAAATGGAAAACAAAATAAATGGACTGCTAAATCGATGAATGTGCCCCCAAACAACTCTGAAAATGGATCCTTGAAAATTTATTTATATACGTAGGCAACCAAGAGCTAAGCATATCTCCAAGCTGAAACTTTGAGACAATTAAATATAAGAGCCATTATTGTAACCGTTCATTCATCATTTAATCAAAATTGTGATGACCTGCAGCCTAAAGAACTTTAAAACTGGACTCGTAGACTCTATGCTCAAGCACTTCTGCTTGCGTTTGACTTGTCCATGGCAGATGTCACTAATCAATTTTGGTACAGTCTCTGTGTATTAGAGAAGCCGCATTCTTAATACATCACTTCATATAGATGTTTCCAGTAGATTGAATGGGGCCTGGAGACCCCCATGCATGCATACCTCAGAAGCCACTGTTAGTGCCCACAACCCTTACTCAGGGTTTTCTTGTCCTCACCCCACTTTGTGATCTGTGGCATCCCCTTGACCAGCGTGCCTCCTTACTTTTAAGAATCTCGGGTAGCTGAATTTTGATCCCCAGATTCTATGGCCTAGTGTTGAAGTGCCCTGCACTTCAGTACAAGGTTTTTAAACTGGTTCCTGTTTCCTTTCTCCATTCAGTTTTATTTGCAAACATGGTAAGAAGTGGGAAGTTGGTCTCTCATTCACCGTGGGAGCCAGGAATGTAAAATTCTTTGTACAGAGGCCTCAGGTCTTCCTCTGAGCTTCTGGTTGTATCCAGGCAAGGCACAGGACACTTCTGGGATTTCTTTTCCAATGTTTTCAGCCTCTGGAGTTTCTGGAGCTTGTTCTGCTCCAACATCTTTTTTTTTTTTTTTTTCTGGTGGTTTTTGAGACAGGGTTTCTCTGTATAGCCTTGGCTGTTCTAGACTCTCTTTGTAGACCAGGCCGGCCTTGAACTTACAGAGATCCACCTGCCTCTGCCTCCTGAGTGCTGGGATTATAGGCATGTGCCGCCATGCCCGGCCTCCAACCTATGATTTTATGAAACTCCAATTTTCTTGGAACTCTTTAAGCTTTTCCACTTCCCTCTAAGGTCCAGCTTGTCCAGTTCTTTAAAGCAGTGTTTTTTTTTTTCCCCAAAGGGGAGGACTTTACTGTCTGAGAGATGCTTACAATATCTGGAGACGATTTTGGTTGTCACAGTTTGGGGATACAAGATAATGATGCCATTACCATCTAACAGGCAGAGGTTAGGGATGGCATGAGCATCCCTGATGATGCACATTCATAGTCCATAAAGACACAAATAATGATCCAGGCCTGCCAGGATTACTTTGCTGAGAGCCACTGTTGTTAAAATCAGAATAACCTTAGCCATGGTTGGCCCTGAGCAGAGTTGCATACTAGGAGCCTGCCTAATGTCCTTCTGTTAATCCTTATAGAAATCCCCTGATGATTATTTGTGCTTTTCTCCCTTGTAGGTGGGAAACCCAAAGTTCAAAAGCCTGTGTAGCTGGGAGGGAGGTAGTAGCTGTCTAGTGACTAACCCATGGCTTAAACCCCAGGCGTCTCACACCAGTTTCTCGTCACTAATGGAAGGGTGGTTCTCAAGCCCCAGTGCACTTCAGAGTCCCCCAAGCCTTGCTCAAACCCAGATAGCTAAGCCTCGCCCTAGAGTTCCCAATTCAAGGGCTCAAGGGTTTGTATTATAGTGCTGGGGGATGACTCAGCAGGTGAAAGCACTTGCCTTTTGCAAGCATTACAGGAATTTAAGTTTTATTCCTTCTCAAGTCTCTGAGGGGCATTGAAGGCCAGATAGTATAGTTTTACCATCAAGTTTAGTTGGGTAGGGGATAAGATCTTTTTCAACCAAGATAAAGAAGTTGGGGCTGGAGAGATGGCTCAGAGGTTAAGAGCATTGACTGCTCCTCCAGAGGTCCTGAGTTCAATTCCCAGCAACCACATGGTGGCTCACAGACATCTACAATGTGATTTGACTCCCTCTTCTGGCCTGCAGATGTACATGCAGGCAGAGCACTGTATACATAAGAATAATAATTAAAAACACAAAAAGCAAAAACAAAAAAAGATAAGAAGTTAAGTTATTAGAGTTGAGATAGGATAGATATTGAATTTTATTCAGAAATTTAACCCAACAAGACAGGAAAGATGTTTACTTCAAGCTGAACAACCACTATGAATGTAACATTTATAGAACTCATGATTGTCACATGGTTCATCCTGCTGTATGTAGTTTGTTTTATACATGTGTAATAAAATAAATGTATTAAAAAAATAACAAAAAACCCACCAAAGTTTGCATTGGGGTGGGTATGACATCCATTCTGTAATTCCAGCACTCAGAAAGCAGATACAGGGGCATTGTCAGAGCAAGCTGGCTCTGGTCTGGCATGCTCTGGGATCAGTGAGAGACTGCCTCAGTGTGCAAGGTGGAGGCGACAGCTGCGTCAACCTCTGACCCCACATATAAATGCACACATGCATATGTACATATGAACATAAGTGACTGCACATGTGTCTACATATATGTGAAGACACATAAACACACACACACACACACACACACACACACACACACACACTTTGCATTGTATCCAGTACCCAAGTTTAAACGTTGCTGCTTCTTCCAGTCCAGGGATCCCATTTTGAGAAACATTGTACTAAATAGCAATGATATGACCTTAGGGCAGCATGATAATATCAACAGGTCCTTACAGGCCTGGAAAGATCAACATTCTGGTGCATGGCAGGTAGAGCATAGGACCCATGGATATGGTTGCTTTATTCTCCTCTCTGGAGGTTGCCATGGTGAAGAGCATGGACCCACGCCTTAGCTTGAAATATACCTAGACTCCTTCCTTATTGGTCAACAGCCGACCAATATGGCCTTCAGTACCAACTCAGATTGCCTCTGATCTAGGGGTGTTTTGGTGATAAATCCACTCTGGGGATCTTGGGTCCACTCTGTGAGCCCATTGGCTGTTTTCCCGGAAGGCCTCTGAAACAACCACCGAGAACCTGTGACTCTGTGATTCTTCTCCTTCCTAGACCCAACTAATTCTCCATTCTCATTGCTGGCGCCCAAAGGCTCTGCTGTGCCTGCTCTTGGGGGCCCAGTCTCAGTGGGAGTTTCTGCCTTGTTGTATTCAAGAGGGTAAGTTTAGGGTGATGGTGACAAGCGTGGTTATAGGGCCTTGATGCTTTATATAAAACAAACAAACAAACAAAAAACCATGCTTGGCTTCTAATCCAGCTATGTGCTTTGGGCTGGATAATTAGGAAAAGTTTCATAACTCCCTGGTGCCCTAGTTCCCTCACTTAACAAATAGAGATAACACTATTACTGACGTCTGAGTTGTCTGGGGGTGTAACATGACTTTTCCTTATGCAAATATCTTAGGATCTGGCAAAGAGTATGAACTAAATGTGTTACCACAGACCAGAGTTGCCTCTCCGTTGTAGATGGAATCTACAGAAGAGGACAGTTGGGCTAGAACTTGAGTGATTTGCTTTGTCCCCAGTCCTTGGGATTCTAGATATCTTATAGTTTGGATGTAAAATCTCCTTCATAAGCACTTGGCCCTCAGTACTGGTTTAGGGTCCTTTGGGACATGTGGCTCAGAAATGGATGGCTGGGGACTGACCTTGGGTATCAAATCTTTCTCTAGGAAGAGCCTGAGCTTTCTGTTCCCTGGTTTCTCCTGCCACTTGAGCAATGGAAGCTGGGCCTGGAATGAACCAAGCTGCTATACCATGCCCGTCCTGCCACAATGAACTACATTCTTTGAAACTGTGAGCCGAACGAAATACTCCTTTGAGTAGAGATATCTTGTTGTAACCAAGAGAAGAGCAACTAATACAGGTACAACAGTGTTGCTGGAAAGAATGGAATAAATAGAAGCCTAGAGGTGTGAGGCTGGGAGGAAGGAGTCGCTAGCAATAGGCTGTCATTCCCTCCTGTTCTCTTCTACCTGCATTGATGAGAACCCATTTCTGACAGACCAGCACTTCCCATCGTATTACCCCCAGATCCCCTTACTGGGGCCTCCTTGCCTATGTTTTGGGGTGCTTTTTGCTGTTCTCTAGTGTTTTGTGTACCTGCTTCAGGGCAACTGTCCTCTGGCTTAGGCTTTATTGTGTCCATGGAGGGATGAAATGGGGGTTTTCACCTTGGTGAACCCATTTTCTCAATGACTATGATAAGGTATGCTTATCATTTTATTCCGTACTCTTGCCTGTGGTGGAGACTCAGAAGATGTTGACAGGATATATAAGTAGATCATGAGCAAACAAGGGAAAGAGTGACTGCAGTATTCAACAAGGACTAACTTAATATAGAATTGTGTCATTCAATGTGACAGCAGTTTTTCCTCACCTGGAACCTTACTAGAAATGCAGAGGTTCAGGCCCCACCCCAAACCTGCTGGATCAGAGCCTGGGCATTAGCAAGGCCTTGAGTTACTCACATGTACTTTGCAGTCAGAAAAGAGTGGTCTAGCAGTTAAGAGAGAAAGTTCTAGAGCCTGTATTTAAACCTCTCCCCCTCTCTCTGTCTCTCTCTATCTCTGTCTCTCTGTCTCTGTTTCTCTCTGTCTCTGTGTCTCTCTGTCTCTCTCTGTCTCTCTGTCTCTGTCTCTGTCTCTGTCTCTGTCTCTCTCTCTCTCTCTCTCTCCGTCTTTCTCAGCAGTTAATTTCTCCCTGTGGGTTTTAGTTTTCATTTCTGTCAAATGGGCATGCTGGTGGCAACAACTCTATGTTCTTGTGATTTTCATAGGAGTAAATGACTTGCATAATGCTTGGGAAATAACAAATGCTAAATTAGCAGTTGTGTTATCCCTCTTGGACTCCCCGAGAGACCAGGAAAGAAGAAAACAAACGACAGTTCTTTCAGGCTTTACACAGACATTGTGCCCATTTCCTCTTCCTAGCCAATAGCTGGTAGTGGGCCCAAACAGCCTCTGTCTGCTCCTTCCTGCATGAGGCTCCATTGCTGACGTGGGTAGTGTGGCCTTTCTCTCAGCTGTCAAACTGGAGCTTCCTGAAGCAGAGGACACCAGCCAGACACAGCAGGAGCACCTCCTTTTCCCTTTGGCTGAGTCATGCTATCTCCATTCAGACAGGGATCTGGGCAGGTGGGGGATGCTGCAAGCCCCAGGTCAGAGATTGGGTGACTCACTGTTGCAGCGTGAGTCATCTGTGTTACATAAGGGCAGATCAAGAGTATTCAAATGCAACTGCAAGCCCAAAACTGTCCCCTCAGACTGGGGATGGGGGTGTCAAGGAGGAGACTTGCCTGGTGGCACGTCCCGGAATCTATATGCCCAAAGAAGATACTTTCATCATTAGCACCTTCATCATCATTTGGTGTGGATAAAAATCTGAAACAGGCAGGTAAATTGCTTCTCAGAACATAGCAGAGACTGTGGGTAACTCACTAACAGAGATAGAGATTAATTATCACCCCCCCCCAACACTGGGGAGAGGAGAGAGTGTAATAACTCCTCTTTAAGAGCCAGGGAGAAAAGTTGTGGAGTCAGACTAAAAAGCAATTAAACCAAGGAAATGTATTTATTTAATGAACATGGGAATAGAGCTTAAAGCTTTTCTACTGATAAGGCTGACAGAGTTCTTCTTTAACACAGGAATAGTCAAGGATTTTGAAGTACTGGAGGCTTGGATAGCTATCTTCAGGTCGCCAGGAAGGAACCAGTGCTGAACTTCCAAAGACTTCTGACAGTCAACCTTCTAGGTTTATACTACGGAATGGATCTGAAAGGTGTAGAAAACCAAAGGCGTTTATGAAGGGAGAAACAATGACGAGATCCTTACTGATCACAGAGAAATCATATACAGAAAACAGTCTTTAAGTTCAACTTTGCAGTTTGCTTTCGTGTTTAAATAGTAAAGCTACCATTCAGCCAGGTATGGTAGAAGAGTTGGAAATCCCCAAGGCCGTTGAAAATGCCACAAGTAAAATGTTAGCTAAAATGAAAGAGCAGAAAGCAAGCCTTGGGACCAAGGCTACATTAACAAAAAGTAATAGGTCACTCCAGTTCGAAAACAAAATCTAACTCTCAAAGTCTTGAAGTAGAGCCAGCAGCAGCTATTAGGAGTCAGTGAGCAGTTTTTAAAAAGTAAACTTTAAGAAATTTCCACAGCAACACTGGTTTATAGTACAAATGCGTGTATGTATAATAAATTAATAAGCACACGTGTGTGTATAAAGATAAACATGTAAATATATAATATGAATGTAGTATAGATAGAATACATGGTTCAATTGAAATAGCACAATATGTATAATATAAACTGTAGATGAAATTAGGAGGAAGATAGCTGTGTAGCCAATACCGTAGTCTCCATACATTATATGGAGACTATATGTGCATGATTATAGACCAACAAAGATTTAGCCAACTTGCACCTTGAGTGTAGTTGTACTTTAGAAGAAAATCATATGGGTGTGGATTGTGTGCTGTAATAATCCCTATGGATTAGGTGTTTCTATGTGGAGAACTCTGCTTTCCTTATTGCAGGGCTAGCCAGGCAACAATGTTTGCATTGGGGAGTCCCCAGTCTTTGACCTCATACCAGAGAAAATCAGGCTGTATTACACCTGGTGGCCACACCCTTTCATCGTTTTCCTCGCCCTTCCAATAAATGTCATTGAACTAACATATAATATGCACATCATGTCCAAAGAACAAAAAATGTTGACGTTTCCATCTCCGAGAGTTCTGTAATTCTCCATCTACCTGAATGTCAATGGGGCCATGGCACCATGCCCCAAAAAGCAAGGAAAGAAAGTCCCAGTTGCAGACAGTCTCCACAGACCCTCACGGAGCAAAGTGGTGACTCCAAAGATAAGAAAATGGGGGCAGAACCAAGCAGTGTTGTCCTGACAACCCGATTAACATCCCAACCCCACCCACCCAAGAGCTGAGACTTCTGAGCGCGCAGTCCAGCAAGTGCGAGGCCTGAAGTTCTTCCCACGTGCTTGCCTAGCATGAGAAGAAGCACCAGGCCCATTTTATAAATATAAATGCTCGCCTTGTCTTGCTGTGCTACCAGAAAGCTATGATAGGTGCATCGGCTGGATGTGGTTAGCTGCCTGGTTTTGCTTGCGTGTTTATTTTATTAGCTTTGAATGGATTTTATTCACTTATTAACAAAATGGTTTAAAATGGTTATATGATTGTATAGACTGTCCTTTGGCATCAAATTGGTCTGATGTATTTACTCTCTGGCTTTTTAAGGAAAATGTTCTAGGTGATGTTTATAGTTGCTGCCCAGCCCCTCCCTGTTCCTCTCTATCTGTTGTACTGGGGTGTTCCTTAGTATTATCTTCATTTGACTCTGTCCCCGCTGTACAATTCTTCTCTATGCTCGCATCCAGAACATTCCAAAACATGCCTTTCCTTGGCTTGGAGGGTTGTATGACTGTTCAAAATAAAACCCAGACTTCCTACCTTGTTCTCTAAGCCCACATCCCCTGCTTGCCCTTCCTCTCATCGCCAGTAGCTGCCCCCAGGGCCATTTTGTCACTACACCAAATGTTTTCATCTACCTCAGATGATAAGTAGAAAGACTTGAGCCTTTGAGTACATCTCACGGAAGTCAGGACCTGGTCTTGGTGTTTTCCTCCCCAGGCATTAACGTGCGTTCATAGGAAAACATGGGCAAACCTGAATCTTCAGAGCATCATTGAAGTAGAAACGATTTGTCACTAACTTATAGATGGTTTTGAAGAGATCTAGGAGAGGGGGAAAATCTTAACAAGTCAGTGGCTGTGGTGAGACTCCAGGTCTTTCTGTGATGCCCCATGTCCAAACATTGCAGATTCTTTCTGCTACGTTGCCTGGAACATATTGCCAAATGTGTGAACAGACGACCTTTTTCCTACAGTAAATATGTTTGCCCTTCAGGCTCAGAGAGTTTGTCTGCAATCCCAAGGAAGCAACGGCTAGATTTGGGCTAGGGAGACGTGGAGCAGCGCTGGCTTACAGGAATCTGAACACCTCTTCTCATGTTCTTTCTGCTCCACTGGGAAGCATGCAGCCACCCCTCTGGCCCGGATTCTGAGCTCTTGTTGATTTAGCTGTGTTCAGAAGTCCACTTGGGCTCTACCACAGTTCTTCAATTACCAGTGGTTTGGTGCAGAGGCAGGGTTTCAAAGTGCCATTGCATATTTGGAACTCATGTGGACTGTGGTCCCATATTCAGTCCCCGTCGTCACCAATGCCATTATGTAGGCCCTGTCTTGTTATGGCTAGTGTGGTGATCTTTACTATATTGATTCTAGTTCAAACACTGATACACTTAATTTTTAAGTGCTTTTGAAATTTTCTTCCACATTTTATGAGCTTTTAGCTTCTATACCAGTCTCTGCACATCAGAGAAAGCTTCTTGGCAGTTCCCAGAAGGTTCCTCCTTCTCTGCCTGGCTTATATCTGAGGCCTTCTCTTATCATTTCCCTCATACGGCTAACAGGCAGAAGAACTCTCTGGGACATGAGTAGGGGACTTCCCAGGCCCTGGCATTCCCCTTTTAAATCAAATCCTCCTAACAAGCCTTCCTGGATACGGGCGCTCCCCTCTAGAGAGGGGATATAGCTGGTTAAGGTGTCTCAAAGAGGAAGCAGGGATTTTGATGTTGCTCTCATGTTTGCTTTCTCCAGGGACAATCTCACCACCTCAAATGACCTTCGTCTATCCATGTCAAGAGCCTTTCAAGTCCAGTCTACCTGTCGTATGGACTCGGGGTTATTGCCTTTTGTCTAAAACTTTTCCATAGGGTCACTTGTGTCTGGAGAATTCACATCAGCACCTGTTGCCTGTGTCCCACAGTGCCATGTACAGAAGATTACTGAGTCAGCCAGAGGAGAAAATAATATTTTTCCCTCAGAATGATGGAGAAGGAATGCAATGGTGTAGTTACAAACCCGCCGCAAATAAAGGGTCTTGCTTATTTACTTTTTAACCTGGCACAACCTCTTATTTATCTGGACAACAAATTCACTCTGTTCCTTTTATTTCCCTCTTGAGGCTGTCTCCCGCGGCTGGGGAATGAAAGGAGTGCAGCAGAAAGCCATTGGCAAGACAGCCTGCTATTCAGTATCTTTTCTTATACAACCGTTATTTGTAAACTAATCAATAATCTTTTCTTATTTTGTGTGCTCCTTTAGAAGTCAGAGTGCCTGCCTGCTGAACCACAAAGAAACTTAATATAGCCATGATCTCCTTCTGGGCTGCTGCCTCTTCCCCCAATAGAGCCCAGAGTCCATGTGAAGTGTTTATACCCAGGCCCATGCGAAGCTAATCTCCATGGAAATAAAGGATGGAAATATTCAGATTGACTTTTACTAAGTGAACCTGAGGTTCTTCTGTTTGGCAGAGTAGGCCAAGCAAATGCGTTTCTGATACAGAATAAATCACAGGGTTGATGAATCCCATCTCCCTTTTGTCATTTTGTTTAGGGCGGGGAGAATTCACACAGCTCTGCCTGGAGACTGACAAGAGTGGGCCCTTCTCTGGGGAGTGACTTCCTGATCAGGACTCATGATCCTGTCTAGCTTTGAGAGTTCTGAGGTCCCAGCCTGGGGTTAGAGATCTTTGCAGCTGCCAAGGAAGACTTGAGAAAAGGGAGAGACTTGTGTTGGTGGACATCTTTCAAGATGACCCCCAAGTCCTCCCCAAAGGACAATGTCTCTGAAGATTGAGAGCCTACCATACTGTCTCAGGAGAGCATAGGAGAGGCGTACCCAGCAACGTACAGGTCAGGCCACCCTTTCCTAAGCACTTGCCTCAAAACTAGGCCATTTCATCCATTTCATTTTTAAGTCAGCCGGTATCATTTGAATGCAGGTACTGATTTGGGAGCATAGCAATGAGCAGACAGACAAGCTCCCTTCTCTCAGGAAGGACCGTTTTAGTTATCTCAAAGCACAAGCTTGAGGTGTGGGAAAGAGGGAGAGGAAGGAGAAGAAAGGCTTTTCTAGTGCAAAGAATGTAAGGGTAGGAGCAAGAAGTAAGCCTGCATCTTCTGCAGACAGCCAGGATCCCTTCCCTTTTAACTGCAACCCTTGACGCTGAGAGTGGGAAGATGTGATGGTGGAGACAGCCTGTCTTTGGGGGAAATAATAGGCAGAAAAGGAAAGCAAAATTCCTAGGATGCGCTCCATTTAATGTTCTTTTGAAATAAATTTATATTAGCTTTTCTTTTAATTATGTATATGTGTGTATGCCTGTAAGGGCAGTGATGCAGAAGGCCAGAAGAGGGCGCTGTCTTTCCCAGGAACTGGAATTATGGATGTTTGGGAGCCTCCTGATGCCAGCTCTGGGATCCAAACATAGTCTTCTGAGAGAACAGTACACGGCCTTAATCTCTCAGCCATTTCTCCATGACCATTTTTTTCCTGCATCTTAAGCATAAAAAATTAGTGTCTTTAAATTATTCAGACAACTCTCACTTCTGTGTGGCCATGTGCTTCCACACATCTAGTGCATCATTAGTGCTGTGGACCAGAGGTGAAGGAAGCAAAGCATAGGCCAAGGCCTCCCCAATTATTAGGCGGCTTATAGGTTCAGAGGTAGAGCCTAGGTATGGATAATGCAGTGTGCTTAGTGAAGTTAGAACATCAGGCTGAAAGCAAAGCATGAGAATGCTATAAGCTCAGGGAAGGACAGATGACAGCGATGAATAGACCTGACAATGCTGCCTGGATCCATCCAGGACGGAAAATGATTCCTGTAAGGTGCCCGTTACATAGCGGACCATATGAAACTGCCCAAAGTTAAACATGTTTGCTTCTTCAAGATACCATTATCTAATTAATGTACGACAGGCCCAACAGGAGTGCTTTTTGTCTATGATGTATCTCTTAGTGTCCCATGCCACCTATTTGCAGTATGGAGTTTGTTAGGTTCTTCATTCCTTTGTTGATGAGTTCGAAGCTCAGCAAGGTGGCACCAAATGTTTAAAGCCACAGACCAGACAAACCAGAGCTCAGCCATCAAGAGCATCTGAGTCTAATCATGGAACTGGGCCTCTATCCTCTCCAAATAGTTGACCTCGGGGTCATTGGAAGCCTCTTAGCATGGAGTTTTACAATCTCCTTGGCACAAAGGGAAACTGCACTCTGGCTCTTAAATCTTCTACCAAAAAGGGAAACATATCACTTTAGGTCACATGTCACAGAGTGAAGCAAGTCACAAGGCTACAGTTATTGTCAAAGGGGCTGGGGGGGGGGCGGGAAGAATCTTATTAAGTACATGAAAGCAGAGCACAAATATTTGAGGGCTGCATCAATGACTTCCATACCTGCTTAGTAGGGAGAATGTTTGTTCATTGTTGGCCACTGTGTGCAGCCCTCACCAGTAGGGATTCAGTGGGACTATACTCAGAATGGGGAAACTGCTGTAGCCAAAGAAAAACAAGTCAAAATGACATTTGGAATCCTTCTTTGAGTTATACAAGATAGAGCAAATCTTGCTTTGCAGAGTTACAAGTTACTGTACTGACCTGTCTTATTATAAATTAATGAAATATATACGTACTTATGACTGTTTGTGTGTGTGTGTGTGGGGGGGGTGTTATATACATGTATAGTGCATGCAGTTTGCCATCTTTGCTAGGCTGGATGGGCAGCTAGCTCTTGGGATCCATCTGTTTCTGCCTTCCAATGTGTTTGCCTTACAAGCAAACACAGACATGCCCACCTTTGTGTCTGTGTGGTAGGGAATCAGACTTAGATCCTCATGTTTGCACAGCAAGGACTCTTACCCACGAGGCCAACCACCTGGCCCCAGGTTTGTGTGCCTATGTAATAGAAAACATTATAGGGGTTTCCTCCAAATTCAGATACGTTCAGCATAAATGCGGACAACTTACAAGCAATGGGAAGCGATGAGAAAGGTAGACTTTGGTAGCAGTAGGTAATGGGATCTTGCATAGCTCTAGCTTTCCATTTATTTAACCATTTAAATATGGAAAACATAGAGGCAGTGAATAGAGAAGTTAAGCAAAATGTCTGTGTCCACACAAACTGATTCCTACTGTTTCCTCTCATATTTAAGTAACACGAGTGTGTCTAATTAGAATGCAAAGAAAGGAGGCAAGGTGCTGACAATATTCTTACTTTGGACAAGCAGTTTGCTGTTTACCAGTAATGTCTGTCGTTTCCCCAAAATGTTTACTTCGTGTCTCTAATGTTTCAGGTAATGAACGGTAAAGCATACAGACAATATAGACTTTGATTTGTTGATGGGAACTGTTTTCTGGTGGGAGACAGACAGTGGGTGACTAGACAGACGCAGGCTCTCAGGATTTGGTGGAATGAAAGTCCTTTACAGAGAAACAAAGCAGGGAAGGAGAGCAGTGAGTGACATCTGGCTGCAGGAGGGCAGCTAGGGATGCCTCTCTGAGGAGGTAATATTTGGATTAAGATGTGAACAAAGTGAGTGAATCATCAGAGAGTTTCAGGAGAGAGTCTCGGGCAGCGAGAGCCTCACATGCAGGCAAGCCAGTAGAGGAATGAGTGTGGTGTGTCTGTGGACAGGAAGGACAGTGGGGGGAGGTAGAGTGAGGCACAGTGAGGACAGAGAGGAAGAGAAGGGAGAATCAGGACTTTATCCTACAGGTGACACAAAACTACCTGGATAATGTGAAAAGGAAAGTGACCTGATCTAAATGAATACACATATTCATAAAACACACATACACAGACACATACATGCACATAGACACAGAGAAACAGACACATACACAGATAACATAGAAGCTGTAGACATATACACATACAGAAACACACAGGTACACTACAGTCATACATACACTCATCACACACACATACATATACACATGTATACACCGATATACTCAGTCATATGCATATACACATGAACATACACCCAGACTCAGATGCACACACTCACATACAGTTACACACACACACTCACACACACACACACACACACACACACACACACACACACACACACAC
>OU015753.1:12022518-12035985 GCA_907169655.1 Acomys percivali
ACACACACACACACACACACACACACACACACACACACACACACACATACACACAGTGCAAGGGTAGGACTGGAACAGGAGCTGGTCACGGTGGTGTATTCCTGCAATGCCAGCACTCTAGGAGGCAGCGGCAGGCAGATCTCTGTGAGTTCGAGGCCAGCCTAGTCTACAGAGCAAGCCCATGACAGCCAAGGCTATACAGAGAAACCTTGTCTCAAAAAATAAAACCAAAAAAAAAAAAAAAAATCCCACAAACTAACAAAAGGGGCTGGACCTGGAGTCTCTGCAGTGGGTGGATAGATGGGAGCAAGGGAACAAGTGAACTAACTGGCCGTGCTCAGAAACCAAAGAGTGATGTCTAGGCTTGAATGAAATGCAACTCTTAATGCCACTCAGTCCTGAGAGGAGTCTCAGAAGAAGGTAGCTGCTGTGGGCTAGAGAAAAATCACTAGAAATTTGTTGTTCATGGTGGACCCTCTAACAACAGCACGTGCCTCACTCTTTAGACAGTGGCTGCCGAACATAGGTGAAAATTGGGGATAAGTGGGAATGAAGTCCTTATTTGAATGACTTCACTACATAGGCTAGGGAGACTGAACTGCGCGAGTTGACCCTCTTGTGAGCTGCCGGGCTTATTGTTAGCTGTCCTGAGGCTTCTTCATGCTTCTTGTTACTAACGGTGATGAGCTGACAGTTGCCTTAATAATGCCTTTGTTTTTTTTTTTTTTTAAGGAAAACAGACTTGTGGTTGATCACTGTAATAACCAGTGTCTGGCTCTCATGGCCAGTTATTCTCGAATGTGGGAGAAGACAGGGATTTAGAACAGAGTGGGAGATCTTACATACATGCCAGTTTCTCTTGACAGCAAAGCCAGCTGTTGTGGGTGACCTTGAGCTGAGATACCATTAATAGCTGTGGTGATTACACATATTTGTGGTGCTTTGTGTTTCTCCTACAGTCTGGGGGTGTTCATGAACATCTGGACACCTCTGTGTTTGCCTTCTAGTCATGTGAATGGCATCCAACATGAATGTTTATGGAAAAAGAAGAGGGGAGGATATTGTAGACTACTCCCTAGCAGACAGTGTGGGCACTGTGATGGAAGCAGGCCCAGTGAATCACACCTCCCTGTGTACAAGTGCCATTACTATGTGACTTGCATTTGATTTCTTCATGCACTGACTCTAGAGTGAACCTTGAGACTGGCTTTGACCAACACAACAGAGTAGAAGGGGTTATGGTGTGACTTCTAAGTCTAGGCCTTGAGGCCATTCATGTCTGTTCTTGCTCTTCTTGGGGAGAGCTGCTTTTGTGCTAGACCTAGGCTAGTCTTTTGGAAGGTACTGAGAGTCTTGAAGGGAAGCCAGCGCAGGCATCCAGATATGTAAAGGGGCATGCTTTACATAGGGGTCAGCCCCTATGTGATACCATATATGACCCCACTTGAGACCAGCAGAAGAAATACCCAGCAGAGCTCCACCCAGACTCCTACAGTGGGTTAGTGGATGTATGAGCAACCATTGGCTTAATGCACTTAGGTTTTGGGGTGATTTATTACCCAACTGTAAATAATGAGAAAGAATTATTGACAAGAGAGATGGAGAGCAAGAGATGTAAAGTTTGTCAGATTGTGTGGGCCTCTCTGTTGAGCAGCCTCTAGTAGAATCTCTTGATTGTGTTTAGCCACACCTCTTTGAGGACCTACCTGCCATTTTCTTCACAGTTAGCAAGTTTGAGGTCCAAAGTTCAATTGTTGGTTCAGAGTCTTATATCCAATGAGTAACAGAGGTAAGATTAAGACCCAGAACCTTTCTAGAAGCCCCAGTTCCACTCTTTAAACACATATTTCTAATTTCAGCTCTTACAATGCATCCTCTTCTGCTTTGGCAGCCTTTATCCTGCCTACACTGTTATCTATTTTATAGTAAATTGTCAAACTTGGCTCACTTGGATAAGTCACTTAGCAAATACATTTCAAAAGAAACATCTTGTCACTGGAACTAGTCTCCCTGTCTAAATATTTGTCCAATGCCTTCCCTATGGTAAGCGTCTAATTGCTTTACGTGGATGAATTAATTGAGTCTTTACAACAACTCTGCAATCATTGCCATAGCCAGTTTGTGTATAGTGAAAATGAGGCATGGGAAATTAATAGTTGTTCAGTGTCACCCAAATTGACCCTTCCTCATCGTTGACATATTTTTCTCCCAGGGCATGAGATCTTACCATGGGACAGTTTGCCCAGGGCATAATTGGCAACATCTGATGATGTTTGTAACTTACATAACTGGGGACATGACACTGGCATATGGTCAGCACAGATCGCGAATATCACTAAGATTTGTAGTGTTGAACAGGACAGTGACATCCACCGAGAATCATTGTGCTTGTTAGCTTTTTTGTCGGCTCTACACAGAATCATCCGGGAGGAGGGCACTTCAGTTGAAGAATCACCTCCATCAGATTGGCCTGTGGGCATGTCTGTGGCCAATTTCCTTGACTGATGATTGATGCAGGAGGTTCTCAGCCCACTGTAGGTGGTACCAACCCTGGGTGGTGTTCGTGAGCTATAAAAGAAAGCAAGTTGAGCAAGCCATCAACACTCCCATTTCATTGTCCTCAGAACTGTTATCATTCCCAACTCACAGGGAAGAGCACTGAGGGCCAAGACTTTGATAGTGTTTCCCTTTACATCAAACTCAGAACCAGAACCCATCACCTTCAGACTCTGAACTTCAGGTCTATTTGTGCTGACAAATTTGTAAACAGCAGACCTAAAAGACAAAACAAAAAAGTGAAAGGGATTCAAAGATCATCAGATCCCCCAGAGGCTGCCTCTCAGTGGACTCCCAGAAGACCTGAGCAGATATCTTCCCCTTGTGGGGTTGGTCTGCTGCCCTGTGTAAGTACTCCCCTCAAGCCTTGCTGTTACTTTCTAGTCAGATCAGCTGCAGGCATGCCCGGTGACATCCAGGAGTCAGAAAAGCTACTGGAATCTCCGTCCTCAGTCTGCACAGACTCCTGCAAGGGTTCTGTGTCTTATCCCGAGACATTCCTGGGAGTGCTTCTATTTCCTTATTTATTTATCTGAGCCACTAAATTATCTAATTAGTGACATATATCGTTGACACATGGGCCACTATGAATATTTACTGCTCACTCGTTCATGCATTTATCTAAATAGGTGGCATGCCAGCGCCGTGTAATAAGGAATAATGGTTCTTTAGAGGAAGGGTTACAGGAAATTATAGAAGAGGGGAAAGTTTTGTACCACGGGCTTCATCTTCCAACCACATCTATCAATTCTTCCTGAGATAGAACAATTTCACAGTAATGACAAAAAATGTATAGTAATGAATGAATCAATACCCAGCTCTGTTGCAGTTTCAGACGTTACTTTTATGGGTCCTCCCGTGTCTACTGTACACCCCTTAGTGCCGAGGCTGAGCAAGTGTGGTGAATGCCAACAGCCACAGGGAGGATGCAGGGCTCTGGGCCCCCAAGGAGAAGAGGCTCATCCATCACCATCCCCTCTCCAGCAGATCCATTTATATCTCTGATTCCCAAAAAGGAGACGCTTACAATGATCCACAACCCGACCAACAAAGGCTTGTTTTTAAGAATGGAATTTCTGCTTCCTGTGGAGCAAAGAGGAAATGTATGAACAAACAGAACAAAACACGCTCAACTGAGTAGGCCACACCATGAAATACCTTTACAGAGCTTAGAGATAATCTAAGTAGATAAATAGATTTGTGTGTGTGTGTGTGTGTGTGTGTGTGTGTGTGTATGTGTGTACTCGTGTGCATGCACACATGTGCGAGCATGTATGTGTGTGCATGTGTATGTGAGTGCATGCATGTGTGTGCACAGTGTGCACGTGTGAATGTGCACATGTTTGGTGAGTGTGTACGTGTGTGTGTGTGTGTGTGTGTGTGTGTGTGTGTGTGTCTGTGAATGGCTATGTTAGTTAGTTTTCAACACTATTAACCAACCACCCGACAGAAGCAACTTAAATGAGGAAAGACTGACTTTGACTCGGGTTTGGGAAGATACAGTCCACCCTGGCTGGGGAGACATATTGGAGGGAGCATCTTAGTTCTTGGCATCAGGAGCAGGAAGCAGCTGCTTGTTCACAACTCAACAGACAGAAATCAGAGTCAGACAGAGTCAGAAGTAAAGAGCACAGCCTCCCCCAGACAGTGCCCTCCATGGTGACATATGCTGAGACACAGGGACCTGTGGGCGACTTCATACAGTCAAACCATAACAGTGGCCTTCAGCACAGTGAAAGAAGTGCACAGAACTACCTTTAAGAGAACCAAGCAATTAGGAGCTATTGGTTATTAGATGTTGCCTTTGTATACTGGACTGACTTTTTTTTTTTTCAGTTTATTGGCAAGAATCCAAATAGGAGTGGTGAAGATTTTTGTTATGCTTTCCTTTCAGTTAGAGAAACTGAGAGTTAGGCATCCAGTGTTACTTGGTCAGGACCACAGATCCTACAAGCCAGGTTCTGGAGTCATGTGTTCCTCTTTCTGTCTTTACTCTCTCCATGTCTTCTGTGCTGCTAATAACCTGCTAGCCTATGCTGAGGCTCTTTGTCTGAGAAGATGGCTCAATGGGTAAGAAAGCTTCCTAAAGACCCGAGTCACAACCCATGGCATACATGTGAAGAGCCAGGTGTAGCTACGTGCCCCATAACCTCACCATCCAGGAACAGCGACGGGCATGGCCCACATCCCTGGGGCTTGCTGGCTAGCCTAAACAACAAGCTTCCCACTCAATAAGAGGCCTTGTTTCAAGGGAACAAAGCAGAGAGCACTGGAGGACGACACTCTGTGCCCTATTCTGGGTTCTGCACGCATGCGTACAGGTCCATACACTACACATTCACAGGATTCCTGAGAGGGGGTGGGGAGCATCAAGACACTTATTGATGTATTTTTTTAAGAAATGAAAATATTTAAATTCTGAGTAATCCAGATGACTTGACTGTATTAACCAAATTTAGAGCAAATGTCTCCCTTCTCTGAGCAATGTCCTGTTTGTTTACATAAATGCAGTTATCCCTAGCTTGGTCAGTTTGATTTACGGTTCTTGTGGTGACCCCATCAAACTTGAGTTGAGCAAACATCCTTGAGTCTGATGACTTTTGAGGTTTAGCTCATCAGCTTCTAATTCTTTATTCTGGCCACTGTCCTTTCAAAACTGTATCGTGTTAGAATATGAAGGACGTACATTCAAACATCAAAGCATGTGTCTCCTAGACAAGCCTGGGCTCGCCCTGGCCTCACGCAGCACATTAACTTGGAGAATCCTAAACACAGTCATGAAGCAATCATATAAAACACACAGTTCACTCACGTCAGCCCTTGGGCCAGCCATATTATCTGATCAAGGCATTACCTTTCAAGTTCAGGTTTGTCTAGTCATAACTAAGAGCATGCATTAATTATTGAGTAGATACTTAAGTGGCCCTTGCTTTGTGTCAATGGCAATGAAAGATACTAGAATTTAAAGATGATACAATTGCACTTGCCCATGAAACTCTAAATGGGAGCCCCTGCGGTAATTGTGGAACGATGAAAATAGAGGCAGATAGAAATGTTGGTAAGATGTGACCATGGGAGTGGATGCCTGGTAGGGCAACAGCATTTAGGGAAATTTCTAAGTTTCTTTCTAACTGAAGGAATGCCACAGACCTATTTATTAATATCTTCTATACCTGATTTGTACCTGAGTGAATATACTTGGGTTGTATGTTGATTAATTACTCCTACAAATTTACGTGTTTTATTGATGGCTGAAGTTCTAGGTGAGTCTGTTTCCTGGCCTTTGTCTCCTAGCCAAGTCTTTCCAACTGTCATTTTGGTTGCACACACTGCATAGATTTGAATCAGGATTCATCTGTATTTGTCCCTCCTGTCTTCCCTGGGCTCTACCCTGTACCCAAGTCAGTGGCCACAGGACTAGAATTCTGCACAGTGGACAGATGAACAGACACCAATCCATGAGAGGCTGGTGGGTGGATGGAGGAATGGCTAACCATATTGCTCACCCTCATTCCTCCAGTATCAACAGCGGTACCTGGCTCATAATAGGTGGCTCTAGCTGAAATGAGTAGGTGGTTCCATGACTAAGTTAGACACTGGGTGATTGAGAGCAGAAATGATGGATGAGTGAGTGAGTAGGTGAAGAATGGATGGATACATCAATGAAAGAATGAGAGAATAAATTACTGGCAAGGTTGCTGGATCAGTGAGTGGGGGAATGGTGGAGCTGATAAGTAGATGGATGATTAAAATGGAGTGTGTGGGCATATTCTTACCTTGGCAAATAAACTAATGGGTCATGGATACCTAGCTTCCTGGACAGATCCTGGGAGATCTAAAGGCAATTAAGTCAAGTGAATGATAGGTGATGGTAGATAGGGCATGGTGAGGAGCCCTTTCTGCCCAATATCACCCCAGGCATTTCTTCACCAGGAGAGAGTATATCCACTGATAAGGAGGGTATGTTCCTACACATAAGCCTTCACTCAAGTAAAGTTAGCAACCCCAAGGAAATTCATTGAACCATCAGGACAAAGAAGACATGGAAGTAGAAAGGGTACAATTTGGGAAGAGGAAGGCTTTCAGGATGCACAGGGATGTGGAGTGTGGGAACAGCAGAGAATAATGGAGTAAATATGGCCAAAGTACATTCTATACATGTACGAAAAGGTCATAATAAAAACCATTATTCTATAATGTTAATATGTTATTATAGCATTAGCAAGAGAATAGATGATGGCAGGTAAGTTGGAACTATGGTCTGTAAGCTTGTTGGTCACCAGACGAAGACAGACTGAGATTTGAGCCTGATTATAGCCAAAGGAAACAGTCCTCTTGGTTGAGGGTAGAGATGGTGCTGACTAGGGAGACTAAGGGTATCACACATAAGGCTATGCAAAGTCTGGCTCATTGGCCAGGAGAGTAACAATGACCCGTGGTTTCCAAGCACTGTTTATAAAATCACCAAGAGGCAATCATTGTGTCTCTCGGGTTCCTTGAGGCTACTATGAAGGGCGGTATAGCTGCATCTGAGACAGCCTCACTTGCAAGGCTAACCAGACCACAGTTCAAGCTTCCTAGAGGTTACATTGCTGCTGTAGAGCAACGAACTTGGTTATTTTGGAACTGTCCTGTCTTTTCTCTTTCTCCCTCCTTTTTCCTCTTCTTCCCTCCCTCCCTGCCTCCCTCTCTTCTTCCTACTTCCCTCAAGTTGAGCAGGCCAGATAGTTTCTTCAGTCAAGATCAATTGCGTCTGATACATATGGGCTTTCTTTTTAAACTGAGAGGAACCCTGTGAGAGAGTGCCACACATACAGAGCTTGGGACCAAACAGGTATTACTGTGTGATGACCTTGGGGAGTTTCTTATGTAAGTTAGCTTCTTTGAGTGGATTGTTTCCTTTTTTTTTTTCTTTTTTCTTTTTCTTTTTGGGCATAAAGGGACTCACCTGGCATTTATCTGGCCTATTGAAGACTTTACCCACTAACTGCAAAAAGTGGATTGTCCAGTGTATCCAACCATGGGAGCATACAGCCTAGGTCATCCAGTTAATCCCAGCAAGCATAGGAACCATCTTCCCATGAAAGTTGGCTTCTGAAGATAGACGGGAGCTATCTTACTTTCTTTTCCTGTTGCTCTGATAAAACATTGATGCAGCCTAATGGAGGAAGGGTTCATCCTGGCTCGTGGTCCCAGCTCATGCTTCCTAGTGGAGAAGTCAAGATGATGGATGCTTGAAACAGCCAGTCACCATCAAGAGAGATGGATACATGAATGCATGCTTCCATTCAGCTTGCTTTCTCCATTTTATCTAGTTCAGCATCCTCTGCCCACAGAGTGGCTCCAAACAACCAATCTCACATCCCTTAAGTGAATGAAGATAACCCTCCCAGAGCCAGACTCAGAGGGTCATCTATAAGAGAAGTCTAGACCCTGTCAAATGATACCCCTACCATCACAGGAGGAGGGATGGCCAGTATTATTCACATGATCTGTGTTACTGTGGGGACTATTAGTGTACCATTAATTCCAGAAAGATAGCTATGATAGCTATGTATTCATTTGCTCTATCATCTATCTATTTGCATATCTATCATCTATTAACTATTTATCACTTAGATTATCTAGGTGCATTCGGAACAGGGTCCATTAACTTTTGAGGTTAGATCAGATGAGCTGCAGCTCAACACCATGTTTTCTTCTTATTCACTCATACTATGATTGGCTTTCCCCTATACTGTCCTTTCTGTCTCACAAACAATGAAAAGTAGAAGACTGTCACGTTTTCTGCTACTGGATAACTGCAACACGCGCCCAGTGGACAGTTTAAACTAATAACGTATTTATTAGAAAGTGTCTAGTTAAACATTGGTCTTATTCAAAGTATCTGGAGAGTTTTGTTCCCCATAGAGCATCTGTCTGTTAGTACAGTATCTGGGATGGGGTTAGTTAGAGGCCTTTGGATATAATTAATGGACCCCAGATCTCCAGAACTTATGCTCAAAATAGGAATGTGCCAAAGGGTGATGGGAGCACTCAGACCACAGGGAATGATTTGGACATGGTGGAAGCCAAGAACCTACAACCAGCCTCTTGGCACAAAGACATTGGCAGTCTTGTGACCCTTGCTCCCTCCCTGGGGTGGGGTGAGGTGGGGGCAGATAACGTGGTTCAAATTGAAAGCGGAACTGACCCAAGTTCTTGAAGAACCCCTAGGAAGGAGATAATGAACATAGTGACCAGAAAAATAGAGAGTGTCGAGACATTTCTACCTTCTCCTGAAGTGCAGGGCTCCCAGGTCATTAAAACCATCGACTTCAGTTTCTTCACTGTTTCCAAATCAACCTCTGAAAAGTACCCACGAGGCTGCAGATGCTTCTGAGCCAAACATGAGATGTTACACGTGGAAAATCTTGGTCTCTGTTAGAATCTTGCTACAATCCACGGAGCACTGGAGCATCTATTATGGGTGCTCTAAGGACAAAGCTTCAGACTTTGCCCTGGCTTTTGTCAGCTTAAGACTCTTAAGGTAGTTTACACAAAGATTTGTGTGTCTGAATTTTTCCCTGGCAGGTTCTCATTACAGCCTAGATAACACAAACCCAAAATATTTGTGGTTTAGAACTGTGAGGCATTTTTTGAGCTGTCTGACATCTTCTACCCACGTAGGATACCACTTAGGATCAATACCCAGCTCAGAGACAAAGGGAGAAGGAAGGATGCTGGGAAATTTTTCTATGATTTCTGCATGTCTGGATTTAACCTCTTTCTCCAACTCTCCAACACCTTTCTTCTACTTGCCTTTCTGTCTGTCTCTCTGTCTCTCTGTAGGTCTTGGTCTGCCTCTATCTGTCACGTGTCCTCCGCCTCTCCATTTCTACATCTTGGTCTCTGAATAGTCCCTCTGACTCTGTCTCTCTCTTTCTCTCTGTATCTCTCTTTTATTACTCTGTCTCAGTCTTTCCCTATTTTACACACACACACACACACACACACACACACACACACACACACACACACACACACTCCTGCCACCCCCCCCCCCAAAGCCTCTTTTCAGAGCCATGGAGAGGAAAGTGGACATCTTACAGCAGAGCCTAGTCCCCTAACATAAATGTCACCCAACGTGCCATCTCAAGGTCATGGGTCATACCCTTTAGACCCTCCGCTCCTCTGACAGCCTACTTTTAGGTCTCTCCAGTTCAGCAGCAGGTCTAAGCCGCGTTGGGTAAACATAAGACTGTTTACATAAAAACTTGAGATTCCCTTTAAGCACTCGGCCTGAGCTTCTCCTAAGTCATATTTACATTATTATTGTTTATGTTCCCAGAAGCTGGCAGAGGAACAGCCTCTCTGCAGTTTATGTGGTTTTGTGATTCACACTGGAGGAGGAGGCCTGGCTGTTCCACACAGGGAGGATCCGCAAGTCAGGGAAGCACAAAGCAAGTTAGAGATTCCTGGCTCGTGGGATCCACGGCCTTAACTTCACTGCGCACCCCAGTGCCTGGAGGTTTCTGAGTCACTTTCCAGAATTCCAGACCTGCTTCTCAGTTTTAAGTGTCTAAACTGACCCACAATAACAAATGCCCCCTTCTACTGGGTGCTTGACACTGCCTGTATCTGGGGGAGCCTGAGGTTTCCTCCCTTGCTGTAGCTTCAGCTGGACTTGGCTACTGCAGCAGTGTCCCAGAGTATGCCCACAGTGACCTGCCCTTGCAGTCCTGTTGTGGGCTGCTGCCTCAGCAACTGGCCTGTGCCAATGGCACCCATCCAGAAGTGTCCCAGGCTTAGATGGCATTGGTGGGGGAAAGTGGGCAATCCCATCCCCAAGTCCTGGCCAGAGTGTCCCTAGCCTTACCACTTGGTGAGCCATCACCACAAGCCATGCTTTACGTATGCCCAGCTCATAAACTGGTAGACATGAAAATTATTTTATCAGATGTGCTATTTAGTCTTGTGCTAACTTGATATACAAACTAGAGGTATTTGAAGGAGGGAACCTCAGCTGAGAAAATTTCTGCATAAGATCCAGTTATAAATCACTTTTTTTTTAATGTAGAGATTGATGGGGGAGTGCCCAGCCCATTGTGGGCGGTGCAGTCTCTGGGCTGGTGGTCCTGGGTTCTGTAGAGAAGCAGGCTGAGCAAGCCATGAGCAGCAGGCATCCTCCATGGCCTTTGTATCAGCTGCTGCATCCAGGTTCCTGCCCTCTTTGGGTTCCTTTCTTGCTTTCTTCAATGATGGACAGTGATGTAGAAGTGTAAGACCAAAAATCCCTTTCCTCCCCAACTTGCTTTGGGGTCATGGTGTTTCATCACAGCAACAGTAACCCTAACTAAGACAGCATAATAAAGATGGTAATCAGGATGAGCTAGGAGCACTGAAAAGGACAGGTAAGTCAAGGAGTCAGGGAGGTGCTTTAGAAAGCACACAGGTGTTTTTGTGCGCTGCTAAGGCCTTTGGTGTGGCGTTCTGGGTACTTAAAGGAGCCTCATGTTATGGATATACTGGAAGAGTCCAAAAAAAACAGATCCAACTCACCCTCCATTAGTGTAATTACCCACAGCGGGATTCCTGGTCCTCTGAGACTTCACATAACTCTTTTTAAAGCCAATATCCAGGCACCTCATGCCTTAGGCACTTTCTAGCACACTATTTTCAACCTCTAATAAAGGATCTGATCACACACAGTGTGTATGTTTGGGCACAGTGGCTTTCTCAAAGTCTGTTAACTTGGACAACCAGCTCTCAGCTCTGAAGCCAGCCCACTTATTCATTCATACTCCATTCCCCAACAGATAGCTGCGAGTACCTACTATGTGCCAGGTTTTGTACACAGAGATGAGTAAACAATGTGGGCACTTATTATTATTGACCTTGACCCACAAGGCATGGGATTATATGATAAGTATTTAATGTGCGTATAAATTATTGAAAGTACTATGAAGGAAAAGTATAAGATTTTATGAGACTATAAAGAGAGTGTCTGAGTATTTGGAGCAAGGACTGTCAGAACAGGGTAGTCAAGTGGAAGAACAAGAAGAAATTCACAACAAGCTTCAAGGTAGGACCCAGAGCCCTGCAGTGTGTCCTGGATATTTTCTACTACTTAACAGTTCATCCCCAAAACCAGTTGTTTGCAGTGAGTAGATGATGGCTTTGCCTGTTTCTGAGATGGACTGGACTGCATCAATTTTGTTTGTACTTCTGGTCCATTTTTTTCTTTTTTGACTGAGTGTGCTTTTTAATTGACTAGACCAGATAAGCAGGATAACTCCTTTGTGCAGCTGGAACCCCACGGGGACAGGGGGCTGAAGATACAGTGCCTGAAGTCTGAGCTTCTCAGAGTACGCCTACTCATGGCAGATCAAGAGGCTGAAAGAAGCGTCTCTAGGTCCTTCGAGGACCTCCCCTCACTAATCTCAGAATGGTTCTTCCTCGCCATTCTCCTGGTCATGAGAGTGCCTATGCCATGCCAACAAACACTGTCTGAGTCACCTCCACTCAAGTTTAAGATGATAGGTATTTTGAACAGTGTTTTTAATGCACATACAACATTTTTGCTCCCACACAAACATAAGGGTTTAATTATTTTAAAAACACAATACTTTTAATATTTTCCTGCCATCATTCTTCAATGTGTGTGTATGTGTGTCTGATTGGAATATCTTTGGGCTGGATTGTGTTAGATGTTTCATTTTTTCAAAAATAGCCTGTTTGGCTTATTGGCTTTGGTTTCATTAAAAAAAAAAATCTTTACAAGAATTTTGGCTTAGGGTTAACACAAGATTTCCAGCAATTTCTGTAATGTCCCTAAACATATTTCTGCATTTTTCTACTAAATATTCATTGAAAGAAATGTTATCAGCTTTGACAATTATAAAATCGAGGTACTAAACAGCATAAGGAATGTTAAAGATGCACTTTGCGGCCCTGCAGGGTCACCAGGATGTCCTGCTTCTTGCCTCTCTGCTGGCGCCGGGAGCGTAGTTGCTGGACCTGCACTCTTTAGGCACATGCTCTCAGCACTGAGCAAAACCCGAGTAAGGATTCGCTTCTTCATGTAAAAACAAACAAACAAACAAACAGTAATCCATGCCCATCATTCATTGGGACATTTATATTGTTAGTGTGTCTAAAATCACATGTAGTCCAAAGAATTGTCTCAGAATAAATTAGTGTCAGTGAAATTTCAGTTTATTTATCTACTTTATACATCTGAATGCTCCCAAATTGGCTTATTTTGTGGATACACAAAGCCCCATGGATTTGGGCTACTTACTCATTCAAAAAATAACCAAGACAACAAAAGCCATGTACAGTATAGTGATGGGCTACTTAGGTCAGAGTAGGGGCATTTCCCCCTTTCCACATACAGTGCCATTTTGTTTATTTCTTAATGTCTCTGTGAGGCTGACATTTGTGTCAGTCAGCTTTCCATTTCTATGATGAGATACCCGAGGTTTTTTTGGCTTATATTTTAAAAAAGTATATATTGGCTCATGATTCTGGAGAATTCAATTCAAGATCAATGACCTCATTGCTTTGGGTCCTGAACTAGAGTGATACATCATGCCAGGAGGCAGGGGCCAGGAGGCCAGGGGCAGGGGGCAGGAGGCAGGGGGCAGGAGTCAGGGGACAGGAGGGATCCTGCCACATACAAGTTAAGGATCAGAAAGAGGTAAGATGAAACCAGGGCCCCATGATCCTCTTTGAGAGCTAGTTCCCAGTAGTGAATCAAGAACCCCCTGTCACTAAAGGTCTGACACCTGCTGATGGTTTCACCCTGGGAGCCAAGCCTTTACTACACTGGCTTCCAGGAAACATTTAATCGGCAACATATGACAAAATTAAATTAAAGTAACTAGTGTGTGTGTGTGTGTGTGTGTGTGTGTGTGTGTGTGTGTGTGT
>OU015753.1:12071326-12086228 GCA_907169655.1 Acomys percivali
ACACACACACACACACACACACACACACACACACACACACACACACAAACACATACATAAACACACACAAAATCTATCATGTATCTATTTAAAGCTCTATCAATGGCATCTATTAAGTATCACATCTCTATCTCTATCATCTATCTATCAATCTATATCTATTTATCTGTCTATTGTTATCATCATCATTGTCACCTGCTTATGATAATCAAGGATTATTTGTATTTGTAAATAGATTGTATGTTTCTTCTATAGCACCCATCAGAACACCCATGGAGCATTTTCCTTCCTTCTTTCTTTTTCTTTTTTAAACAAAGTGCCTATATTTATATCTTTATGAGTCTAGATAAATCATTCTGTGAAAATATTCCTGAAAGGATTTTTACATATATTCCTAATCAAGAGCTTCTTTATAATGGCAGGTTGGCAAACTAGGGACATCAGTCAATGTCTTTTCACCTTCTTTTTTCAAATCTGTTTTTGTAAATAAGGTTTTATTGGCATACAGCCATGCCTACCTAGTTACACATTATCTATGGTTTCTTTGCAGCTACAGTGGGCAGAGTTGAATATTTCTGACAGACACTGTCTGGCCCACAAAACCAAAAGTACTTAGTCTTTGGACCTTTAGAGAATATGTTTGTTGCCCTTTTTCTAGATTATAAGTGCTCATAAACAACCCAAGGGAGTTGATGCTGAAAATGTCACCAGCAAAAACCACTGATAAAATCTGGGTTTGCTCCATGCATCTGTAAAACAGATGAGGTCGGAAGACAGGGAGGAGCACATCTTTTCCATTGAATGGGAATGTTCTGATAAAACCTTATTTACAAAAGCAAAGAGGTGTTGACATTGAGACAATCCAAGGCAGGACAGTGCAGAAGTGTCTAGGACATATCCCACAGCATCTACAGGCTGTAGAAGCTGCCTGGACTTCAGATTATCTATTGAAATAAACTAAGGGCTAAAAAGAAAAGCCACATTAAGAACACATTCCTGTTTTCAGAGGCCTGGACTACACTGGCTGCTGTTGGATTTGAATGGGGGATTTGTGCTGCCCTGGTAATCCGTGTCTACCAATAATCCCAGAGGAAACATTGGGTTTTCCTGATTACATCTGTAGTTCTTCTATCAACTGATGTTTGTTAGTCTTTGATTAAAACCTGTTACTAAGAGCTGCCCATTTGAAGCTTTTGCAAGTTTTGTTTTATCGTAAAGCATGTTATGCTGTGTACTGTGAAGCCTGGGAGCAACACATATACCTACACAGGATGTGAGAAGAAATGTTTTGTATTTGGATATGTGTGTGGTGTTAGTGCACGTATGTATATGTGTTTGTGTATGTGTGGGTGTATGACTGTGCAGGTGTATATACACATGTATAGTCATGTGGGTGCCTGAAGCTGATGTTGGGGGTGTCATCCTTGATCATGCTTCAACTTGTATATGGAAATATTTTCTCTCTGAATGTAGAGTTGTCTCAGTCTGGTTAGCCAGCTTACAGCAGAGAACATCTGTCTCTGTCACCCTTACCCCTGTGCATGCTGGGAGTTCTGGCGGGCTTCCACACCTACTCAGATGTTACAGGTGTTCTGGGAATCCAGTCTTTACACTCATGTGGCAAGTACTTTATCCTATGAGCCATCTCTCTAGCCTGAGAAGATTTTTTTAAAAATCAACACTAATAGGAATACTCTAGCAACACCATTTACCTGACCCACATCAGCTATGAAAGTAAGTCAGTTACCAACCCTCTCAGGGTTTCAGGCTCTTTGTATTAGCATCTTGGGACATTTATGAACAAAGGAAAGATGGGTCTGTAAACGACTCTTATTTTCTGTGCTCTCCCATAGATTGGGAGGAGCAGCCCCACCTTTGGGGGATTGATGATGTATTTGAAATGACCCGTGAAGCAGGCTGCATTAATGTCTTGTAGAAGGGAAATATAAGTCTGTAGAATCCTATGGCCTGTGAGTGATGTGTTTAATCTATGATATTCTATGGCCTCCATATTTGAGAAACTTCTCCTCTAGTGCTTTGGCAATGCTTCTCATATAATAAATTGTGAGGAAGGTTCTACAGTTACCACAAAGAATATTCCACACAGGAGGAAGAGGGTTTAAAAAGAAGGGTGTGGTTGAGCTTAGTTCATGGATGCTGTTGGCTTGGCATAGTTCTGGGGTCCCTGCTAAACATGTTCTGTGCTTTGAAATGGGTGGAAGCTGCTTAGCGCCCCTCTTGGCAGCCATGGTGAGAAAGGAAAAGAAGGTTGAGGAAGGCCATGGGGAAGGTACTCACTCCGTGTGAGAACATGGTAGCTGGAAACAGCCTTCCTCCTGGCCAAAGGAAGCACGAAAAGATGACGGGTGAGTGTCACAATTATAACCAGGAAACATCTGGCGGGACCAGGAAACGGATGGAAGTTGGACATAGGCACATCTGTGGACAGCAGAGAGATCCAAGAACATGAAGACATTTCAACTTTGTAATGAGGAGATAGAACTGAAAAAATAATAATAGCAAAATATGTAATAGCCCACGTTCCTTTTCAAAGAATATTAATGCCTGAGTTTTTGTTTTAATTATCTTTTGGTTAGTATTTGCATCAGCTATATTATAAATGCCAAGATAGAAAACTCCGGAGGCTAAATTTTGTAGAAAAGGGCAAAGAGGGGGAGGAGGGCAGTGAGCTCAAGCAGAGTCTTCTGGAAGAGCTATCTCAAACTTGACTTTTTTGTAAGACTATTATCAAGGTCCACTTGGGAAATGGGAGGTTAGCAGCTTAATTAACACACAGCTTTGCAGTTAGACTGGAAGGCTCCTCGCTAGTAGGAGACAGAGCATCTTCCTTATGGTTTTTGAAAGATCGCTGAGTCAGATAAGAGATCTTTAAAAAGACTTAAAGAATTCAAAGTCAGAGAAGTGGAACGGAGATGAGCGATGGGTGATTGGGATGCAGTAGGGAGGCCTGTGAACGCAGCATCAGAGGCCATTTTACAGTACCAGGAGCAACGAGCATCCATCCGGAGGGGTGGCTACTTCCCCTAAACCGATTCACTCTGCCCCACCAAACTCAACTGTATTATATCTCATGAATAGGTTTAGAGGTAATATAGGGGTACATAACAAAGAAACAAATGAAGAAAGATTCCAAGAAGGTGACACAAATTTAGATGTGTAGATTGCTAAAGTGCTTGCCTTGTGTGCATAAAGCCTAGTGTGGTGCTCAGCAGCACACAAGAAAACTATTAATAAATTAAATGTATAGAAATGTGAATGTTTGGAGCTGGAGAGATGGTGAAAGCATTGGGTTTTTGTGTAGTAGAATACATCTAAAACACCAAAGCTGTGGAGGCAGAGGAAGGAGGCTTCCTGGGGTTCACGCATAACTCCCCGGGTGGATTCTGTGTTCAGTGAGGTACCCTGTCTCAAAAAATAATTAAGGTGGAGAGTGATTGAGGATGACACTGGACATTAGTCTATGGCCTCTACATGCAGTGCACACACATTTTCTTACACACTCACACACACCCCTAAATATAATATGAAACAAATAATAAACAGCATCCAAATTAATGGTATACGAATCACTGTCCTATTCTATTGCTAAGAAAATTTGGCAAGAAAGTCGATGGCAGTCCACAGCTGCTGCAAAATTTTTCTCCAATATTTTCAATCAAACATTGACTGACTCCACAGATGTGGAGCATCCAGCTATGGCAGGGTGGTGGTGGTAGCTGAACTCTGGAACTGGCCAGCCTTAGTAGCACACTGCACATGGTCCTATGTACCCTTTCATAGGAACATCTATGGAGCAAATTCAGCTACATGAAGGACAATGGCATTGACCTGTGGCTACCTTCTTCCTGGTTTGGTTTCTTCACTGACAAAATGGAGATACAGATGTACCTTGTCAGACTATTGTAAGAGACAAATCAATGGACATTCCAACAACACATGCCTGTGATTTCTTTCACCTACTTTGTGGGTCTCTTGAAATTGGGTCTGGGGTAGGGGTCTGGCAGACTAAATGAAAGGTTTTCTGATGCAGAATTAATGTGAGAAAAGACAAATGTCAAACTCTGAGTCTGCGTGTTAAAATATACGTGTCCCTCTATATGCATTCTGAGGTTATGTGGTCCAGAGAACTGGGGAGGATGCTTGGGATATGTCTGTCATAGAGGTTAATAATTCTGTCAGGAAGTTGAGGAATACAATTGGATCTGATGGCATGGAGCCAACTGGGCCTCCCTCAGAACAATGGTGGGCAACCTGTCTGTCTCCAGGCCAACCTACCCCTGCTGCCTCTCCACAGCATGCCCCGGGGTTTTCCCTTTTGAACTGTTTTGTTCTCACTGCTTGCTTGTTGGCCTTGGACACCAGGGTAGCTTTTTAATACAGTGCCCTGTGAGGAGCTTGCCTAGAACTGATCTCTAAGGGCATTAAAATCTTAGCCAGATCAGGTAATAGGCTACTCCAGACCATCCTTTTGGGGCAGCATTATGAAGAAGTTAGCCATCCATGCTTTTGAATTAATATAGCAGTCAATACAGCCATGTCGTCATGGCTAGCTAGAGTGTCCAGGCAAATCCAGTCGTGGCCAGTTTCAGTAATGGGCATGTTCCTGGACTCTAACACAGGCCAGTGTCCTCTCCCTTTCCAACCTTGGGGTAAGCTTGGCAATTTCCTACTGGGTTTGAATTCTGCCCTCGACATCTACCCACTGAGGGGTCTTAAGAAAAAAATCCTTTAATCTCCCTAAGTAAGTTCCCCCTATCCACCGCCCCCACCCTGAAAGGAACTGTTATTACCCGTTGAGAGGTTAGGCAAGATAAAGTATGTCAAACACTGCAAGGTTTCTGAGCTTTCCTACAGGGGACCTACTGCTCTGTTCTCTTAGGGAGGAACCATCTTCCCTCAGAACACACATGACTTCGTCACTTCCTTCATTCAGGCTTTGCTCAATACCTGCTTTCTTGGCTGACTTTTCTGTGACATAAAATAGTGAATTATATGTCTGTTCTAGTACTGATCCTCTCTTTCCATTGTCTTACTATTTTCTATGCTTAATTTTAGATAACCTCTATATTAATATCGTATCTATCTTATCTATCTATATATCTATCTATCATAAACAACCTATTTATCTAACTATCATTTGTTGGATATCTATCAACTTTCATCTGTCTATCATCTCTCTACCACCTATACATTTTCTTCTATTTATCATCTCTCTTTATATTCTGTATATAGATATTCATCTACATACCTATCTACACCTCTTTTCATTTTTCTGTCTACTCCTTAATCCATTCATATTTGATCCAGCTAGCTCTATCTGTCTTGTCTACATTCTCTCTCTGGATTCTATACTGAGGAGATAGGTATTTTTTCTTCATCTTCTGTATCAATAGCACTTAGAATGGGGCGTTGCACTTAGCAGACAATCAGTAAATATTGAATGACATAATGCATGCTGTTGTTGTTATTATTTAAGTTTGGGTTTATATAGATTAATTCAGTCATTACATTTACACACTAACTACAACAGCATCCTGTAAGAACGTCTGTCTATTAACAACCACATTTTGGGTGTCGTTGGCCATATTTCCTGGTGTGGATTAGTGAGTTAATGAGTGCACTGACACAGCATTAAGCCCCTCTCTAGGGCTATGCAGTAAGACACCCACTCTGCCTCATGGGAACTGCCTTCCGTTGAAGAGCAGTCCAAGATTGTGCCTACTTCCCAACCAGCTCACTTCTAATGCCTGGTCAATGCACTGTGTAGAAGCCTGGTTGCACTAATTAGACACCATGTTGATGGGCCATCCCAGATCCTTGGGAGGTTGGTGGCATCCTGCGCTGCCTGTCAGACACAAACTTCTCCCTCTGCCTGGTCCTGGTTCTCTCCTCCCACACACATGTGAGAAGTTTCCAAGTAAAGTTCCTGCTTGTAAGTTGCCCGTGTCCACTCTGTGCCTCACATGTACTCTTTTCACTTGCAAATGCACCCATTTCCACAACATTTGCAGGCCCTATGATGGGGCCTTTCAAAGGCTGCATCTCGTTCCAATGGGAAGAAGGCACTATTTCATCACCTGCATTACTAAAAATGTCTTTATCTTGCTCAGTCAAAAACAAATGCTGACTGCTGTGTGCCTGGAATGGTGTTAGACTTCCTGAACTGAGATGTACACCTGTTGCTAAATTCTCTGTTAGAGCCAGCAATTGGTTGTGGCTATCAGGGTGACACTCTTGGCCCCTTCCCTGAGTGGGCAAGAGTCACTTTTTTAACTATGATGCTAGTTCAGAAAAGTATTCTTCCATACAAATCAACTGCCTATTCACACAGCTTCCTGTAAGCCTTTCTTCAGGTCAGCCTTGGCGATTGATTCTAAGTACACCTGCATTTCATTTGACTTAAAAGTAAATTGGGTCAAATGCTGTGAATATTTTCCTTTTATTTGTTTAATGTATCTTAGAGATCTGTCCATGTCGCTCATCCAGGTCACCCTTATTATCTTGTAGGTCAAAATAGTAAGGCCACGGAATTTTCATTCATCTGTCATTTCATTTAATCTTCCAACAAATAGCCGCCAAGTCCATCCAAAGTCAGAGTACGTTCCCAGCTCTGGCCAAGATCAAGGATGTATGTATCTTCAAAGAGGGAAGATTCTAGTGAGCAAATCAGAAAGACTCTTTTTTTTTTAATTGAATATGAGGCATTGGGAAAAATAATAAATCAGGACAGTGGGTAATACGGAGAAGCCAAATTTAAAGGGGGGAGGCTTTAATAAAAAAAAAAAAAAACGTTATGCAACGTTAGGCAATGTTTCTTAGGAAGTACCATTAAAATTGAGGGAAGGAAGGCAGAAGAGCCAACAAAATGAGCTGAGCCGATGTTATAGCTGCCCATAACCACAGCGCTGTGGCTCTTTCGGTAAGTAGATGAAAGCCAGTGTGTTCTAGCTGCAGAGAGCATACTGTGGCATGCATACGATTTGAGTGGCTCACACACTATTTGCTTGGTCCTCAGACAAGCAATATTCAGAGGCAGAGTGCACCTTTCACAGGTGGGGCTTAGTGGGAGGGTGTCATAGGAGGATATGAGGTTTTGAGGTATGACCTTTCTTCCTCCATGCACCATTGCGGTCCATCATGAGGTGACACAGTGAATGGGGACTTTTGCAAAAGCCTGAGTCATGCTGTTAGGACTTTAAACACCCCAAACGTTGCACTAAAATAAACAAACCTGTTTTCTTTTAAAATTGGTATACCTCAGGCTTTTTATTATAGTAATGCAAAAAGGGGAAGAACATAGAACATATATCTACTTATTGAAAGAATTGGTCTGAACGATTTCCCAGACCCTGACAGAAATATCACAGGGGATTTCCTCTCTCCGAGAAATAGATTATAAAATTCACTCAAACTTAATTATTTATTAAAAATATTTATTAAACATTTACTATGCACAAGAGTTTAAAGAGCAAGTGAAACTAATATCGCATCTGTCCTCATTCAGTCAAAGAGACAGAAAATATTTCTTACAAAAAATAATGGAATTGGCAAAAATAGATCTTTGATAATGAAATGTTGGCCTGAGCACTAAATTTGCAGGTGGTAAGGCCCGGCCTCTTCATGAACTCTCCTTCCCACACCAGAGAATGGCCATGCTCCCAGAGAAGATAAATCATGCCATCTACAAGAGCTCACAGGCATAAAATCTACCTTAACAACAGTATTTAGTGTACCCTTGCACACCACTTGTTAACAGTTCCCCAGAAACTCCTACTGACACTATAACAGTACAGTGCCATCCCAAGCAGTTCTTTCTTCTCCTTCCTTATGTGAACTTGAAGCAAGGTGAACATCTCCTCTGAAGTTACCCATGACCACATGGGATGGAGGCCTTCTTATTTAACTCAGCACATTCGTCACCTGACAGTATTTGTCACTATCATGCAGAGGTATGTTAGTCTGTGTGTATGAATGTACGTTTCCATGTAAGTGTGTGCAGAGGCCAGAAGTCAGCTTCCCCTTTTGTTCCTCGGGAGCTAGCTACTTTGTTTTTATTGAGACAGGGTCTCTTACTGGCCTGGAGCTGACCAAGCAGGCTGGCTTGGCTGGCTATGGTGTACCAAGGATACTGACACGTTCATCCCTACACCATTGCAATTACAAAGCTGTATCAGTCCTGCTCTTTTTAACAGCATGGGTTCTAGAAACTGGACTCTAAGTCTCATGCTGACAAAGGAAGCATTTTCCTCACTGGGCTCCTAGTTTTCAGTCTTTTTTTTTTTTTTTTTTTTTTTTTGGATGTTTGTTATAAGTTGTATAACAGCTTTTGAGCTTCTGGCCCCGACAACATTTCAGTGATGTATCTCCCCACAATTTTCCTCCAATTACACAGCCTTTAGGGACATCCCTCCTTGCAATGGCATCCTGGTGCCTGACAATGCCAACCATCAGAGTAGGCAGAAGTGCTTACTCCACAGAGACCGTGCACTGGATGGAAAGACTGAAGCTTGGGAGCCAGGGCATTTTGAGTTTAAGCTCTTGAGTTGACTAGACATGTGGCCTTGGGCAAGGCAAAGCACAAATGTTGTCTGAGCTTCACTTTTCTGTTTCCAGAATGAGCCCGAGGGCAAGAACAGGCTGGATGAAGAGGCACTGAACTCAGGTGCAAAATCCAAAAGGCTGCCCCAAAACCTCAGCCAACAAAATAAATACTATTTTAATGCAGTGTTTAATAAAATTCCAAATTACCACACCAATCCACTATGAAAGCCTCAAGTAAAGGCAGGCCCTGACAGGGCCAGGATTAGAACAATGTGAACGAGTCCAACTTGCATGCATGTACCATTGATTTCTGCTCGTGCTTCATGTACCTAACAACGCCCAGTGGCACATTTGTCATTAAACTACACATTGATGAGCCAGACCTAGTCGTGCACAGTGATTTGTAGCCACAGAAAACAGCTCTTTCCTCCCCTTTCCATCTCTCACATTCTCCTCTGCTTGCCCCAGATTATGCAAGACGGGATAGATCAAAGAGCGTCCTTGACTCATGGAGGTCTGATCCAGCTTATGCACAGCTTGTCAGCTCCTCTAAGCCCTAGAACCTGGGTCTGGCCAACCGACAATGCTCCTAAGTGCTTTCCTTTCATATGGACCCTTGTCTCTCAATACAACATTGGCAGCACATTTATTTACTCTCTGCGAGAGAGACTTGCCGCAGCGCTCGGCTGGGACACTCTCTGGCTCCATGAGACTTAGCCAGACACTGTCTAGATCTGTGAGTTGAAACATTTCCCATCAGCCTCCCTCCCTTGCACAACCGAAACCTCATGCGCACTCATCTCCTCGCATCCTGTGCCAAGTTCTTGCTTTATGTCCACAATTTCAGATCCATCGGGTGCTTGGGCACAGGGCCCAATATGAAACCCTAAGTGTCTTCTTGGCTCCCATCTCCTTGGTGCCATTGCCAACTCTTTCCCTCCCGTGTGGTTCTGTGCCCTCACTGGTGTAGAAAATGAAGGTTTTTCCAAGCTTCTAAGAGTAACTTCACACTCTTTGGAGCCTGCATGGCTTCTCCAGAACCACAGAATCGGCTAATAGCCTCTTTCCTACTGATGTAAAGTGACTTGAACCTGGAGGCCCAAGGGGATGCACAGAGGCTCTGATGGACAGGAGGGATGATGGACAGGTGGGAGTACCAGGTGTTCCAAGGAGGAATGTGTCCAAAGGAAGGTTGATGCAGTTGGGGGATGCAGAAGAGCTAGCTCTTTGTTCTGATGGAAAAAGAAAAAAAGATTACAATATAACCAAGAGTGGATGAATAAATGACAATGGAAAGATGATCCTATGTACTGTATAGACAACTGAGGAACCTATTTTGTAATCTTGTTTTATTTTATATACATGAGTGTTTTCCTTTCATGTCTATATGTGTACCACTCACGGGTGTGCCTGGTGCCTGAGGAGGCCACAAGAGGGCATCAGATCACTTGGAATGAGAATTATGGATGGTTGAGAGGTACCATGTGGGTGCTGGGGACAGAACCCAGGCCATGTGCAAGAGTGCACTCAACTGCTGAGTTATCATCACTCCAGCCTCAAGGAAGCTCGTGAGCCAAATAAGAATTCCCAACAACCAAGTGGTCACTGATGTCTCCGAGAAAGCTTTGTCTAGAATGGACCCAGAAAGAGGACAGGACTCATGTGTCTGTGAAAGATGCAGGGTGATTGCTAATGACAACTCAGAAGGCCTGTCACACGAGTTCAAAGACAGAAGCTCCCCTGCAGGTCACTCAGGGGACCTGAGGGGGTCACTCAGGATGTTGACAGAGGCCTCAATTTCCCTTCTGCACACTGGAATATCTCCTGACATTGTATAAAGTTAGCTCCCGGGGGCTCTGAGCCCTGGATAAGGAGCAGACTACCTGGAGCGGAGGGACAGAGTAGGCAATTCATGACCGTCACAGTCCTGTCTTGTTTCAACTTTGTAGTTTCTTCCTGGGTTAAATGTATTCAGGCCACTTTAAGCTGGTGAACTGCTATATGTGAGTGCACCAATATGCATTTCCCCACTGAGGATCTAGGAGGTAACTTCATGCAGTGGTCCTGCTTTGTCCCGAGAGGCTGAAAACCAGACGTCAGTGGCTTGTGTTTGTATCCCAGCACGCAGGAAGTGGAGGTGGGGGGGAGGGTCAGAAGTTCAACGTTACCCTCAGCTGTACCACAAGTTCAAGTTCAAGTTGAGACCCTGTCTCAAAAATTTAAAAACTAGAGGAGCAAGAGACAGGGAGAGAGGGGGGAGACAGGGATGGAGGAGGAGGGAAGAGAAAGGGGACAGAGATAAGGATAAAGCTGGTTGAAGCCACAGCGCAAGAGAAGGTACTTTACAGATTGTTCTGAATTGTGTCCAGGGCCACATCTGGTTAGGTTCAGTTTGGGAGTCACATGATCACACCTGTGCACAGTCTTCCAGTTCCAGCTGATAACAGGGCTGTCACTAAAAGCAAAAGGACAAAAAGGAAGCGGGAAGGACAGATGAGTGATATGATTACCACTGCCTGCCACAGTCCCTCTATCGCCAGAGTCCACACAAGCCCCCTGCAGCATTCTCTTCAGCATCTCCCTGTGGGCTTGCTCTCGTCAGCTTTTACCATCTGTTTTGTAATCCTTCTGGTTCTCTGGGTGCTTCTGAGCAATTGCCCTTCCATACTTTTGCCATCGTTTCCTCCGTCTGGATGCCATCGCTCTACCACTTCCTGTGGAAAGCTCCCAAGATGCTTAGAGATGTCAGTCCCTCTGAGGGCTTTTCTGGGGATAATGCACCTTTGTGATGAAGTGCTAAAGTATATCCAGCCCATCATTTTCAGACAGCCACTTTACCACTATTTATCACTCCCACAGGTGGTGTTGGAGACCGACGCCTTCATCATCATTACTTCTAAGCCATACTTCACAGTGACCTTAATAAAAATTTAAAGACTATATAACATACATTATCCTGTAGGTGTGTTAATTAGTCTTTTCTATGACATCATCTCTGCTCCTGGGATTTTTTTTTATGGCTCTCATATGTCTTGAAGGAAAAGGTTCAACCATTCTTTACACAACTACATAAAATTATGTTTTAGTTTGCCAGGAAGCAAAAGGCATTTAAAATGTCACTATCTAAACATGATAGCAAACTAAGCACAGGACTATGTATAGAATCACATTTATTTTGATCAAGTAGAAGAATTTAAATTGTTTTTTTTTTTTAACAATTAAACCTAATCTGTCACCAATATCACTCATTTTTCATGTATAATTTTTTTATGGTAGCTTTTTGAAGACTGTAAGATTTAGGGGCTGGATAAGTAGGTCTGTAGGTCACCTGCTTGGCTTGGGCCCTAGTTTCATTTTATGTACTCACAGAAGAAGAATTAACAGAAAAGTATTCCAACTGAAAAGTACATGTACCAGTGTCATCTCTCCCATTGAACTTATTGTGCCAGATCTCTGAGAAATCCTGCCTTCTTGATGTGCACTCTGCATATGTATCTAGTAATAAAAATAAAAAAATTTAAAACATTTCTTTGTTTAATTGGGCATGTCTATATATAGTATGTGTATGTTTGTATGCATGTGGGTGCAGGTACCTACAGAGGCCAGATGAAGGCGTTGGAATCCCTGGAGCTAGAATTACAGGCAGTTGTGAGTGCCTGATGTGATTGCTGAATACTGAGCTCAAATTCTTTGTAAGAGCCATTACGTGTTCTTAATCACTGAGCCATTTGCAGTGCCCTTAAATTTTCACTTCTGTCTCAATGTTTTGAAACTTTTAATTATTTTTCATTAACCTTTCAAGACCTAATTGAATGATACTGAGAAGGAAATCATGCAATTTACCAGAGAGGCGGAATACTTTTTAATAGTCAACCGAGTCTTATTTTAAGTATTCCAAACAGCATCGCTAGACACGTGCACATATAACCAATATGGATTTAGTGGAGCCTGTATCTAAAGTATAGTCGTATGAAATTAGAAGATACACCATCTGGTTTATATCATCCTGGCTTGTTTCTCTCTTTCCATTGGATGCTTCTCAAAGCAAAGAAAGGACTGCCCACTGGTAGCAAACCTTCCCAGACAGCCCTGGGTTTGTTAACCCTAATGATTTCCCGGGGGTATGTGGATAATTCCACCAACAAAATGGATGTAGTCCTCCTTTCTTTCCACTGAGAATTTCAACATATGGTCCTTATTACTTCAAGAGGTGACACAAAAAGAACTCATGATTATACTCTTAAAGGGTTTTCGGGAATACATGGAAGCCAGAGGATGTTACATTCTCCCATCAGGAGTCCCTGCCACTGGCAAGAGCATGGATCCTTGGTATCTTCATTTGAATCCTCACAGGATTACAGGTCTCTTGGTAGCAGACAGTCAGACCACTGAGATTTGTTTATCCTTTCCACAAATACTTATGGAGTCAGTTGCTGTCCTACAAGCCAGTCAGTAGGATACACTAAAAGAGGAAGGTGGGAAGATCATGAGTTCAAAGCTGGCCTGAGGTACCTGGATGCTGAGGGGTGTAGCCTAGGAGCAGAGTGTTTGGCCGCATGCTTGAGGACCTAGCTCCAATGCCTGGTTTAAGTGGAAATTTATGGAGTGCCTACTGTGTACTCAGCACTGATCAGAACCAACCAATAAATGCTTAATTAACCTTACTCCTCCCTGCAGTTCCCTTTTCTAATAGATATTTACACCTTATCCCATCTTTGTGGCCAGGAAAACAAAATGGAAAGGCAACCAACCTGTTGATTGGGTTGGGGACATGGGCAACATTCATGATACAGAGAATAGACAAATGCCCCACCCAGCAGGAGTAGCGTCCTGCTGTAACCTAACAAATTCTTCATCAATAAATATTAAGACTGCATTTGCATGAAACAAGCATTATCTTTTTATCCAAGGAAAAGCCCTGAGAAGACTCAAGATGACTTCAGTCTCCATGCCAAGGCTGAACTGCCCTAGTATATACAGTACTTTAATTGTAATATTGTTTTTGAGAGATACACAGTTTACAGTGACTTAATTTTTTATGAAGCAATGGACGGCCACTGGGAACAGAATACTAGGAAGTAGGTTTGTTAAATTTGTCTGGGTGTTCCAAGGCAAACACGTTTGTATAGGTGATGATGATGTTAATGCCAGGGAAGGAACTTGGGCCACTTCCTGTTGACGAAGGAAAACTGCCAAGCAATGGAAACAAGGTCCCGAAACTTGTTAATGAATTAAACCCTATTGATTGGTACAAAGGAATAGTTTAGCTGTGGAGACTAGGAAAGAGCCCCCAAAAGGTAGAAAGCCCACAATAATTAGTTAGAATACTTTTTGTTGTTTGCGTTTTAGGTATTGGATCAATAATGCAACGTTAATAATTAAAGACCAGGGTAAATACACCAGTTCCAGATTAGAGCCTTGAGCATTAAATTGCTGGTGCCAAAGGCTTTTTTAATAGGCTTTAATCTCCCCAGATGTACTGAAGGGCTATAATGTGACTCTGTAAGCTGTGGATTTGGTGAGAAATATGAGGTTTTTCAGGATGGAGACAGTTGAGGGGTCCCAGGGCGGGCATCCTACAGGGCTAGATATGGCTGGTTTGAAAGAGAAACATCTCTTTTGTCCTGAGTCAGATTTAGTTTAGTGGCTCACAGAATAATGGGGAGGACGTTCTATTCATCAGAGGCTGGCTGGAATTCTGCCACGAGGAAACAAAGCTTGGGGCAGGAAGAGGGAGAGTTCTGGTGGATCTTCAGACTAGGGGGTAGTGGCCAGACACTGGAGGTGCCAGGAAAGGACACACCCTGCAGAGTATAATTTAACAGTTAGGATAGCACTAGGGTACAGTACTTGACTTCAGGAAAGGTAATGATTTTCTGCAATGCTGGAGAAAAGGAGAACAGAACACAAAACACACTCTAAAAGAGTCTTTAGTCCAAAGAAGACATTTGCCAATTTCATAATACCAAACACAGCCTCATTCTACATACACATAGGACAATGTGCTCAGGGGACAGTGTGCTCAGGGGACAGTGTGCTCAGGGAACAGTGTGCTGAGGGACTTTCTCTGTCATAAAGAACCAGTCCTGCCTGAATCCACATTTCCTGCAGGACCTTCTGGCTGGATTTCCTGAGTGACTCTTTGCATCGGGAAGGAAGTTGACTATGTCCACATTGGTCTGGTCTCTGGCCAGGTACATCTCATGCTTAAAAATAAAATACACATCCACACCCATCTTGACTTCATTTTGTCCTATTTTTTTATGACTCTGGTTTTGTTGGTTAATTCATATTCTCTCTCTCTCTCTCTCTCTCTCTCTCTCTCTCTCTCTCTCTCTCT
>OU015753.1:12086238-12096777 GCA_907169655.1 Acomys percivali
TCTCTCTCTCTCTCTCTCTCTCTCTCTCTCTCTCTCTCTCTCTCTCTCTCGCTCGCTCTCGTTCAGCTCACAGTAACTGAACACCATCTCTGTAGAATTGATGCCTCTACTTTTCTCATTTTCATTTCTTCTAAGTTAGTGGTCTCTGTCTTAGTTGTGTTTTTTATGCCTCTTTTCCTTATTTCACCTTACTGAATTGGGCATTGACTAGGACCCTTGGATTCCTGGAACCCTGAAACAAAATATCTGATGATCACAGGCACATAAATATCATTTGTCACACATTCGCCACCTCCCCAATCCATCATGATGTGCCTCTTCAAGACTTTCCTAAGCAGGACTTTGTACTAATGTTCCATCATGGAAAACTCATGCTTAACTTCTTTGATTAGCTGACTTTAAGTTAATATTTTATTTTATTTTATTTTATTTTATTTATTTATTTTTTTTTGGCCAAAGAACTGATCCTTTAAAAATGTTTTTGTCTAATAACAATTAATTTCATGTCATAGTAGTTTTGGTGACTTAACCCGGCATTCATATTCATAGATGTGAACCCCCATGGGATTCTTGATAGAACAGTAACCTAGGTACTTTCCTCAATTGATTTTGGCAAGATGTTTGACAAAAACAGCTTAAGGAGGGAAGGCTTAATTTGGCCCAAGTTTAGGAAAAGACATAATCCACCATGGTAGAGAAGGCATAGCGGCAGGAATGTGACTCAGCTGGCCACATGATGTGTGCAGTCAGGAAGCAGAGTAGACAAGAAGAAACGGGTGGACTGTGCTGCCTCTATCCATGCCTCCAGTGGCTCATTTTCCCCAGTGTGGCTCCATCCCATAAACACTCACAACCTCCCAATGCAGCACCACCAGCTGGGGAGTCATGAGTCTATGGAGGAGACATGAGGAAGGCATTTGTCCAATCTCTCCTCTGATTTACCCAGTAATAGAGAATTCGCTGCCTCTCAAAGAAAGCCACTTACTTGACTGAAATAATTATGGCTGACGTTGTGCCTTGCAACATTTTGATCCCATTGGTTCTAGTTCTTGGTTGATGGTAGATATGTGATATTTCAGGGTATTTCTTTCACCCCCCTCCTCAGTTGTCCATTCTTTCAACTTGTTCTCATTCCTGCTGGGTGCCATTCCCACCACCTCTCCAGCTTCTCTTGAGGCATATGAACAATTCTTGATAAAACTTAAGTACACCCTGATCACACACTTCTAACAGTTTAAGAGACAAGTGTGTCTTGGGGGGAAGGGGGAGTCTCCTTTTGTCCCCTTCTAAAACATTCTAAGTTTAGACAGAAACTCACTTATCCCTGTCATATTTTCAGAGCTTGAAGGTTAATTTTAATGGCGTGCATTGAGCTGGTCAACAACAGAAGCCTCCCTTCATCTGTGTGCCACACTCTTCAACTGTGTGCCACACTCTTTGTTTGTATGGCACACTTTTGTTGGAATAAATATTTAAGTTCATTAAAATAAAAAAAGTAAAAACTTTAAAAGGTGAGCATGTCCATTAAGCTTTATGATTCCAATACTAAGAATAAATACAAGCTCCAGAAAAAAAAATGAAAGAAAAATAAGAGAAAGATTTTTAAAAAGAATTTGGGACTGCTAGTGTGTCTGTTGAATCAGGCCATTTTCCAGTGGCTTACCTAGTCTTATGCAATGGCTTAGTAACACATCATCTTTATTTTTTTCTTCCAACATGATAATTTTCTATTCACCAAAAATACTAATCTTTTCTTCTTATGTATAAGAATCTACCTCACTCTTATAAAATCTCATCTTTAATGCTTATTTCTAAGAATTTCCACAATATTTAATTTACCTGTACACTTTATTCTCCTTGTTCAGTCTTACTTACTACTAAACTGATTCTTGGATTTTCAGTTCTGAGAGTACCATAGGGTACACCATGACTATGGTGATCACATACTGGCTGACGCTGAATGTTGGCTTATGGGCCAGGTGTTGAACTAAGTGTTTTACACATGATGTTTTATCTTCTCATCATAGCCATTCTAGAAGGATAAGAATGCAAAGGTGAAAAGAAGTATAGAGCAAATCAGGACTGACATAGTATGATTCCACAGTGGAGAACTCTAGCCAAAGGATGCTGTGACTGTTACATCTAACCAAAATGTCTTAATATTCTGTTCAGGAACTTAATTCTTCTAAAAAGGGCCTTTCCCTTTCTCCTCTGTTCCATCTGATTCTAATATCTTTTCTTTATTTTCCTCATATCTTTCTCCACTCTTTTCTCTCTCATTTAATCTATGTATGTATGTATGTATATGTGTGTATGTGTGTGTGTGTATGCATGTATGTGTTACCTATCTTCTGTCTATCTGTCTGTCATATCTGTCTGTCTGTCTGTCTATCTATCTATCTATCTATCTATCTATCTATCTATCTATCTAGTATCTACATACAAACCATCATCTATCATCATCTAACAGTCTCCTATTCCTTGACTTCTCTTTTATTTTTGTAATAATAACTATTTTTATTCAATTCTCCCCTTTTTCTTTTTAAGCCATACACTTTGGCCTTCTTCCAACTTGGTCAAAACCACATTCTCTAATGAAAATGTCTTAGAAATGAGCCTTAGGGAACTAGGGTTCTTGCCTCAGTCATGCCATTTGCCCCCTGACCCTGAGTTCTTAATGCCAACACTATCTCTCTTAATGGAATCCAACAGACTACAAGCATTACTCATGTCCCAAGCACTGGGGGTACAGAAGGTTAGACTACGGCTGCTAGACTGAGATGTTGGCCTTGTTCTGTGTCAGCCTCTTGACATCACTTCCTTCATTGTATTTGCTCTTTTCAGAAGCAACCTTACTTAATCAAGCCTATCATTTTGACATAACAAAAGAGAAAACAATGGCCAAAAAAGTTTGATACCTATGTTTAATGAATAATGGATTTGAAATACTAACCTAGTCCTAAGGTCCATTTTTTTAAAAATTCTGTATGTCACACAGTAAATGCTATAAATAGGTGGTATAGCAAGACATTTGCAGGAAAACAATTGTCTGGGATCAAATCAATGTGAAGCATTATGGATTACATAAAATTCAATAGAGTCATGTTTCTCAGAAAGACTTATATGACTTGCTTTAAATCTCTTCCCACAATGCTATTCTGCCATTTTGCTAGATTCTAGGAACAGATTTGAGACTATCTTGAGGCTTAGACACATACTCATACTTAATGCTATGTAGGGCCCAAAGTAATTAATAAAAATGCATACTTATGCTAAGTGAGACTCCCAGTTTAAGTGACACACACCCATATTTCTTCTGAGAATAATTCATAACCAAAAAAATGGGAGCATGCTTTCATGGTGACGGCGTTGGAACAGTATATTAGGTCCAATGGCCGCCTTTTTAGTAATTAACATATTGTATATAGGTTGAAAGGTCATTTATTAATCCCTTCCTCTAGCCATCTTTAATATTTACCAAATAATGTTTCATTGTTAGAAATGTCACAGGCTCCACTGTGCAGGGATGACTCCACAGAGTGATTCATGTTGACTTCATTCATTAAGAAAATTTCAACACATTCATTTGAAGACTAGAGCTCTTTGGCTCCAAAAAGCTTCTCTGTTATTAGAAAAGTGAAAGATGTTGAGTTGCTTCTGTAAGGTAAATAACCTTAAATTAAAATGAAATGATAACATGTCTTAGCTGGCCAGACGAGTCTCCCTTTCAATGGCCACTGCAAGTTTCAACACAGATGTCATGAAAATGAACCCAAAGGGACTGAGTCCATCCAGCTGGGCCTGTAAGAGAAATAACAGTGATCATGCTTGCAGTGCAGCAGTGGGTATGTGGAAGGGCTTACTTGCTGTGTTATTTGATGGCTTCCCATGTCTTCTCATCATGAAGTGAACATGGTCAGCACTGACATCCATTTCTCTTGGTTTGAACTTCTCTCAGAAGCAGAACCTAAGACAAGAGTTTCATTGTGAGCAGCTAGGAATTCACATCAAAAAGACAACTTTCCCAAGCTTAAGGTTGTATGTATTTCCTTTATTCTGCTCAATAAGTACTCCCTTGCAAAGTTGACATAAAAATTAAGATATAGAATTGTTTCTGCTTTCATTTTTCTTGCTTCTGCCATCATCCAAGTACATGCTTTGAATAAGGCAGGGACAGATCAACCAGAGACTAGGTTTCCATCCCACTGGGAACTTACTAGAACAGTGGTCCTCAACCCTCCTACTGCTTCAACCCTTTAATACAGTTTATCATGTTGTAGTGAACCTCCAACCATAAGGTTATTTTTGTTGTTACTTCATAACTGTATTTGTACTACTACTGTTAAGAAGCAGAATGCCAATTTTGCCTGGTTTTCGATGGTTTTGGTGTCCCTTATGAAAGGGTCAATTGACTCCAAAGGGTCACAACCCACGAGTTGAGAACTGCTGGGCTAGTTGCAGCAGAATCTGCCTCACACTGTGCCCTTGCTGGGTGCTGAGTTCAAGAGAGACAGACTGTTCATTTTCCAACTCCCATCCCTCCTTGGTCGTGCAGAATAACTCTTAGACATTTTTGTCTGGATATGCAGAGCACAGGACACAAGCTAGGGCTTGAGGATGAAAGACATGTCTGAAAATGAAGCCTCTGTGGGTAATCTCTAGTGGGCAAGAACATGTGTTAGCTACTGTACAAAGGAGGGGCAGTTCAGTCTCACTATTTTAAATACAATCCCTGTTGCCCACTGAGCATACAACACATATCTGAAGAATGAGTAAAGCAATGGCAGTGGATGCCTGTTTTGTAAAGATCATAGCAGCAATCTGGACTTCAGAAGGCCCATGTTATAGCCTCAGAGTTTGATCTTGACCTTGGCCAGCACCCATTCCTCTCTGAGCCTCAGTTCTCTGTGTTATGTGATAAGAGTTGAGGGCCATGTGTTCCATAAGCACCTCATTGTAATATCCTATGGATTACGGGTAGAATATAGATAGCCTCATTAGGCCAAGGGATCATATTCTAAGCTAAAGACACGAGTTCATTTTTTTTTTAAACTAAGAAATGGAATGAGTATTTTTAACAAGAAAGGGTAATTAATGCAATCATGATAATCATAGAATGGTCTTCTGTCCTTTTAAAAAGGAAGGTTAATTATTGCATAAATTGGGGGTACATATACACAATGGAGTTATTTAGCAGCCATTGAAAACCAGGTTTATAAAGAGTGCTTTATGGTATTGAAAGCTGGGCATACATTAGTTCGTGCATGCAGCGTACATGCGTGCAGATTCATGTATACATCTGTATACAAGAAATATCTGAGGAATCAATTCAGGCTGGTGAGCTAGTGGGTGATTTTTATGTTAGACTTGAACTTATTTACACAGTCTGAACTGTGGGCAGCAGGCATATGTTATTTTTACAAATAGAATCTATATAACAAATAGGAAAATAAATATGTTTTTAAAAGACAAAACAGAAGGTAGAGGAGATTCTACTAAGAAAGTACACCACGCTCCTCTGACCTTGCTCACTTGGCGAAAGAAAATTGACAGTGAGCATCAGTGAGTATATTGGTGGAAAGGTTTACAACTGATATATTTGCATTAATGTTTGCATTTATTTATAAGCTCTGTGTGTGCACATGTGTGAGCATTTGCATGAGTGCGCATCAGTGAATGCATATGCCATAATGTGTATATGGAGATCAGAGAACAATGTATTCGATGTAAACATATTTTTGTTTTGATCCCAAGTGTGGGATGCGAAACAGACTTGTGTAAGGGTATGCGGTGTTTTTCCACTGAAAACAGACTTGTGAGAGAACAGGTGATGTTTTTCTACTGGAAAAGGAACTGCCTTTGCGGGTACATGGTCTTTGCCAACTGATAAACATCCTAGTATGAACTCTGGGAGGATATATATTTTTTTGGTCTTGGCTGTTCATCACTCCACTTCGAGAAGCTCCTAGAGAGAACTGCTCCTAGGGTGGGCCTACTTTTCTCTGTGTGTGCCTACATTGCCTTCCTTCAGCATGCGAGCATGGACAAAAAAGGAAGGATTGTTTCTGTCTCAACACCACAACAGCTTTACTCAAAAGACTTCATCTAAATCTCATTATCTATCAAAACATTGCCTCTAGATGTCATCATAGGAGGTGTTAGGGCTTTTGAATTCCTGACCCACAGACCATGGGAAGGATAAGTAAGGAAGAGATTGGGTTTAAGTGATAGTCTGGGGGTGACTCATTTTATAATTGATAACTTATCAGATTTAAATATTAGGTAATGCAAAGTTTGACAGATTACTCTTCTAAATCAAGAGTTTGAGTCACCCACGTTCATGATGTAGTTTGATGGGGCTGAGGGGTTTCTCAGGGGCAAGCAGAGTCATAAAGGAAACCAGGGGACATGGTTTCCTATAGCCACTCTCCCATTTTTGATACTTTTTAAACGGTGACTTGTGCATGCACATTGTGTTTTCCATCTCATTTTGCCCCACATACACATATTTCTCTGACCTCGTTATTAGCAACAGCCAAGCAGAAATTTATCATAGGCAAGAGAGCCAACTCTTTAATTAATGGCTGGGAATGTGGACTAGGGATGAGGCCCATTGAAACACTCAGATCCTGCCACTCACTCACAAAAGCAGGCATAGGCTCTTTCAAGGCAACATGAAAGCATCATTAAATGAAATGGCTTGCTGATTAGAAAATACTGGGATTAAAAGCAATGTCTTTTTCATTATATGAGCTACTTCTTTTAGTAGTGAATTGTGTGAGTACAACATAGAAATTAATTTATTACCTCACCTGTACCTCTCCATTTTCACCCATAATTGATGTAGTTAGGGAATATGAGATTTGAATTTCTGTCCAAGAAGAAGAATCCAAGACAAATACTGAAGTCTGCATCTACCAAAAGGCAAATGTCTGTGTTTTAGATAAGAAAACACTTCAAATAGACATGTGCTTATGTCTTTGCTCAAATATGTGTGTGTGTGTGTGTGTGTGCGTGCGCGTGCATGTCTGGTGTATACATGTGCTGCTTCCCTCATGGTTAAGAGATGCAGCTAAGCCTGGGTACCCACTCCTCCATCTCCTCGTCCATCTATGGTTCCATATCAATCAAGGGCTCTCACCTAGGCATCCTGCTAGTGCTAGAGACCACAGAGAGGGAACCAAAGCACAGAAACATGTCTTTAAGTTGATCCAACCTGATTACTGAGAACCAGGAATTGGCTATCATTTTATCTGTTTGATGCCTTTAGGATTATGATTTTGTTTACATCGAACACGCCTAAGCATCTTGGGCCACCTGGATTTTTTATTGACTACCTAATATTTGACTTTTTCTGCTTTACATAAGCAGTAGATTATAGTTTCCTTTGGGAAGTAAAAACTGCAATAGGAACGGAGGGAGAAACGGCAGTAAGGACACAGGGAGGGACAGAGCACAGGGACAGACAGTGACAACCTGAATCTAGTGGGCCTTTACTTTCCTCATAAGCTTTTATAATAACTCATTGTTAGAACTCGCCAAGCTCGCAATGAAGAAGGAACATTGGTTTATCTAGCTATGCCAGCTCAAACAGCAACAACACTGGCTGGGATCGGGTGGCAGATGGGTAGCCGGAGGAAGAGGGTCACAAGGAAGAAAGAGAGAGGTAGGAAGGGAGGGAGGAAAGAAGGGAAAGAGGTGACAAGGGGGGGAGAGGAAAGGAGTGAATTACTAAGTCTCATTCTCTATCCAAGGAGACAGAACATGTATTTTGTGATTTTCTCGGGGGGAGGTTTCCATTTTGCCACCGGGAAACAGGGAACACTGAGAGGACTGATGGGGCATTATCTCTGCCTGGTGGATAAATAGGTCACAAGGCAAGAGTGTTATGGTGATAAAATGGGATCTGCTTTATATCACAAGTGTCTCTTATTGGCAAAAGTGACTTCACCACTTCAGAAACCCCCTTTTGGTTTAATGTATAAATATGCTGGAGAGCAGAACTCACCGAGTATGTCACAGCTGACTTTCCTTTTGATTTTCCCAAGTGTTTGTTGCAGGCATTCTAGTTTGGAAAATAACCCACAGCTCCCTCCTAGATCCTTAAGCTTTGTGTGTGTCACTTATCCATACTTTTGTCCTCATCACGGGCATGGGCATTTCCCACACATTCCAAAATAGGCTATACACTTCTCTTTCTCCCTTGACCTTAAACTTCTTGAGTGGATTTAACCTTGCGTGGCTTTATCAACCATTAAAAGTTTTAAAATTTATTATAATTTATTCAGGCTGCATCTAGAATGTCATCCTCTCACTTCTGTCTTCCTGTTCCCACCCTCTGTCTGCCCTGTTTCCCTCCCCTAGACCTCTGGCAGAAGGAGACCTCCTCCCCCAACACGTGAACACAGCCTATCAGGTCTTATTTGGATAGCCAGCTTGCTTCTCCTTCCTCTGTGTGCCCGCAGGCCTCCCTACCAAGGGGAAGTGGTCAAATCGGGGGTGGGGGGCACCAGAGTTCATGTTAGAGGCCGTTCATGTCTCCGTACAGTCATGGAGAATGAACTAGATTAGCTAGACATTGGCTAGATCTGAACAGGGGGTCTAGGTTTACTGCATGCATTGTCTTTGGTTGGTGAAACAGTTTGTGCAGGCCCCCCTGGGTCCAGATCCACCAGCCTTGATGGTCTCCTTGTGGGGCTCCTGAACCCTCTGGGTGCTTCCATCCCCCCCATTCTTATATACCACTCTCATCACTCCACCTGGGGTCCAGCGTTGACCTTTAACCTTAGATTCCATGGCTGCAGATTGACTGGCACAACCAGTTTTGAGGTTGGTTTGTGAGAGTGGGTTTTTTAAATATGTCTTAAGTGTATGTTTGAGTCTGAACATATGAGCTCAGTGCCCATGGGGTTTAGAAAAGGATATCAGTTGCCTTGGAGCTAGAATTACAGGTAGTTTTGAACCCCTGAACTTGAGTGCTGGAGCTAGAACTCTGCTCTTCAACCAGAGCATGAGAAAGTGCAATTAACCACGGAGCCATCCAGCCACTAGAATGATTTTTTTTCATTATTCGTTACTTTTTAGATTATTTCAAAGTATAGATGTCTTTCATGCATCTAAATGCTGGTTGGCCTTCATTCCGGCACTGGGAAATGAGATTCTAACAGGCCATGTGGAGGCTTCTAAAGCACTGGACTGACACGATCTAAGAGAGCCTGCTTGTGGGTACGTTAAATGCATAAGGAAAGATTCATTAACAAATGCCAGATCTAAATCTGGGACAGCCAGGGCTACGCAGAGAAACTTTGTCTTGGAAAAAAAGAAAAAGAAGAAAAAAAATGTAGAGGTGTTCCCTAAATGGAGAACAAGAGGAAATGCATGATGTCACTGGGTGTTTCACTGTCCCTTGGAGAAGAAAGTCCATCTTTGAGAATCATACAGCTGGTGGACGCTCAGCTGTCACCTTCTTTTCACATTTATTCTGAACGAGCACAGTCCATCCATCAGCGCTTAAAGAGTTTTCCAACAGTACATTGACCTTGAATGCGCCACATTGATTTTCAGTAACGCACCGCAAATAGGGTCGTTATGGAGTCACCCAACAGTGAACGTGGTCGGGAACAGATTTCTGAAATTCCGATAGGGTGCCACCTGCCTTGGATGATGGATCAGCCTACTGTAAACCGTCAATCTTTCTCAGGCGCCTGAACACAGTGACGCCTGAATGAAATTCATCACCACACACCATCTGACGCGAAGCCTAAGACCATCGCAGGGTTTTTCTGCCATTGCGGGGCCAATTGGATAAAAGGCATGTTTTGTTTGCTGTAGCGTTTGTTCACTGAAATGCTTTCCTGGGAAGGACCCACTTGTGATGGTGACAGAGATGTAAGCACTATAGTGAATTATGTCTGCAGCAAGGATTGAGCGATTGATAAAAAGGCTCCGTCTTACGCTGCCAGAGGTTAACGCCAAGCAATTAAGGTGATTGTTTCTTAGACAGTATTGGACACATGTACTCACACAAAGGGGACATTAGCACAACCAGAAGAGAACAAAGCAAGATTAACTAATGCTAGGCTCCAAATCAAAGTGCAGAATCATCCCACGTTCTTTCAGATTCTAGGTAATCATCGTGAGATATTGCCTTGTGAATGAAGTAAAACATCCATGTTTTCTCGTTTGTTTGTTTGTTTGTTTGTTTGTTTTTGACACCTCACCCAGGGGAAAGAAACCTTATGATAAATAAAGAGGTTTTGTCAAGAACTAGATTACTGTAGGAGCATTGCTATTTATTCAATATTATGGATTTAGGAATTGATATCTATTTCTGATATGTGATGGTGTGTTTGCTTTCATGATAGCAATTATAAATTTTGGGGGTATTTGCCATGTGCCACTTGTCACTCCAGGCACATTCCAGGCATCCCACAAACTTTCTAAAATCTCTAGCGTCAGGTTTAGCTTTCTTCCCACTTCACAGATCAAAAAGTCAGGGGAGTCTCTTGCGGGAAAGTCTTCAGTCTTGAACACTTATCT
>OU015753.1:12096787-12136077 GCA_907169655.1 Acomys percivali
TATGCAGCCAACTAGGACTTGCAATGATGATACGTGAGGCCCAGCACAGGTCAGAACCCAGCCCAACCTCCTTATGGGAAGGCCTGGGAAACGCTCATCTTGCTCCTTTGCTAATTGAGTCCTTCATTGGTGGGAATTCAGTGTCTGCAACCTGTATGAGCCACACGGTGAGTGAGACACTACTTATTTATCTCTGTCTGGCTTATTTTCAGGGGGAAACAACAAGTTGTAGCCCCAGAATATACCATCAACCATTCATTCATTCATTCATTCACCTCAATCTCTTCTCCATCCTAAATTCACATTTGGATCCCTGGGGCATCCTGGAGACCTCTAGGCCATGAGGTTTTCTAGGGGTTTCCATCCCCTCTGACTTTTGGTTTTAGTAGCTTTGTATGCCAAAGACGCTCAATGCGTGCTCTTTAAAAGAGAAAGTACATGTGGGGAGAGAACAGAAATTGGTGGAGGGGGGCATCTCTGGAATGAGCCAGAGAGCTGAGACAGGGGAGACTCCCAGTAATCTATGGGGATGACTTCTTAGCACCAGGGGATATGGAGCCTGAAGTGGCCACCTTCTGTAGCCAGGTGGGACTTCCAGTGGAGGGATGTGAACACTAACCCACTCACAAAACCTTTCACCTAAAACTTGTCTTATCTATGATAATTGCAGGGATAAAGATGGAGTAGATATTGAGGGAATGGCTAACCAATGACTGGCCCAATTTGAGATCCATCCCATGGGAGAGAGCCAACCCCCGGCACTATTAATGATACTCTGCTATGTTTGCAGACAGGAGCTTAGCATAACTGTCTTCTGAGAGGTTTCATCCAGAAGCTCATGAAAACAGGTGCAGAGACCCACAGCCAGACATAGGCAGAGCTGGGGAGTCTTGTGCAAGAGTGTGGGGGAGAAGCTGAGGGAGCCAGAAAGTTCAAGGACACCACAAGAAGATCTACAGGGTCAACTAAGCTAGGCCCATGGGGCTTACAGAGACTGAACCACCAACCAAAGAGCAGGCATGGGCTGTGCCTAGGCCCATGCACATATGTAGCAGATGTGCATCTTGGTCTTCATTTGGGTCCCCCAGCGACTGGAGCAGGGATGTCTCTGACTCATTGCCCCAAGCTGGGCTGCCATCATGTCTGGCCTCAGTGGGAAAGGATGTGCTTAGTCCTGCTGAGACTTGGTGTGCCATGGGGCTCATCAAGTTAGTACCCATGGGGTCTTCCAGTTCTCTGAGGACAAGGGAAGAGGGTAATGGAGGAGGGGTATGAGAGGACTCCTGTGAGGAGAAGGAGGGAGGCTATGATTGAGATGTGATGTGAATTAATTAATTAATTAATGACAAGGAAGAAAGTGCAAATAGAGAGACCTTGTTTATATTCTTCTGCCTCACAAAGGCTGGAAGGCTGAAGCACAGTGACCACACTAATGGACGATTCCTTTCTTGTCCTGTGCTGTAACACAAAGGAGAGGGCTTCACCTTAGCTCAGGTTTCAGAGTACAGCTCACCATCATGAAGAAGTTGTAGTAACAGGAGCTGGAGGCAGCTGCTCTCATTGCACGCATATTCTGGAAACAGAAAGGCATGCATGCTAGTGTTCTGATCACTTTCTCATTATAAAAAAAAAATCAGCCAAAAGGATGGTGTCTCTTACCATCAGGGAAGGGCTCTCCTTGGTAGTTAAAGCTTTCTGAAATGTACTCATAGATACTCCAAGAAGTGTTTCCAAGGACACTCTAAGTTCAACCAAGTTGACAATAAAGAATAATCATTGCATGGCATTTTGATTGGGCAGCTTTCTTGGGATTTGTAGTCTTATGAGAAGAATAATACAGGTGCTATGATGTCCCAAGTCTGTCATACACATAGTAGAAATTTCCCAAGTCTCTGTCATACTCTGTCATACTGAAATTTCCCCAAAACCCTTTAGAAGGTGCAATTATTCATTAATAAATGGATGAATCAACATCTCCTGAATGAACACACATCTGAAGGGTGAATGAGTACTGTCAGCAACTAACAAGTTGCTGAGTGAATGGATGGACAGTTAGTACTTGAATGACAAGACACGGCTTGGCAGTGTTAACTTTCCCACACTGCTAGGAATTCAAGTTGAACTGATGCAGCCAACATTTAAACTTGTCAACATGTTGTGTACAAACTGCTGAACATCTAAACCTCCCAAGTGCACAGTTGCTAGAACTCACTGCCCAGAATTGTGCCTTTAGAATTCCAAATCCTTCCCCATAATTCTAGTGTCAGCATCTGCAAATAAACCTCCCACTCGCTCTTCATAATTTCATTTCTGAATGACCAGAAGAGTGCTATCCTAGATGGCAGGCACACTGTGTGTGTGCAAGGAATGAATGAGGATACATAAAGATTGATTTCAAGACCCATCAGTATTCACAAAGGAAACCCAACACATGACAAATGTGATTAGAAATGACTGTCAAATAATGACAAATAAGTTCTAATAAAAACAGACACAATCTTCACAATTACTTGCAAGGCAGGTATTTATCAAGCAGAGCAAGATTAAAAATGACCATATTGCATTAAAGATTCCCAGCTGATGGAATTTTAAATATGCTGCTGGGCTCTTTCGCTTTGCTCACGCCTTCTGCCTGGCCAGTCTCCTAGCAGAGAAATGAGGTGGGAGTGAATTTAAACAAAGAGTGTTCTAATATGCCTAGGGGGTGTTCACATTTTAAGCCAGTTTTATCTGAAGAGTTGAGCTCTGCAGAAAAATGAGACCACAGTGAGGTGAGTGGGACAGATGAAGTCCACTCAGGCCCTGATTATTGTGAGACACAAAATGTCAGGACACACAGACAGTGCATGGCAGGAGGTGCTACAGGGCCTCTGACACTGGCCTCAAAAAGTACACTGATCCCCAGTGAGGGAATCTAGATAGATTGAGCTACAGTGAAAAGAACAGGACACGAAGTGATGATTGGGAAGGCCTGCTAATTCTGATTGATCCATCTCTCTTTTAAGGACTTTAAGCAATTTTGTCCTTTTGTTTTGTCATCATAGTTAGAAAGTTATTAATAGGAAAACCCATATGCAGTTCTTACAATGAAGGGAAATCATATTGTTGGCACTTAGTAAATGCTATGTCTGCTAGCCACTGTATGTATTTGTGTGGCCTAATGCTACTCTACTTTGGATAATTTCTTTTAAAAAATTATATAAAATTCTGTTTGACAGGAAGTATATGTTTAGAAAGAAAGGATGTCAAAATTTAACAAGCATTCTATTGAATAAATACTACTGAATAAATCCTTTCAAATCAAATAAATAAATCCTTTCAATCAATTAAATACTTTCAGGTTGTTAGAAAGTGGCTGTACAGAAGAAATGTCTCAAAGTTTAAACTCAGTATGTTATCAAGGACCTAAACCTTTTCCTGATGTGTTTGGAACTATGTATTTCATTCCTTTTCACAGTCCTTTAAAACAGATGCAATCTTTTCGCCATTTTTTTTGAACCAAAGCCTACAGCTCAGAAGGGTTAAACCACTGGCCTGTCGTTAATACAGACTCAGGATTTGAACTCAGCCTTAACACCAATGTCACACGGTGCCTGTCCCCGTTATCTTCATCGGTCAACTTTACGGCCCTTAGTGTGATCTGAGGGGAAAAAGCCTCTTTTGAGGGACTAACCATCAGTCTGAACTGGGGGTATGTCTATGGGGATTGTCTTGATTAGTAATTATTGCAGGAGAGCCCACCATGGGCAGTACCATCCCTCAGCAGGTGACCCTGGGTTGTGTTAGCAAGCTAGCTAGCTGAGCATGAGTGAGCCAGTGAGCAAGACAGCTAGCATCCCCCTCGGTAGCTTCCGCTTTGCTTCCTTGGTCCTGGGCAAATTTCCTAGTCAGAACTAAATGTGTCTGGAATAGCGAGCAGCCCTATTTCTGCCTTACTTCTTTCAATACTGGACTAGGAGCTGGAGATGTAAAATGACACAAATCCTTTCTTGCCCAAGTGTCTTTTGGGTCTGAGTGTTTTATCACAGCAACAGAAAGCAAAGCAGAGCAACACTCCAATGAATGGAGAATTCAGACCCACTGCTGTCAGATTAATAGAGACTGGCCTCAGTTAAAATAAAGGAAAGGTGGGAGAGAGAGGACCTAGAAGCAAGGTAGGAATGAAAGGAGGAGCCATACACTCTCTGCCTATTCTTTGGTTTTCAGTGATGTAATATCCTAAAGATGGAAACTGATATGCCCTATTAACTTAACCAAAAAGCATGCACCAAGACATCCCTATGCCTGGGACCTTGACTATTGCCCATGGTGGCAGTTCACCTGTGACCTTTTTGTTTTTTCAATGATTTTTTTTCACCTAACAGCAAACACTGTCTAGTACAGTTCCTTCTACTTGGTAGAACTAACTCCTGTTTGTCTTTGATGCAAGCTCTGGCTATTCACACCTACCTGCTTTCTTTCAATATAAGAGAAATATGGACATGAATTTTGGTCTGTGGCTTAGAACATTATTTTCCCCAGTTCTTTCTAAACCTCATTGATTAGGTAACTTCAACATCAATTTTTACAGTAAACCAAAGTGGTCTAATTCATGCAGTTACTTTTCAGGAAACAAAGATTCAGAGTTTGTCCTTAGGAGATGTGGTTACTATCAAGTAGAGATGATGTCTCATATATTTCATCTTGTGGTTTGAATGTGAGGTGTCTTGCACAGGGTTCAAGTACCTGAACACTTCCTCACCAGCTTGTGGTATTGTTTGGGACTTTATGGAAGCCTCAGTAAGTACTGCCTAGCTGACACATATAGGCTACTTGGGGTCTATTGTTGGGGGTTATGGCATAATTCCTGTTGTATCCTAGTTCTCTGCTTCTTGAGGAGATATGAAGAGCCCTAGCATACTCATCTGCCATGCTGAGCTTCCTAACCATGATGGACTGTAACCTCTCAAACTGTGAGCCAAAATAACCCCTCCCATTTTTGAAGTTACATCTGTCATGTGTTCGCTCACGATGATGAGACAAGTTGCCTTATGTGCTTAAAAAGAAAAGAAAATGCAGTTGGGGAAGTAGAAGACAATGGCTAGACTCTGGAGGGGTGAAATTTTCAGTGGGGCAGTGGGCTCCACCCAGTGAACTAAAGGTCCATGGAGCCGACTCTTGATAAAGGGAAGGGGAGTTCTGCCTCGGGGAGGAAGCATCTGGCTGTGTCAGAGTTCAGCTCTTGCTTTGGTTAGCTCAGTAGCTCTGGTCCCAGAAGGATGCAGCTTAGTCTCTTTCTTTACCTCTGGATAACTCTGTGTTTAAGTCAGCCCTTTGTGAGCTCCTGTTTGGCAAACTTCTCATCACAACGAACAGTAGGTGACTGGTATGCCAAGTGCACTGATTTCGTCATCACACAATGTGAACAGGGATTAGGCCTCCCAGATCGGTATAATTATTATGTGTCAATTCAGACTAAAATCAAGCTTAGATTAAAAAGAAAGGCTTAGTTGACCCAATCACGGTAGATCACTTAACACAACATTTCTGGGTTTCTGTGTGTGGCTTGAAACTCAGCCCTTCTTGACAGAGCTCAGACCAGGCAGAGCTGCGGAACAAACCTAAACTTTTGTAGCTCAACATAGGATGATACGCCGGTCTTAACTTCCCATGTGTCAGAACGCAGTGCACTAATTTATTGATTTGGCGACTCTAACAAACATAGGCTGTATTTTTATGAGACAGTGGGTTTTCCTGCATCCAAATCTAAGCTTAATTGTAGACATCAAGATAAAGAGTCTGGAAGCATTACCCAGCAGGCTTATCTAATAGTCAGCTTTAGCACAAGGTCCCAACAAGACAATCCATCATCTTCCTCCACACCAGAGGTTTATAATCTCTTCAGTTTCACCACCCAAAGGTTGTGGAGCAAGTTTTGAGAGCAGAATTGGGGTAGAAACAGGAAAGTCACCAGTCTTGTCTTCATCAGGACAGTTCTCTTTTTCTTTTCTACATCATCAAGTCTTCTCTAGTGGACCATGTGACCAGAATACCCACGTCTGTCACCTTCCACCAAAAAAGTAATGCCCTAGTGGCTCATCTCCCTGTAGCTGCTGTCCCACATCTCTGTTCATTCCTTTTCTAGTCCCTGTTCTATCTAACTCATTGAATTTGGGCTTTCACACCTATCACTTAATTCCACCTCTTCTTACCATGGCCTCCACATTGCAAGGCCACAGAACAGTCTCAGTCTCCATTTCACTGGACCTACAGACAGAATTCTGTTCATGTGGCCATTTCTTCCTCGTTACTTTTCCTCCAGAGCCCTCCTTTGAGATCCTTCTCTGACTTCACTGAGACACTTAATCTCAGTGTCTCTTACTAGAATCTTCTTTGTCTCCTTTTCATTTTTTTCTTCTCTACTTCCTTCTTCCACTCTCCTCCTCCTTCTTCTTCTCTTTTTCCTGGTGTGTATCTGAGTGTGTATGCACACGAAGGCTTTTCAATATTATCCCCTACACTGGATGAGTACTTTGCCTGCATCACATACATACTACATGGCTTATCTCCTCCCCCTTCCCCCCCATGTGTGTGTGTGTGTGTGTATGTGTGTGTGTGTGTGTGTGTGTGTATGTACACGTGCATGCACATGCATGTGGAGAACAGAAGTCCATGTTGAGTCACCATCAGTCTCCACCTTGTTTTATGATATGCCATCTCATTGAAGCCGAAGCTCACTGTTTGGTTACATTGGATGGCCACTGAGTTCCAGAGGTCTTCTTGCTCCGAGCCCTGTGGAGTTGGAGTTGGACATACATGGTACTACCCCACCTTTTACTTAGCTGCTGGGAATTCGGTCTCATATCTGCATTATCTCATAGGACACATCTCTAATTGTTCTGGCCTCCTCTTAGAACATGCCAAACAATCATGTTGGAGAGAAATGTGTGGGGTTCAAGAAAAATGGGGTACAAGTGAGAAGTATTCTGAGTGACGATAAGGTGTATTACCCATCATCACTGATCTTTGTGTTATTATGAGCCCAGTATGAGGTCATCCAAGTGATAGCAAAATGCCCCCGGAAATGTCATTGCTTGGTGTATTGAGGAATGGAATTGCTCATTAAGTGGATGTGGGAGGCTGAGTGACAAAGGCCAAGGTGAGCAGGTGAGCTGCCTGTCTGCCTGTCTGCCTGTGTGAGCTTCCTGTTCTCCAGAGTCTCTGTGGCCCCTCATTGTTCTCTCCCAGTGGGTGGACTTCCCATCTCCATATTAGAAGGACATACAAAAAGAGGAAAATCAAAGACTCATCATGCATGCTGAAATGGCTGGACAAAACATGACAACTCAGAGAGAGCAGAAGCCTATAAACAAGAGAGAAATGCTGTGACTCCTGGAGCCTTGGCATTGCTACTACATCCCTGTACTGTGATGTACTCATGTGCACCACAGAACTTGTATAGCTGTGAGCTGAAAAAAAAAATCGTGGCTTAAGTTTGAGGCCAGCCTGGTCTACAAAGTGAGTCCACAACAGCCAAGGCTGCACAGAAAATCCCTGTCTGGAAAAACCAAAATCAAACAACAAACAAACACATCTTGACTGATGTTAAAAATGATGCTGCTAATAGTCTAATGGTGATGGTGGTTATTACAACATGAGGGGAGGTATCAGTTGCGTGTGGTTGTTACAGTATTAGTGTAGGAGCTGAAAGAGGATGGTGGTGGTCATGATGGAGTGATAGCCATCATTATAGGAGAAGCATTTAACAAAGAAATCATAGAACCATCTCAAGGGAGGTCAAGTAACAAGACAAAACAATGACCACCTGAAGGGAATGCTTCCAATAGTCCCAGGGAGTTGAAGACTGGGAACTGCCTATGGCTTCGCAACATGGAGGTCATTTACAGATGGTAGTGTAGGACAGTAGTCAGAACAAGGAAGAAGAGAAAGGGCATGACAGCCATATGTGATGATGGTGCTGACAGTCATGGTGAAAGCAGAAGTTACATGGTGAAGGTGGTGGTGAGAGTTGAGGAGCAGGGAAGGTCCACAGGGAGTGTGATGATGGAAGCCTTCGTGGTATGAGAAGCAGGAATCACTCTATGGAGCCAAATGAGTGATACTGGCTCCTTGAATATGGATTTGGGTCTCAGCAAACAATGTACTTCAATACTGAAGTCATTGCATGGATTTCTAAAGAATGAAGTAAAGTCATAACCCAAGATGCTTTCTAAATACACTGGCGAGGACAGTCAGTGGGTGGACTACAGCACAGTATGGGGAAGTCTTCGCTAAGCCTCAGATGTTGGCTGATGACATTCTTCATTTGGGAGTTTGAAGAGTTGTCTGTTAATACATTCAGTAATTCTTCCTGATAGTCAAAAGAGTATTGTGTCAGGCACAAAGATGGGCAATGCATGCGACTGAAGATAGCCCAAGACCACTGAACTGTGGTTCTATGACATTTTAACTCTCTGGAAATTCTGAAGTTCTAATCTTTAGCATAGATTTGTCCTTCCCTGGTAGACACTTCAGTTCACGTAGTTATTGCGGCTGATAAAGCATGAGTTTTAATTGTAGTGGGATGGCTGTGGTTATAGCTTCTAAAAGAGGAAGAGGGAGAAGAGGAAGAAGAAGAGAAGATGGAAGGGGGGGAGGAAGAGAATTCAAAAAGAGCAGAGGCCTGTGTATGAGTGAGAAGGAGAAGGAGGGGCAGGAGGAGAAGGAGGAGCAGGAGGAGGAGGAGCCAGGGTAGGACAAGAATTGTAGAGTGGTGATGGTGATAGGTGTGGTATTAGTGTTGGTAGAAATAGAACTGCTAATCATTTCAGAAACTGGAGTTCAGTCATAAGCTAGTACTAACACTGATGGGAAGGGAAGAAGGATTAAGCAAACAGCACAAACATAGCAGTGAGATAAGGTGTGACTTCCAATAAGAATTAGGTCCTTGGCTTGTATGTATGTGTGTCTGTGTATATGCAGCTACACATGCACAGATGTGTGCAAATGTGTATATATGCATGTGCAACTGTGTGCGCATGTCATTGGAGCCAAGGGCCAACTTCAGGAGTTGTACCTCAGATGTCATTCGGCTTAGCTGATGGGCCAAGGAGCCCCCTGGGGATCTTCTTAACTCTGCCTCCCCAGGGCTGGGGTTACAAGCGCACACCATCAGAACTGGCTTTTTCCTGGGTTCTTGAGATCAAGCCTGGGCCCTCGCACTTGTGTGGCAAGCACTTCACGCGTCTATTTTTGGTTTTGGTTTTGTGGTTGTCATTGCTTGTTGGTCTGTTTCTGAGATCCCAGGTGTGCCCCCACCCCACCACGCTTGAGCTGTAGAAAGTATGCCTCCCTCAGGCCTCCGGGAGCAGAAAGGGAGTGGGTGAGGCGGTTGCTCCAGTCTGCTCCTCTGCATCTGGAATGACCAGAGTCAAATTCTAATGGGGCAGCAGCATTTTAGCATTTGTATCGGACTTATTCTCTGGGTATCTGACTGTGCACACTGTGTACTGATTTGTCACTTTTTTAGGGTAAGATTATGTCTCTGAGTAAGCTGATTAGTGTTAGACTGATTGTTTTAAAATAACTCATGCAGCATCTGAATTTATTTACATACATGATATTGCCTTCTATAAACACAGCTGTATGAGCAAGAAAATTCAACGGTATTTTAGGAAGTTAAGGCAACAGTTTAGCTGTAATGAAGGCTGCCTTCTCATTCTGCTTTCTCTTTGGTTCTTCTTTCTGGACTGTTTTTTCAACAAGGGTTGAACTTGAAGGCTTGTTCCCCAAAGGGTCTCACAAAGTGAGGGAAATACAGAATGCCCGTCAAGAGAAGGCAAAATGTGTCTTCGAAGAACATGGCTGGTCCCGGTCCCAGTGTCACAAGGGCATGTGGACTTTCATGCAGCATGGAAGCCATCAGGGGGGGTACAAGGGCTACTTGCAGCTTTTGTGTAGTGGAATACTTTTCTGATTTTTATGGATTCCATATGGATTTGTGGAGCATGATTCTGTGTTACAGAGCTATGGGTCAGACACTGGGAATGCAAAAATAAGGGAGGATAGCCCTGAGTCAGTGAACTTTACAGTTCCTAATAGGGACCAATGTGACTCTACAAGTATGTGTCCATGAGTGTGTGTTGTCTGTGTCTGTGTCTGTGCGTGTGCATACATGCATGTGTGTGTGTGTGTGTGTGTGTGTGTGTGTGTGTGTGTGTGTTCAGTCTAACTGAAGACTAACCAGCTGCTTAGAACTTGGTATCAAGAACCTGCTCTTTGGCCCATTGATCTGCCTCCTTCTTTTGTTGACCATTTGTCATATCATCATCCTTTCCTTGTTTCGGCCACCTTTGCTTTAACTCAGTCTTCAATTTTAGTAAGATAATTCACCGACTTAAAGTTCATTTTTATTTAGAATTTTATTAACTATTTTTTTAGCATTTCATACAGTGCATTATGAGCATTTCCCCCAACTCTTTTCAGGTCTAGCCTCCCGCCTCTCCATCCATAACCTCATGGGCATTATTTCTTCTATAACCCATCAGGTACAACTCGCCTGCCTCTATCTGCTAGGCTTGGTACCATCCATTAGAGTGTGGTCAACTCACCAGGGGCTATGCCCTTAAAGAAAATGGATGCTCCCTTTCTCAAGAGCCATCAACTCTCCACAGATCCTCAGTTAGAGGTAAGGACTCTTGAACTCCTCCCTACTTTAATGTTTTCTAGAAAAATCTTTTTTCTTTTCTTTCTTTTTGGTAATAAAATTTATGTGTAATTTCCCTTTTGAGTATCGCTTAAGCTCACAGATTCTGATACAAGTTTTTACTTCAAAATGTTATAAAAAAACCTATGATTTTTTTATTTGACTAATGAATTATCAATGATTGTAGTTCAACTTTCAAATGTCCAAGGATTTTCTGCTTATTCATCTATTATTGATTACTCATTCAATTCGGTGTGTTTGGTAAATATGTTTTATGTGATTTTGATTGTCTTATATATAGTAAACCTTTTATGTCACGGAATATAATTTATGTTGTGTAACATGTTATAGGCATTGAGAAAAGAGTGTGTGTTATGCTAACAGTAGTGGGAGCAGTCCATGTGTGCGGTATTGGCTGATGATGTTGAAAGTTCTGCATTCTTCCAGGTTTTCTCTCAGTTCTTCCCAAGGTATGGATCTAAACAGAACTCTCTAAATAGGACTGTGGAAGTTTCTTCATTTCAGTTCTGTGGTACTTTGACTCATGAAGTTGGAATATCCTAGGCTTCCACACATTTAGCGTAGTCATGTCTTCTTGATAAAGTGACACTCTTTAAACATCATTAGCATATGTTAATTATATGTAACAATGGGTTTCATACATGTATCCAGTGCATTTTCATGCATCCCATTACCCTCTCCTATTTTTTCTTATTACTCCCTTTCTCTCTCTTCCCCTTTTACTTGCTACTGTGTGTGTGTGTGTGTGTGTGTGTGTGTGTGTGTGTGTATCCCAATGGATACTTTCTAATCATATGGCACACCCTTTCTTTGTAATCTCTGGTAATACTCCTTGTTTTTACACACATGCAGCAATCACTGTATCATCTCCTTGACTCCTGCAGTTCTTTAAGGAAAGAACGTGAACTGGTGCCGAAATGAACACATTCACTTACACCCGTCTATTCATTTATCCGTAAGAGAACCCAAGCCATAAGTAGTACTGTTGATATCCTTCTTATTTTATGATTGGAGTCTTTGAACCTCAGAGAGTTTGCATAAATCATTCCTGACACAAAGCTAGTAGCGGGAGAGATGGGCATCGACCCTGGGCTGGTGGCTCCCATGCTCTTTCACGGAGTGGTTTCTTCACATCCCCTTTGTCCACACTGGGAAACTTCCACAAGGTCCCTTTCGAACTAGCAAGTGAATTCCCTGACTGCTGAGAGCTTCGTGTAAGTCACTGGTGCATACGGCGCAGACTGGCACGTAGACATCCAGTAACTATTTGTTGAGCTGAGCAAACCCCCAGCTGTTTATTCAGCACCTCTAAGTGCCTCCAGCCTTTTTGTGCATGATAAGGGAGTATATCCAAGTACATAATTTCATACTCAAACATATATAAATTATACGAGGCACAGGTGTATGTCTAAAATATATTTTGGCACTGCATGAAGGAAAGCTTTTTAGAGCCGGAAGGCCAGGCCCGTGCCACAGATGTAGATCTGCCCATCTTCCTGCCTGCTGAGAGAGACCTCCTGTACTTTTGAAAAGAGGCAAAAGTGAATGTATGTCCGATCTTGGAATTAACTATCCCATTAAACTATGAAACTACGGTTGCTTCTTCCTCCTCCCCACACCCTTCCCTGTCTGACACCCCCACCCCACCCTAGCTTAGCCTATCATTAGCCGCTATCTGGAATTGACAGTAGAGTAATTTGAACTCTGACTCCCCAGGGCCTATTCTTTTACTTCCTGCTGTAGGAATACGGTGTGTATTGATTAGATATCAGACTGTAATGGGCTTCCAATCTCTCTGCCTTAAGATATATGATGGAGATGACAGGAAGCAGATAGCCGGTTACTACTTGTAAATAGTCCTGCTCGAGCAAAATGGTTAGTAACCGCTTCGCTGCCGCGTGTACTCTGAAGCGGCTTCATGGCATGGAAAAGGAAGGCGTGGAGCTAGTTACCTTGCTCAGTCCAGCCTCCACCCCAGCCACTGCAGAGCCATCACAGTTTTCCCTGTGAAAACTGAGCATAAACTCAGGCCTACCTGAAGAAGCACTAAGCCTATTGTTCAGAGCCTAAATTTATCTCCAGCCTGCTCCCAACTGCGTGACTGAGGGAGAGAGAGGCAGCAGGGCTGGAGGCTAAGCAGAGGCTCTTCAACCCTGAGGAAGATCTGACGCCATTCACACACAAAGCATGGATACCATGTTTTCAGACCATAGGATACCCTTCTCCCCTCCCCTGAAAATTTGAGGGGATTAGGATGCACCTTATGGTACAATTGCTGGTTTTCTTGTTTGCTGCTCTAAGAACTGGGTGTGTCTTACGGTCAGGCGCGTCTTATTGTCTCAAAACTTCGGTAGTCGCATCTGTGAAATGGGAAAAGTAGTAGTACCACTCCCTGTTTTCCTACAAGGGCTAAGTGAAAATGCTAACACAGCAGGCCCCCGCCTGATAGTTCCTGTTGCTTCTTCACATTTCCTCACTTTCCCAAACATAGGCTTCCTCTTGGATGGAGTCGGTTCTGAGATGATGTAGGCTCTCACCTGCATCTCCCTGGGCAGCCCTGCACAGCCCTTTGTTAGTATGTGGTGGTGGGTATTGATTGTCAGGGGTACTGAAGGTTCCAGTTGACCTGGACTTTCCCAGGCCCTGGAGTCCAGCAGGCTGCTCAGGGCTCGGGCCAGGCTACTCATCCTGTGTGAAGCTGGCGTCGGTTTATTTTCTGCGTCTTGTCTGCTTGTTCATGTGGAGAGAACCCTGGCTTTGGCTCTGAGAGTGACATCTGCAGAGGCAATCCAAAGTGGACTGAGCCACTTTTCTCTTTCTGGTGGCCCTGTTAAAAAGGAAGGGGACCTGCTGTCCCCCCTCGCCAGTGAGGGTTTGATTTTGCCAAGCAGAAGTTATTTTCCATCGAGTCTTCGTTTTCTTTTTCTCAGAACAACAATGCCTGGAAAGCAAACTGAAGAGTGGTTCAAAAAAAAAAAAAAAAAAAAAAAGAATCCAGGGGAAGACCCTTAACTTTTAAGGGGAATGAAATGTGAGGTTATACATTTTTAATTACACCGGACTTAAAGCTCATATTCATTTATTACCAGCGATACCAGCCACTTATCCACCACTTCTCTCATCTTTGCCCCTGCAAACAGACATGACCCTGGTCAAGTAAGATAAATGGAGAATTAAAAATGGCTACCATCTGGGAATTGATTGGAAAACAGAAGAAAAAGCCAGGGCTGCAGGTTAATCCTGGGCTCTTTCCAATCTTTCAGCTGCTCCCACATCTGAGAGTGTGTAGACAAGACCCGGTGGCCCCCACTTCCCTCTTGGCTAACATTTCCTTGTTGCTCCTTCCTCCCCTGCCCCCCAGTCAGGATGAGGGGATCAATAAAGTCAGCTCTGAGGGAGGAAGGAGCAGCCTTCGGGCTGGTATCAGATGCCGCATCCGTGCAGCACGTGGAGAGGGGCCAGTGTACTGTGAGTGACCTAACTGTGCGTCCCCAAAACACTGAATTCATATTATTGACTGTATCAGCATTGTCCTCCTGGAGGTTGCTCTTGATGAGCTCAAGAGAGGACAGAGGAAGGGAACTGTGACTGTCACCTTCAGTACAGAGAGATCTAGCCAGGGAGGCCGTCCAAATACCGGAAATGATGGTCACCAAGCACTCTGTGCCTTATATGCTACATTTGAGATGGTCCATAACTCATTGCATCCTTGTGTCGCCTCGAGAGGCTCTGGTTACTGTTGTCCTGCAGATGAGGACCAGTGAGTCACGGGGAAGCTTGAAAGCTTGATGCCACCTATGTGGTGGATGACTGCAGAAGATTTCACACATTGTTTTTTTGTGGTCTTCCATGAAGGCCAGCTCTGACTCTTCACCAGGCCTGGCTACCAGCTAGTAATAGAAAATAAAGTAGGGCATTAAAGGACATACTTTAATCCAGACCTGCAGCTTTCGAATTCAAAGACAAATCCAGAGAAGGAGGGTGACTTTGTAAGCATGCCACAGCAGGCCCCTTGACCCAGGGCAGTCTTCCCTCAGATCTCATCAGGAAATGTTTCTTTGTATAATGACTGGGCCAAAGAGGGCTTGAAAAAATGGAGAGACAGATGGTTGACATACTAGGATCTCATGGGTTAATTTACTTATTCAACAAACCTTTATTGAACACTTAGTGTATACAAAATGACCAAGGTAAGTACTAAGATTTCAAGCATTCACAGGTGTGTGTGTGTGTGTGTATGTGTGTACCCACACATTCAGGCACATATGGAGGCCAGAGACTGACATTGTATTCTCTCTCTGCCCCCCCCCCATTCCTGAGAGAGAGTATTTCCCAATTCTCCTGGAGATAATTTTGTTTAGATTGGCTGGCCACTGAGGCCTATGGATCCTCCCGTCACCCCTCTCCAGGGTTGGGGTAACAGGTTCATGCTACTGAATCATACTGTCACAGAGACACTGGGGATTTGAACTCAGGTCCTCATGCTTGCACAGCCCTTCATCCAAAGAGCTATCTCCTCAGCTCTGTTTGTTCCTTTTGTTCTCTCCTAGATAACTTTGGGCTGAAAAAAAAAATATAAAATGAGATAAATAAGATTTTTGTAAACTACCAACATTGTAACCATGTATTGATGTTCAATGCAAATTGAAACCGCAAAACATTTACTTCAGAATTCACCTTGATCACCCAGTACATTTTGTGCAATATTGAAGTAATCATGCTTTTTCAAAATTCACTAGTACTAAAAATATAAATGAAAACAAACTAAAACGGGAACACCTCTGAATTGGAATATCCTTGCTTTGAGTCAGAATGCTGAGATATTAAGGAGGAAGGGGTAAATAGTCCTCACCTTTACAGAGTGCTGACTCCAGGCCAGCCATTCCAGAGACCTGACTTCATTTAATCCCCTCAAAACTCCTGCAAGGGGTGTTATTATCTCCATTTTACAGATGGGGAAGCTAAAAGTGTAATGATGTATCATTAAGACTCGTAGCCAGACAGAAGGCATGGTCCAATTAGCTGCAGAGCTGACACTTTGAAAGTCACCTCTCCACATACAAGAGGTAGTGAGGGTCTTCTCCTGAGGATAAAACCATGAAAAATAAAATGCTTATTCCTGCGCGCTGAGCACTCACGGAGCCATATACTATGTGGCGTAGATCCAAGGAATGATCCTACTTGGCCCTCACTAAAGCCCGATGGACAGACAGAATACTTCATTTTATTTATCTTTTAGATGAGAAAAGTCCTAAACATGTCCAGAATTCCAGATGCCAGATTCAAGTCCTAGGAAGTCAGTCCTTAGCTCTGTAGTCTTTTCCCATTGTGTGTGTGTGTGTGTGTGTGTGTGTGTGTGTGTGTGTGTGTGGTGTAAGCATGTGCATTTGCATTCATGACTATATGTGTGTGTGATATCCATGTGTATGTGCAAATTTCAAATGTGTGTGGGCACACAAGCATGTGTGTATATGTGCATGTGGAAAGACCCAAGGTTGATGTAAAAAAAAATTACCCATTTTTCACTCTTCAAACTTATTAAGTTAGGAAATCAAACCCAAAACTTCTGATGTTTGGTCTTGCCAGCCAGCTTGCTCTGGGCATCAGCTGTCCAAGTTTTGAGGCAGGAATCAGAGTGTGATCACCTAGCATTCACATGATTCTGAGAACCCAAACTCTGGTCCTCACAGTCTTATCTCCCCAGTGTCACTGTTGATGATTATCTCACACAGCCTTTCCTGAAAAAGGAAATAGCTATTCCTCATGGGGTAAAAATGTTTTCCCTCAAATATGGTTTTATATGCTAGATTTAGATTGTACCAGAAGGATTGTGAACGAGAATGGGAAAGTAACTATGCAGAATAATGAGATCTCTAAATGGCAGGTCCCATCCACTGCAGGTGATGCAGATGCTCTAGGGGGGGGGAGGACGAGCCATGATGGTGTTTTCTTCATCCAGCCCATGAATTTCCCCTTCAGTCTTCTTGGTGGCACTCCTTTCCCACAATGCACTTCTCTGTAGAGAAGTCTGGACAGAGCCCTTGTGTTCACAGTTCTCATGAGGGCTCTGGGGTTTCTCCTCAGGGCATTTATTTCCCATCAAGGCTGCTCCTGTGTGTAGAAGACCCTGGGTCCAAGATCACTGGTGTCCCTAAGATTTTCAGTTTTAGTTGTGAAACACCAGCTCCCAATCTGTCTACTTCTGTGGCTTTCTTGAGCTTCTAGAGGGTTCTCTGAATGTCCTTTCCTTCTTCGTCCTCTGTGTGTTAAGATCCATGAGCTCAACTTTTTGAACTTTTCCCTCCTCTTGTTTGTCTTACTCATAAATTAACTCTCAGGTCTTTCTTAAGCAAATGGCCCCCTTCTCCTGATGCAAGCCAATGGTCAGTTCATAAACATAATTTCTACTCCCATGAAGGTCAGATTTAATGAGGATATTATGTCTGTGATACCATATATACATCATAAATCCCCTTTGAAAATGAATTACTTCCTCCATTTTCTAAACGGGGAAACTGAGGCTTCTAGTACACTAAAGATTACAAAATGGATTTAATGGTAACCATTATTACAAGCATTTATTCATCTGTTTTCTGTAACCAAGGCATCTCCTGGGTTACATTCATTAGCTCTTCAACAGTCCCAGAAGGGCAGCCAGCCAGCGTTGTGACCACTCTTTTCTAGATGCAGAAGCTCAGCACGAATGCATTGAGGAAGTCAAACAGCTGTGGACCAGTTTGAAACCAGAAGGCATCCGTTTTGAACTTGCCCTCTTACAATAAAATAAATAATCACCAATATTCCTAAGAGAGCAAAGAGTAGAATGCAATGAGTGACATATTTTTATTAAATATTTTTTATTTTTTACATACACATTTATATTATTATGCATATATACAATGAGCTACCTACAGCAAGAAGAACCATGAAACAATCAAGGATCATATAAATGTTACATTCTTAGTGTTTTGGTTATTTGTATTTGACAGCCTTGAAAAAAACATCTTTCCTGTCTTGGTGCATCTAAAATTTTGAATGTCAATCAATATCTATCATATCTCGTCATTATCTACTTAAAACATCTATCTAAACCTAAAAACATATTAACCCCTAAACAACTAAGCTTAATTGTAAAACTAAACTATCTGGTCTTCAACCCCATCAGAAAGTTGAGAAGGAATAAAATTAATTACCTGGCTATCCAGGGAGTGTGGGTTAGCAGGTCCCCAAATGAGAAGATGACAGAGACAGTTTGCTGCCTGAGCATTCACCCAAAACTCTCTATACTCTGCCAAGACAGGGTAAGCAAGTCCTCAGTAGTTCCTGTCTCACAAATATGTCTGTCAATAAATGACTTCTTTAAGCCACGAGTAGATGGAATCCTGCTGGGCCTCTGTTACTCTTGTGATTTTGGGTCTAATTGTTACCTGGAGAGTTGGTTCAGCTGCTTGCTGCAATGTGCACTTAACTGTGACACCTCTAGGCACAATTGCTGTCTCCTGGGCAAGGCTGATGAACAATGAGAGCAAAGGAAAAGATACTTTGACAATCAGAGTGAAAGCGACTCTCTATGTAGTAGTAACACCATGGAAAAACCTCAGGCCCATGTGATAAAGTGAGCCTGTGCCATAGTAAGGCTCCTACTGCTAGCTGCTTTCACTCAGGGGTAAAGCAAACAAAAAGAAAGTTGAGCAATAATCCTCAATAAAAAAAAACCAAGCAACGGGCTGTAATTTCTTTCATTTCACGTTTATTTTATTCACTTACTTGATTTAAAAATTCACTCTGGGTGTGGTGGCACACACCTTTAATCCCAGTGCTCAGAAGACAGAGGCAGATGAATCTCTGTGAGTTCAAGGCCAGCCTGGTCTCTAAGTCCAGGACAGCCATGACTAAAAAAGAAACCCTGTCTCAAAAAAAAAAAAAAAAAAAAAAAATCAACACAACCCCAGAGTGGGTCAATGCTAGACTATCCCTGTTTCTCGTTTCAGGGAGAGACAGGTCAATGCTAGACTACCCTGTTTCTCATATTCTCATTAATGAATATATCCAGATATGCACAGATAGCTCTACCTGCCCCTCTCCACTAATATCACTAATATGTCTACTGTCTCTTTTTTCACGAACATTCTTTGCCATTCAGACTTCAGGAGTCCACCCTATTTGTTCATATGGTTTTAAAAATAATATTTTAAATTTATTCTTTGAAATATGATGTGTATACAATGTATGTTGGTCATATCTAATGTCTTCTGCCCCCTTCAACTCTCCCATGCAGCACAGGCTATCACATCTCTCTTTCTCCACACCTAGTTGTTGATTGGGTTTTGAGGCAATGGCGTTGCATTGTAATCCCAGGAAGGCCTCAAACCCTGATCCTCCACCTTCTCCATCTCAAGTGTCAGGAGTGGAGGTGTGCACTACCATGCCAGGCCTAATTTAATTCATTAACTAATGTATTAAATAATGCATTTCTTACTGTGTACATGCAGGTGTATGCGTGCATATGGGCGCATGCTTTTGAAGGTGAGAGGTCAACCTGGGATGCTGTTTCTCTGGAGCCATATATTTATATATAATGGTTTTTTGAAGCAGGGCCTTTCCTTGGGACCTGGGATCACTGAATGGCTAAGGTGTCTTGTGGTTCTGTGTCTCCCAGAAGGGCCACCTGATGCCACTGGGCACTGAGCTGGGAGTGTGCATTTCCCAGCCAGAAGGTTTAAGCGCCATGGGGTCTCCAGGCAGAAAAGGATGAACAGAACTTAGTCCATTTCACATGATCTCCAGCCAGAGGTCTGGGAAAAGGAGACTTTCTCTGCAATAAGTGTCATTGCTTTTTAAGCTGGGCTGCCAGTCCCAGGCCAGGGGACAGCAGGGAGCTCAGGGCTCCAAGACTGCTTAGGTGGCAGTGAGGGCCCTGCATGACTTGGGCAAGTCAGGTGGCTGCTTAGGGAACAGCAGCCGGCAGCTCTTTCCTGCAGATCAGCACTGTGGCAGGCAGAGATGAACCACAGAAGCACATGGCAGCAGGGTGAGTTTAGCCAGCTCTAGCAGTGATCATGGAGGTTCTGCAGTGAATTCCTGGCCAGAAGTTGAGTCCAGGTCCAGCGGTCCAGTGAGGAATTTTGGGAGAAGTGAGGTCCTTCTTTTCCAAGTGCTATAGCTCAGAATAAGCAGCCAGCCTCAGATGTCCTTTGGTGAAGTGGGTGGTTCCCTGTCGTCTTATTTCACGTGAATAAATAAACTTAATAAGCCTCAAGCAGTGGGTGGGGCTTTGAGGATGACTGCATCTCATTGGCTGAGACTTAGGATGCTGGCAATGCTCTGTTTGCATGGGAAAAGACAACAGGAAACAAATTCATGTGACTGACCACCTGTAGCCACCTTGTGGTTGTGAAGCAGACACTGAAACAAAATGAGAGCTTTGTCCCACACTTTCTATTCTCAGGATTAGATTTTAAATTTCAAATTTGAGATTTCTGGGGTTTGAACACACTCCATCTCACTAGTCCCTTGCCAGTTCCTTTTGAGGCATGGTCCACAAGCCTTACACTGTCTGTCCAGTAAGCTCCAGGCATCCTTCTCTACCACCTTCCTAGAGCTGGGATTATATGCATGTGCTACCAATGGTAGCTTTTTGGGTGGGTGCTTGGTATCAAACTCAGGTCTTCACACTTGTGCAACAAGCACTTGTGCACAGCTCCCTCATGCCCAGCCCTGTGATCCTTTGCTTGTTTTAGTAGCCACAAGAAGTGCTGTTCTGTGGGACAGCCAGTCTATTGTCTGTTGCTTGTTTTCCATTCCCCTGTTGATAATCCAGTCGCTTATTTTGTGGATTTTTAATGATCACAGGTGGAATAAAAGCATTTGAGGGGCCAGCAGCATAGATCAGTGGGTAGAGGTGCCTGCTGCTGGGGCTGATACTCTGAATTTTATCCCTGGGACCCACATATTAGAAGGAGAAAAATCAACTCCTCTATGTTGTCCTCGAACCTACACAGACAGGCTATAGTGTGTGCAACGCACATACACTCACTCACTAAAAAAATAAATCAATAAATAAGACCAAAGCTTTCAAGAACCATTTATGTTATAATTGCATATACATTCTTGAATAATTATTTTTTATTTAGACTAGATAAAATTGGAATTATGTGAAAAATAAATGAGGGATTTTGATAGGTGTATAATTTGCTCACATGTATAGGCGGGCAATCTGGTTAGGCCCTGAAGACCACCACTAGGAGAGGCCCTCATAATACCCTTAGTGCCCTCACCTTCTCCTCTGTTTCCTCTCCCTTGCACCACCTAAAGAGTCCCACTTTTTCTCCAAACCACCATGGGAAGGAACAGGTTTTGTTCTTTGGACAGATGCTGCAATCATCTTCACAGTAAAAAATTGATCCATTTTTTAAAAGAAACATTCTCCATTGACTTCTTTTGCTGTGGTGTCACAGCAAGGAATATATTACAGTGGCTGTGGCTGCACACGTAGGACAGACATCCGCCATGCTAACATAGTGAGGTCACATGGATCAGGGTGACTTTCATGCAATAGAAATACCCCTCGTCAGCTGTAGAGTGTTTGTCTATCCTGCCTCAAGCCCCGAGTACCCTTCCCAGCATCTTAGAAACTATGTGTGGCCATACCTCCCTATAGTCCCAGCGTGCAGGAGGTGGAGGCCAGAGGATCAGAAGTTCAAGATTGTCCTCAGCAATGTGAGTTCAAGGCCACTTTTGAATTACTTGAGGCTGCTTCAAACAGAAACACCAGCAAGAAAAGATTCTATCTCCTTTGTGCAAAATACAAATCTGCCCCAGGTATTTGACTTCGTTTTTGCCTGTTATGAAGAACAATTAGAACATTTGTCCACAGGCCCAGCACCTGCCGTTAGATTCTGAAGCTCCTCTTAGGGTGAACAGGGTGTGAGAGTGAATGTCTTAAATCAATCATTTCTATTTCTGGAGGGAGGCCTCCACTTGTCAGCTTGCCTTTGACTCTGGGGTGTCCCATCGCCAATATAAGGACAGCTCTGAGCCCCTAGAGCACCGCCTCCAACATTACAGTGAGAGTGCGTGTGGATCCCTGCAGCAGATTTCTGTCAATTCCTTTCCTGCCTTGGAAGCCAACCTCCTAGCTGGGAGCTGACAATTCTTTCTGAAGAAGCAGAGTGGCTCTTCCCGAACAGTTCTCTAGCTTGTAACCACGTGTTTGGCCATTACAGCTAAAGACCTATCGGGACTCCAATATGCCCTTCCACTTCTTGGGCTTAGCACACAGAGCAAAAATATCCATTTTGCACAGGAAATTGCCCATGTTGTGCATGGGGATCTGCCTCTTAGCTCCCACCGAGCTTAGCAGGAGGCAGTTGTTTTTTTCTTGGGAGGGGGAATTGGGTCTTGAACATGACATGCTGGAAAAGCCGTCCCCAAGGAGACAATGCGAAGCGGGAAGCATCAATCCTCACTTAAAGTGTTTCTCAATGGAACAGTTTTCTTTTCTTAAGAAGGATCACTGATGTGTGTTGTAGGGGTGGCAGTAGGATCAAATATTCATACTAACTGAAGAGTCTAGGAAACCCACATTTCTCAGAGCTCTGAGAGTGCGGACTTTCTTTGTACAAACAAATACTGAAACCAGCAGGAAGAGTGGGGACGAAAGCTACCCTTCCTATGCCGCCTTCGATCCACTTATCAGCCTTGATTCTAACAAAATCAATCTGGGCTCGCTTGTCTTTTCAGTTCCCTACAGAGTTAGTCACCCAAAACTGAGTGCTGAGAAGAACGGACAGAAGCAGGGGACACACAGCTACAGCAGGGGACACACAGCTACAGCAGTGCACAGTGGCCCATGCACCAGGCACGGCATCCTGCACCTACAAGGCTGAGCTCACCTGGGAGGAGTTGTTGCAAACAAACCGCTAGAGCAGATGGTTTGAAGGGAGGCTTTCAGGAAGTGCAGCGGACACACAGAAAAGTGCAGGAGTCACATAAAACAAAACAACAACAACAACAACAACAACAACAACAACAACAAAACCTGGCTCATTGAAATTTCACAAACTGATCCCACCAGGTAACGGGTGCCTTGATGGAAGAAACTTCAGGTAGTTCCAGCCCAATGGAGTCAAGTTCTCCATTGCTTCCTCACCAGGGAAACTACTTCTGATACTTTGGTTCAGCCTCGTTTGGTTTGAGGTTTATAAACAGGGCAGTAGCCCATGTATTATCTTTCCCCCAGCTTTGTTCACTGGGCAGTTTGTCTGTAAAAGCTCTCCATGTGGTAGGAAGAAGTAGCCACACTACTTTTGCTAAGCATCCCAGTGTCACCAAGAGCGCCCACGAGGCAGTGTTGTCATGATTGTCATACCCACGTCTTTCTCTAATTCTGTGAATACATGCAGCGCACATCAGCAGTGTAATGAGTGGACCGGAGGACGTGCACACATTTGGTATGGAGAGAGACCGCCAGTTTGCAGTTTTATCCCCAGCGTTGGAGGAGGACTTGAGTTGCCCCATGCTGCCACTGGTTGAATGCTGTGTGTCACGATAGATTAAAAAAAAAAAAAAATCAACACCAGACATCTAACCTATAAACTATGCAACCATGGATTCATTTAAAAAGAAACATTAAAAAGGGACTAAAAGAAATGGATACACATTAAACATTTGTAGTTTTATGTTGCTGGTGAGATGTTTCCCTTTTGCAAATTTACAACATTTCCCCTCAATATCCTCAAATTCTCTAAAATGGAGAAATATTGTTTTTTTTTTTCAAAAATACTTTTAAAAGTTATTCTTTGAAAATTCCTTACCTGTAAGTAATGGAATATGATCATATCTACCACTATTCCCACCAACTCTCCCCATGTGCCCCTAAATTTGTGTCCTCTTCTTTTTTAAGCTCGTTCACTCAGTCTAGTTTGTGCTGCCCACATGTGCCCCAGTGTGGGGCCTTCCACTAGAGTGTGGACGGCCTTTCAGTGGCCACACCACCAATGGATCGTGAGTTTCTCTCCCTCCACAGCAATTGACCGACAACAGCTCCCAAACATAGAGGTGGGAGTCCTCTGCGATCCATGCTGAAATGTTGGATGGCTCGTTCTTGTGCGAGTCTTGTGCAGGTAGCCGCGCCTGCTGAGTTCACGAGCTGAACAGTCATGCCATGTCCAGAAGGACTGACTACTCCTCTCTCTCCTCTGGCTCTTGGCTTGGGTCTGTCTCCTCTTTTACAACATTCCCTGAGCCTTGCGGGTGTTGTTGTTGACGTAGATGCTTCATCAATGGCTGAGTCCACCGTGACTTATTTGTGGCACTTTGCTGGTGAGTTATGCGCCTTCCCAAGGTGAAAGGCCAGGCTCCTCATCCCATGATACAGGGGTGCCTGTGGTGGAAAAGAGAAGCTGGAAGCTCAGCCACAGTGAGAAAGCTCAATCAGAAATGTCATCTGAGCTCCTCGGCTTCCGGAGTGGGCTTCTGGTGGCTGCTGTGTACACTCAATTTGACAATGCCTTCTCTCTCTGTCTTTATGTGTTCTTTGACTTGGAGGCTTCATTGTAGGACAGACTGTACTCTGCTTGGGACTCTCTACTGGAAACTCCATCTGCCTCAGAGGGGCTTCCTCGAGGTGATTTCTGCTGGGAACTTTGAACATCTGATTTGATAATCATCCCGGTCACTGCTTTTGGTCTCTGTGAAGACACAGCATGACCAAAGGTACTTATAAAAGGAAGCATTGAACAGGGAGCTTGCTTAAAGTTTCAGAGGGTCAGTATGTTTCCGTCATGGCGGGAAGCCTGGCAGCAGGCAGGCAAGCATGGTGCTGGAGCGATAGCTGAAAGCTTACTCCTGATCCACAATCACAGAAAGAGACTGGGCCTGGCATGGGCTTTCGAAACCTCGAAGCCAAACCCTTGCGACAAATCTAGTCTCACAAGGCCATACTTCCTAATCTTTCTTGATTAATCCACCAGCTAGGAACCAAACATAAAATATATGAGCCTGTGGGTGGGTGCCACTCTCTTTCAAACTACCATGATGATGTTCTGCTGTGTATCATCTATCTGGTGGTTAATTTTTCTCTATCACTGTGGCTTAGTGTATACTTAGTTAACTTAATAAATAAAAACAGATGACTAGTGTAGATCTAGACTGTACAAAACAGTGAACCTAAGCCCACAGGTACATCTTCACACGTGAGTGCACATATATGGGTGTACTCCTGTGTATATATGTGTCTGTGTGCCTGTGCGTGTGTGTGTGTGTGTGTGTGTGTGTGTGTGTGTGTGTAAGTGAGAGAGAGAGAGAGACAGAGAGAGAGAGAGAGAGAGAGACAGAGACAGAGAGAGAGAGAGAAAGAGAGAAAGAGAAAGAGAGAGAGAACACAAAAGCATCTTCTGTGAAGAATGTGACCTTCCACCCTGTTCTCTGCTTACATTCCCATCACACTCCCAATGGAAAAGTTACCATAGGCAGCAACATAGGCTTATATTTGAGAAATATTCTACTATCTAATTGTGATCTTTCAAATGAACAGATAAACAGGCAATGGACAAGCGAGTCAGAAAGGAAGGGGGAAAGGCCAATGTGTTTTTAAGGAACTTTGAGAACAGAGGTACATGGGCCACATGTTGTCCCCAGAAGAAAAATGTCTTTCAAAGTCCCTCCATGCTGCAGGTATCTTGTTCAAAACTGCATCCACCACCGGCCTATTTCCCCTGTCAACAGCAGCAGCAGCATTAAATAAACACACATCAGCAGGAACATGTTTATCATTTCAACATTTCTCCCAAGATTACGTTTGAGTTATGGATTGTAGAAGCATAGATTCTGCCACTAAGTGGGGGAGGGAACCCATCAGGGTTTGAGAAAATGAGGTTTTAATATCTTTTGAGTAAATGACAAATGATTAAAGGCATACATCTTTTTTCATGTCTTTCTTTTTTGCTTGTTTGTTTACAAGAGACTGGCTTTGTACTTGCTATGGCCTTTTTCTTCAGCCCATCCAGTGCCAGGATTAAAGGTGTCACTGTCACAACTGCCTCGGATGCTCAACCATTACAACAGTGCCTGAAACCTGTGTGCCCAACTGCAGATTTAAGGGCCATTCCCAATGCCAGAGACCTGGAGTGAGCAGGCCCAGCATTCGTAGGGCCAGATTGTGGCAACTGCCTCATGGTGAATCTCTATCCAGACCCAACAGGCCATGATGGGAGCCTAGAATGTTCCTTCAGAGGCAAGCGGAGATGAGATTAAATCTGGCTACTGCCTTTCTCTAGAGCCCTTTAATTTGAGCCAAGTTGCTTCATATTTTCTGAGCCTTGGCCATCTGGGCAGTCATAAGGACCTAATTGCTAGGTTATAGAAAATATTAAATTAAAATAATGTATGTGAAGTGCCAGATACATGATAACCGTTGTCTCAGTGGAAGTAGAAATAGCCACAGCAGTACTTGGCCTCTGTCCCAGGAAGCAGAATTAGTGAGGAGTGGGCTAATGCATGGGAGTTTTCAAGGACACTGGGAGCCCATTCACACTCAAGCCTAGGTGAACAATGCCTCTTCCACCTCTGAAAGCCTCTGTGAAAAACGTACTCTGGAAAAATGCACACCAGATCTGGCCATAAAAGCAGTGGTTTTCCAGTTGGCATGAAGGTGTTATAAGGTAGAGGGTGGGACAATGCAATTGATATGCTGTTTATACCTATTGGTGCAGATACTGTGGGTACTGTCCCAGCATGCATGAGGTAACATGACAAGCACAGGAAGTGCTGTTAGCCCTGGGTGCACTGGAGCAGCCATAGGCATGGGGACCATCCTGAGTGATGTGTCAGCAGGATTCACGGCTGGACCCATTGATGCTGGTAGCATCTGTTTCCCCTAGCCCACTTGGGACAGTCAATACTGTTTCCAGATGTTATTACATGTTCCTTCTGTGTGGCGAGAACGCAAACCTGTCTCCTGGGAATGAAGGATACAAACAAAATGGACTTTTCAGTAACTTTCAGAGTGCGTCTAGGTAAGTGTGTTGGAGGCAGGGTTAGAAGCCAGTCCCTGAGATGATATAGTCTTAAGTCTCAAGTCTATACTGTCCACTACAGTGGAGCCTTCATGGTACCGCATTAGCTAGGGTCTGGCCTGAGGAGGTGTCAGTCTCCTCATTTGTCCTTTAATGTGTATGGCTTGTGTAGGTGCTAGGAAGCAGTCAGCCCTGAAGCAGCATGGCTCCGTCCCCACCAAGATGGTTTTTCCTTCCCTTTTCCCCTATCCCAGGCCATTAGCCACTCCACCTCCAACAGAACAGAGCTCTCTGTCTCTCCGCCCTAGCATTTTCTAAATATTCACATTCTTTGCATGCCAGCTCTTTCCTTATTTTCTCAATTCTACATTTGTTTATCCTCAAAAGATCCTTTGTGAAAGCCCACATGGATCTGGGAAACTGTGGAGGCAGGCTCTCTTCCCTGGGGCTGGCAGGAAGCCTTTGGGGCAGGCTAAGACCGATCAACTCCGTTTTCCACTCTGCACTTTAGGTGCTCTCTTGAGAACAGAAACATCTACGAAGAGGTTTTGGAGGGTCAGTCCTCTCAACAGCAACCTGTCCTTTAGATGTAGCTTTTGGTGGGGCAGGTCTCTGATTCTCAGGCGTTGTTCAACTCAACTCCCAGTTTGTCAGAGCTGGCTCTATAGTTCACCAAAGATTGTTCAGACAGGCTTCGGAGCTGATAAAATACCAAATCCATGATAGCCTTCTGATCTTGTCCTTCAGCCATGACATACACCCATGGGTGATGTCAACTATAGCCTGGGACATCAGTGTGACATATAGCCATGGGTAACACTGTATTTCCCTATAGATGGGAAGCTCATTGGAAGCTTAGAACCTTCCTCAGGCCCCTTGGGCCAACACAGGGCTTGGAATCGCTGAGGAAGTGGGTAGAAGGTAGAAGTCATAAGCTGGACTCTCCTTGGAAACTTCTCTTTGAGAGAGGACAAGGGAAGGAGGGAGGGCAGAGGGAAAAGAGGAGGAGGAGGAGGGCCAAGGGGAGGGAAAGGAAGAGGGAGAAGAGAGGAAAGAGTGGAGAAGGGAAGGAAGAGAAGGGAAAAGGGAGAAGAATGGGGGAAGGGGAAAAGAAAGGGAAAGAGGAAGAAATGGTAGCTTATTTGTCAACAAGAAATATTTTTTAAAGTGTGGGCCTGTTGTGGTTCTAGAACTTTCTGTTCTTAGGTGAGGAGTGAATCCCTTGCCTGCGTCTTGTTCTCTAGCATCTCCCACCACCCTTAGAGAAGCACTCACCCTGCTCTGCAGAGCCCCTGGCTTCTGCTTCCTCCACTCTGCCACAGTTGTCTCCCCGTTGTCCTAGACTTGTAGTGTGTCACTCTGTGCTGCCCGTGCCTGCCAGACTCTGGGGCCATCTTATGAAAAGGGCCTCAACTAACTTCTTCCTTCTGATCTGTAAGGCTCTTGTTTACTCATCCAGCTTTGGCCTTTCTGTCTCCTGTCCAGCCCTCGTGGGCTCTATTCAATGTTCTTATAGCACAGTGTGTAAATGCACAGGCTCTCACAGAGCATCAGAGGTCATCTGTTGGTACTCTGGGCTGACTGTCCCGATCACTTCACATACTCAGCTCATCACCTCCCATGAGCACCCTTCGAAAGGGGTAATTTAGAACTCAATTTACAGATCAAGAAACAGAGTCAGGAAAACAGGCCCTTGCCTGCATCTGCAGGGCGTTAAGAGGCAGAAGTTGGATTTGGCTGGATACAGCCCAGCTCTGACATTAAGACAGTAAGCTCAGGAGTCAGCCAGGAGGGATTTCCACTTCTACCCATTACTTGCACCAGCAGTGTGACCTTGGATACATTACTTTAACTCTCATCTTCAGTCACCAAAGCGAACGTACACACAAGATGAAAATGGTGGTGGGTGTTGAAATATGCCCTCACTATATAGTAGATACTAACAGTATTTGTTCTAATAATGATTAGTATTCTCACATCTCTGATGACCTGGGCCTAATGATAGCCTGTCACCCCACGAAGGGCAGGGACTCTGTTGTTGTAACCACAGGGCTGTGTATATAGCTTAGCAGATGTGTGGGAGTTAGTAATTGAGAAGCAAGTGAAGCGAACCCCTCTAGTCTAACACGCGCTTGGGTGTCCAATGAATATCAGTTTCAGTTATCATTACCAGTACTTGAGTGTGACATGGGTGCAGTTCCAACAAGGTGTGGCCATAGTGCTGAAGTTGCATTTAATGAAAGGCAGCTAGACTGCCTCAGGGATTCAGGAAACACATTGTAAACTTGGCCACCATATCCATTAAGCGTCAGAAGTGTGGTTTTTTGGCCTGCTATACCCCACAGAGGCCTGCTCCTGTATGTCACGGTTCAGAACAGCGGTTCAGACCCAGGAAGAGTCAAATGGGGTGAAAGGCAACATAGACCAATCATTTACCTTGCCATGAGAATCACTAACCAGGGGGGCCAGGGTCAATATTAGGGCAAGTTACATATCAATTGGGGGTCATTAGTTCCTGTCCTTCCTCGTTCTGGGACAGCAGTTGGCAGTGAGCCAGCCCACGTGAGATGGCAGCCAGAGACATGGACTCTGACTGAGAAAAACAAGATGCTAGAAGGGCTTATGCTCTTGAGGCTAAAGGTCAGCCATGATGTGATCGCCCTAGAGAGTTTTCAGATCTGTCCACAGAGATGAGCAAAGTCCTGGGAACACAAAGGACCCAAGAGGCCCTGGGTTCACCAGACCATAGGGCCATCAGGTGTTTTTCCTGGGTGTCCAGCAGGGCTCTTGGAAGAGCACAGCTCCCTGTTCCAGGGCCCAGAGGCACGTGGACTCAGAGGAGGCATGTAGTCACCCCTACTGCTAACCTGTGCATGTTCTGCACAGACGCTTGCCTCACTTGCCCTGTGTCTGGCACTGCTGGGGACTCCACATGTGATGTCACTGAGCCCTTACAACTGTCCCTGGAGGCATGAGGGAAGGTTGCTGCTAAGACTATGTGAACAAGGGCATTCAGAAAGCCTGCGCAGGCAAACTGAGCCACTGCTAAGTAGCAAAGAGGATTTGCGATCGAATCCTGTGCAGCACTAAACACGGCTGCTGCTCAGACATGGGACACCCCTAGGCACAAACTGCTCTTTCATTTCTCCTCATTCACATTTTCATGTTGTCCGCATCAGCCCCTGTGTACAAGCTTGCTAGCCCAGCTCCCCTGGCAACTGTGGTAATTATGGGCCACAACTGTCAATGAAATTGAAACGAAAGTGCTTCTAGGAGAGGGAGAGTCCTCGAACGAATGGGTTCATTTTCCTAGAAGAAAATAAGACAGGCCTGGCCCGTCTGTCTGCCCATCCTCCTTCTACCTGAAATGGCTAGAGTGACAGCCTTCTCATATGCCCGTGAAGGAAGGAAACAAGTGTCTCAGAGAACACAAAACTGGGATCCTTGCAAACCTGATGTAACACATTTTCAGGAATTTCTCACAATCTAACAGAACCCAAAAGAGGAAGCAGCTAGCCCTGACCTCTTTACCCACCATGTTCCCTGTCTGTTATACTGGGCTCAGGATATACCGTGGACATAGGGCACATTTACAAGGTGCCTTCAGGGAGAGTGGAAAAATAAGACAGCAAACTCCCACTGTAACAAGGTGGACTCTAGCAACAGCTGGGACTTGACATTGGCAAACAAGCTTTTCAGGACTGATTGCTGTTTCCAGGTTACTCTCTCTTGAGTTGGGAAACTGGTTTTGCTTCCCTGCTGGGTAGGTGTTAGCAGTCATCACTGACCCTCTAATTGTACTTATCCCATCCTAATTAGCATTCCGTATGCAGCAACTGGGCATCCAGGTCTGAGACAGTCAAGGGACCTCATCCCCACTTCAAAGATGAAGAGGTTAGGATGCTAACAGCAGCAGCAACAACAACAAAGAGATGTGTATCCTGTTGGAGTTAATGTCACAATTGGAACCCAGACCCTCCCAATCTGATAGGTGGTTGCAGGCAAGTAGGCCTCACAACATGATGCTTGATCCTCCTTGAATTGCTCCCGTGCTGGGGTAATTAATGCAGGTAGAAGTCCTTTTAACCCATGCCAAGTCCTGGTTATCTAGATGAATGTTGCAAAGCCCCTGACTATCTCTGTGGCCACGTGTGTTTCTAAGGTCTGTGAAAATCTGCATAGCACCGGGTGGGGTCCCCTCATCCTGGCCACAGGGTAGATGATAGGAGGGAGATAGTTGTGGGAGTGGTTTGACCACACTTTCAGGGTGTGCTGCAGGCCGGTGCCAAAGGTTTGCTCACCACCAGGACACTTTTTTTTTCAGTCAATCCTATCTTTATTTAACATTTCTATGAAGGACTTGAAGTCTTTACCTGCAAACAGAAAGGCCAGGGTTCCTGTAATGGGGTTCTCCAGATGAGAATCAGTGGTGTTGGCTGGAAACATGTTCAAAATGCGGTTTATACACACCCTGCCCCATTCACCCTGCCCCCTCCGGATCAGAAAGCAAAGATGAGGACTGGGGAGTTGAGATGCCACAAAGATCTGAATTAGATCCCCAGAATCCACATTTGACAAAAAGCTGGGCATCTAAAGGACTGTGCAGAGGTGAATCTCACGTTGTAATTACTTGGTCTATATCTTTCCTTCTCTAAGCTGTGATGATGTTCACTGTGCAGGCTCTGGATTTAGAGCATCCCACATAGTCTATCTTCCACTCCTGATGGAAGTTCAGCAAGTGATTCTGATGTGAATTCAAAAGAGAACTTGTCCAATGCCACACTTATCTATATGGCTCCTTTATTTTAATTCATATATATGTATATGTATATATACATATAATTCGATCTTCCCATTTGAAAAGGTTTAAATGGATCGTTCTCTCAAATTGTTTCCCTTTAGAATGTGAGGGAGTCAGTGATTATTAACCACAGTGCTGGACTTTATGCACCATGTGGTCTCATTGCTTTCTCTCAGGTTAACATTTAGTTACCAGTGCTGATGGCAAAAATATTAATTAAGAAACTACAGTCTAGGCGGCTGGGGAAATAGCTCAGTGAGTAAAAGTGATTGCTGCACAAGCAAGGACTGAACTTCGGATCCCTAACACCCATGTAAAAAGCTAGGTGAACAGATTTAGTGTCTCTAGTTTTATGGTGAGGTCTTTAATCCACTTGGGATTGAGTTTTGTGCATGGTGATAAATATGGATCTACTTGCATTTTTCTACATGTAGACTTCCAGTTAGACCAGCACCATTTGTTGAAGATGCTGTCCTTTTTCCATTGAGTAGATTTGGCTTCTTTGTCAAAAATCAAGTGTCTATATGTGTGTGGATTTATTTCTGGGTCTTCAATTCAATTCCATTGATTAACCAGCCTATTGTTATGCCAGTACCATGCTGTTTTAATTACTGTTGCTCTATAGTACACCTTGAGATCAGGTATGGAGATTCCTCCGGAGGATTTTTTATTGTACAGGATTGTTTTAGCTATTCTGGGTTTTTTGTTTTTCCAGATGAAGTTGAGAATTGATTTTTTTGAATGTCTTTCAAGAATTGTGTAGGTATTTTGATAGGGATTGCACTGAATCTGTAGGTTGCTTTTGGTAAGATGGCCATTTTTACTATGTTAATTCTCCCAGTCCATGACCAAAGACACCAAATCTGTTAGGAGAAAAACTGGGGAAGAGCCTGGAACTCATTGGCACAGGAGACAACTCCCTGAACAGCACTCCAACAGCCCAGGCCTTAAGATAAAAAATTAATAAATGGGATCTCATGAGGCTGAGAAACTTCTGTAAGGCAGAAGACACTTTCAATAGAACAAAGCAACAGCCTACAGACTGGGAAAAGATCTTTACCAACCCTACATCTGACAAAGGTCTAATATCCAAATTATATAAAGAGCTGAAGAAATTAAACACCACTAAACCAAATAACCCAATTAAGAAATTGGGCTCAGAATTAAACAGAGAATTCTCAATAGAGGAATATCGAGTGGATGAGAAACACTTAAAGAAATGTTCAACATCCTTAGTCATCAGAGAAATGCAAATCAAAATGACTCTGAGATTCCATTTTACACCCATCAGAATGGCTAAGATCAGAAACTCAAGTGACAACACAAGCTGATGAGGATGTGGAGAAAGAGGATCGCTCCTTCATTGCTGGTGGGAGTGCAAACTTGTATAACCACTTTGGAAATCAATCTGGTGCTTTCTTAGAAAACTGGGTATAGGGCTTCCTCAAGACCCAGGTCTTCCACTTCATGGAATATACCCAAAAGATGCTCCACCACACAACAAGGACATATGCTCAACCATGTTCATAGCAGCCTTATTCATAATAGCCAGAACCTGGAAACAATCTAGATGTCCCTCATCGAAGAATGGATAAAGAAACTGTGGTATATTTACACTGTGGAATACTACTCAGCTATTAAAAACAAGAAAATCCTGAAAATTTCAGGCAAATGGATGCAACTAGAAATGATCATCCTGAGTAAGTTAACCCAGACCCAGAAAGATACACATGGTATATACTCACTTATAATTGGATACTAGCCCAAAAGGGATGCCATGAAAGTCTTCACTTATCAGGAGATTGGGATAGATGCAGGGACTTCCTATTGGGACTTTGGTAGGAGAAGTATGGGAGAATGGGGAAATAGAAGGATCCAGAGGTTCCTAGAAACCTACAAAAAGACCATCAAGGCTGGTGGATCTGGACCAAGGGGTGTTCTGCTCAAACTACTGTACCAACCAAGGGCAATGCATGCAGTAAACCTAAAACCCCTATTCAGATATGGCCAATGGACAGCAGATTCTCCACAGTTGTGTGGAGAGCAGGGAGGGAACTGACTCTGACATGAACTCTGGTGCCCCATATTTGAGTACTTCCCCTCGGTGGGGAGGCCTGGTGGCACTTAAAGAAAGGATAAGCAGACTACCAGGATGAGACTTGATAGGCTGAGCCCATATGGTAGGGAAAGAAGTCCCTTTCTGTCACAGACCTGGGGGAGGGGAATAGGGTGAAAGAAGGAAGGAGGGAGGAACGGGAAGATAAAAGTGAGGGGGAAACAATTGAGATGTAATCTGAAGAAATTAAGTAAATAAATAAATAAATAAAAAGCTAGGTGAAGTGACAGGCATCAGTGACCTCTACTCTTCGGGCAGAGGCAGGCTGATTCAGGGGCTCAGTGGCTGATGCAAAGAGCTTCAGGTGCACTGTGAGAACCTGACTTGGAAAATAAGGCAGAAAGGGATTGTACACACGTTTTCAGCACATAAGGTGTGTTTCTCTGCCTGCTAAGCTTGTGTGTATTGAGCTGAGACCCTTAGCATTGATCAGCCCTGAAATCCTCCTTGACACAGTCTGCCATCACAGGCAAGAACCTATTCTCAAAAATATCTGCAATCTGGGAATGATCCCTGGGTCGCTTCCTGCCCATTCAGAGAGAAAGGCATTCTGGGAGTTTGTTTGATGGACAGGTGAGAGACAATTTTGCACACCAAGGGTGGATCCTGCAGGAGTGGCTGCAAGAGCCAGATTTGTGGGATGGGGTGGGGTGGGATGGGATGGGGTGGGGTGGGGCAGGGGGGTCCTGTCTCTAGAGAAAGGTTCTGCACAAGAGAGGAAGGGGCTAAACAGAATCTCCTTTCATTTTGAAATTGAGAATCTAACTTCTTGGTGCCAGTTTGGATATTAGAGACATTTCTACAAACTTTGTCCAGTGTTTGAGTTCTCTTGAACACTTCTCCTTAATGACATGTAATAATAGCTTTATGGCATTCACAGAGTACATGCAAGCTTCTCTCTCTGTCTTTCTCTGTCTCTATCTCTGTCTCTCTCTCTCTTTGTGTGTGTGTGTGTGTGTGTGTGTGTGTGTGTGTGTGTGTATGAGAGAGAGAGAGAGAGAGAGAGAGAGAGAGAGAGAGACTCTTCCACTACATGTTCAGATTAGCTAACAGATTCTTCTAAAGTCCACATTTTACCACTTTTAAAATCATTGTTCCTAACAATGGAACCTAATTCATAAACAAAAATCTAGCAAATGATTTTTAAATGTGGGTTAAGGTTTTAAGTTCTCCCTCATTATGAAAGAAATGCAAACTGATTGCATTTTTTTTTTAACATGTAAGAGTATAAACTAAAAAGACTATCTGACATCCCTTCCCAGTACCCAAATTTTTCCAGAGACAATGGCTAACCACCACTTATCAGTGTGTATTGGCTCATACATTTTCTTTATATATGTATTTCATTACTTCTGTCTGTAAACAAAGGGAACTGTATTATGCATGCCATTTTCCATTTGTTGCAGTTACTATGTGATGTTAACCTTGAGATTGCAAGGACTTCACATCAGATTTAGGTGGCAAGGAAGGCCACGTGAGCTTTCAGAGAAGAAGAGCTAGAGCAATGGTCAGTTAGATGCAGGAAAGAAAGTCAGTATATCAAAATTCAACATGCAGAGCAGAAGGAGAAGGCGTGTCTGAGGTCTCAGCACAAGGAGCTGAGGTGACAAATCTCTGCTGAACGTTGGCACAAGCAGCCTGGGGTACAAGTTGTCTACTCTTCCTCAAGGGTGGGCCAGTGGACCACACGCCTCAGCATTCGCTCACATAATCCTTTCTGGTGGATTGACACGCTCACCCTTTGCTACATAGTGCGGCGAGATGAACTCAATGCTCTTCTTTAGAAACATGTGGCTTCTTTGTCACATCTTCATCCTGGAACACTGAGCTGCCGTGTCCAGCGACTGTGCTGGAGAGATCAGGTGGAGAAGCGGACCCTGTCTTTTTTTTTTTTTTCAACTGTAACCATTTGAGAGAGTCTAAGCAAACTCACCAGTCATGTCCCCCCTCGCCATGACAGAAGGTCTAGCAAAAACGGCCTCAGAGAGGAAGGCTTTATCTTGGCTCAAGGTTTCAGGGGATACATTGTAGGAACAATCGTGGCATCAGGCAACTTCCTGGAAGTGGGAGTGTGCAGCGGGAGATTCCTATCCTCCTTGCTTCTCAAAAGGGACAGGAAGTGCAGCAGGGCTAGGCAGGAAGTAGCTGTAAATCTGAGGAGCCCACTTCCGGTATTTAGGACACAACTCCGCAGGTTCAACAGTTATCCAAAACAGCACCAAGAGTTGGCAAGCAAGAGTTCAAACACAAGATTCTGTGGAAACATTTCATAGACAAATCATCATAGCATGGCTAGTATCCAAAGCACCCATCTGAACCCAGGCTCCAATTGCTTAGTGAGAAGTTATGAGCCGGGTGGTGGTGGAGCATGCCTTTAATCCCAGCACTGGGGAGGTAGAGGCATGTGGATCGCTGTAGCGGCTGGTCTACAAAGTTAGTCCAGAACAGAGAAACCCTGTCTCAAAAACAAACAAAACAAAACAAAAAAAGCTGTATTTTGAGTCATTTTCTGCAGACATTGATGCATATTTCTTAAAGGATGACAGGGAATTCCATGCATAAGTGATTGCTCAAAATGGCTAAGTACTAGGTTCCTAGCAAGCCTGGTGTGTCCGTAGAAAATGTGAACAGTTGTGAGTTAGCCACTATACTTGAAGGCTATTACACACAGATCTCAACTGTGCTCACCTCCATGACTGGCATATTACCTGTTTAACTAAATTTGGATTTAGAAATCCTCTCAGTGAATAGGTAGAGAAAAGCTACAGCTGTGTTCCTTTCGTTTTTATCATAAAACACTGGCCAGTATCCATTCAAACAGGATCACTCACAAACTCAGGGTTTTATAGATAGGTCTATGGGGTTATAAGTGATCAGGTTACCATCCAGGAATATGTATTAATTATTTGCCAAAAAAGGTACAAAGAGGTAAAGGAAAGAGTTATCAAGCAATCTGAAAGAATTGTGTCCGCAAGTGACTACAGTGGTTTATAAGCAAATTCCTTGTTTAGCCATGACCACGTGTATTAGTTCCTGGAAAAGCCAACGTCTGTGTATTCCTTATTAATTGACATTTTTCCTTTAACAAGAAACATAAGGGCCAGGAAAAATTGTCATTATCAGAGAGTGATGGGTTTTCTTTTGTGAAGCCTGCGTGTTTAACGAGGGCAGCATCTTTCTTCCTGCAGCATTCCAAAGGTATTTAGAAACTTTATGGGGCTTGAAATGGAGCCACCTCTGGCATGAGACCAGGAACACCTCTCCCCATTTGAGGACAGGATGTTCAGAATGCCAACCGAAACCACCCGGAGCACGTAATTACCACTTGGAATTATCAATTACCAACTGGAATAGGTCCAGGCCCCAGGCTCAGCTCCTGTGACAATCATAAAAAGGCTATTTAAAGACCACACATAGTCTGACACCTTTGCTTTGGCCTCGTCACCATCTGGGACCCCAGAGCAGAGAGCATTTCAGTAGATTAAGTCTCCCTTGATGGCTCTCACGAACCTCGGACTCATAAAGCCAAGTCAGGCCCATGAACTGCAAGTGATCCCATTGACCACCTGGTCTGGGAAGCAGCAATAGCTCTGGAGAGTGTGGAGTCCTCACACCTCAAACATGACCTCTCCTATCAGCCCTAGGCTGAGGAACCATTGAAAGTGGTGAGGTACAAGGAAATCTACCATAATGATACGCATAGATGTGGGGGTGCTAAGGGATGAATGGGGAATGGGAGGAGGCAAGCAGGACAGAGTTGATGTGTATCTCTGTCGCTTCTTGTGTGTTTGTGTCCTTCTGCACATAACCAGGAAAGCCCATGAGCTGAGGGACCTTGCATGAGTCTATAATTCAGCAGAAGTGCATCTAACCCTGAGAAGCATTCTAGATTCAAAAGTCTGGTTTTGAGTTTGGATTTTGCTTTATTCTGTTGAACATCTTTCACCATACAACAGCACCCAAACAAAGCAAAATAAACACGGGTCAGTCCTTCAAACCTGAGAATCAAGGGATTGGCAAGAGATGGAATACTAGCCAGTTGCACTGTGTATAAAAGGTGATTAGCAGCAGTTAATAGCAAGTGAGTGCAACTGACTGCTTTGGCCATACAACAGTATTTACAATTCACAGCTATTGGAATGTAGCATCGTCAAGTGACTTTGGGACAATGTGGACACTCTTAAAATTGATAAAGCCAGGGACACAAATAAGTCTTTTACAATGTATGTGGCAGTTGAGAGGTACAGACCTGAACAGGACTTCAAACCCCCAAATCCACCAGCACAGTCACTCAACATCCTCTCTGGAGTGGATTGAGAGCTTCACATAGATAGCACAGTGAATGACATGCCTATTACTGGTAGGGGGACAGTGGCACCTAAGGGGGTCAGGAGTCAGAACTGCTTTCATATGGTTCTCCCTGAAAAGCTTGGAGGTACGCAATTTCAGCAGACATTTGCCTGCTGGGTTGGCGTGCTTCACTCTCAGACTGGAAAAGAATGAAAATAAAGAGGAGCAGCTAAATATAAACTCAGGCACTAAACGGACTGATTGTACACATTGATACCTATAGCTACAAACCTTCCCAGAAGACAACGTGATCTCCACTGATGGTTGGAGAAACAGTGATGTAGTTTAGGTAGCTCAAATCCAGTGCCTTTGTTTGTGGCAGCCATCTTTCTCTATATATCACAGACCTAGGCCGCCGTCACCTTAGTTCTCAGCACAATCTCTAAAACTCAGAGGTGTCCTCCTCTGTTGCTACTCAGTCAGGTCAGAGTGCAGAAAACAACTTGCAGACCTGTTTCCCCAACCCATTCCAAGAGTGGCAAGTAGCTAGGACCACTTTAAATGCAAAAGAGAAGACATAATTTATTAAGACACCCAGATGTATTTGAGATGCCAGAGAAAGAAGTTAGTTTAGTTTACCTGCAGAAGAGAGTAATTCATCCAAAGAAATAGAAACATTCCAGAAACAGAAGTGAGAACTTCTCATTAAGTAGAGTGGCACTATGGACACAGAGAGAAGTGCATTTGACCAGGAGAAGCATTCTAGATTCAGAAACAGAGCATCCACATTATAACCCAAAGGGTCTGGATGTAGACCAGCCATTCTTCCATTTCATGCGATACATATTTGGAGCACAATTCTCTGCGCAATCCCTAAAAGCTTCCAGAGACTGCTAAAATGTGGGTCCTGGAACACATATCATGGCACATCCCTCCTTTTCAGGAAAGACTGGGGCTCACCATGGACTGCCCTTAGCTTTCTCTTTATCTTTCCCTGGAACCCCTGTCCATGCTCCCATGTGAGAGACAACTTCTTTAGCTCCATGGCTTTCTTGGCCACTGCCACATCCTTCCCAATAATTAATACAAATAACATTAAGGTTTTTACATATCTGTTTATCTGTTATACTGTCTAGCTCCTTTAGGGTAACAGGGTTTGTCATCTTGTTCAGCTTGAGGTTGCCAGTTCCTGATGGGCCACAAGTTCTCACTAAATTTTGGTGGAGTTGATGAATTAGCCATAAATACTAGGATTTACCCTGTGCCTATTGGAACTTTGCATATATAACATCATATTACTTATAGCTACACACATACACACACACACACACACACACACACACACACACACACACACACACA
>OU015753.1:12170817-12181516 GCA_907169655.1 Acomys percivali
CTCTCTCTCTCTCTCTCTCTCTCTCTCTCTCTCTCTCTCCTCTCTCTGTGCCATTGTGTGCATGCATGGACACATGTGCATAGGTTTATGTGTAAGCCATAGAGGACACATTTGGGTGTTGTTCCTTGGGTGACATCTGCCTTTCTCTTGAGACAGGGTTTCTCCCTGGCCTGGAGCTCACCAAGTAGGCCAGGCTAGCCCTAGGGATCCTCCTGCACCTATCTCCACAGCAGTGGGGTTACAAGCATGTGCTGCTCTGCCTGGTCTTTTTTACACTGCTTTGGAAGCTAGACCTCAGGCCCTCAGGTCCTAGTACTTGCAAAGCAAGGAAGGAAGGATATTACCAACTGAGCCTTCTCCCTAGCTCTCTCTCTGGTTTTCTTAAACAGAACCAGACCAACCCCTGAGTCTGAGGATTGCATGCAGATAATGCTGCATACTCATTAGCAACCCAAGCTAGGGGTTCAGATCATTGTGTCTGTCACTTGAGATTTTTCTCGGCCTCAGTTTCCTCAGCTGTGTCATAGCTAGTAAGTAGAATGGGTGGTGACATGCACATTCCGTGGCATTGTTTTAAGTGAGATGATTAATGCTTTCCTTATACTATGCAGAAGTGTTGGTTCTTCCATATTGTTGTGTTTGAGCTCTTGGTCCGAGGCTGTTAGAAAAGACAATTGGGGTACACATCAGTCAGGCAAAGAACAATGTCTGTTCCACTGTCTCCTCAGCCTGCTGTCTCCATTTCAACATTCTGAGTCAAAACAACCTGGCCAGGTGGGCAGGTTTTAAAAACCACCATGTCTCCGAGATGGCTCTTGGCATTCCAAGTAGCTCGCCAAGAACCTGGCAATTGTAGCTCTGGGTCTTGGGTTTGGTAATACCATCTCTCACCTGAGTCCCACTGGAAGCCCATCATTACATTTCTTCTGAACTTGGGTGGAGATGTCAGTCCCAGTAGACACTACCTCATAGCAGCAGGGCCTTTACTCACCAGTCCTCCTGTCTCCCAAGGTATACCAGCATAGAGAAGCAGTCCTGGCCAGACTGGGATGCTCCCAGAATCAATGAGAAGACAGACTGAGATAATCACACATTACCATGCCAAGTACTGAGGACAGGAACCCCTTTTTCTCTGGAATTGAAGAGGTACAAGTGAGGCTGGCCAGGGGTTAAAAACAAGACCAGGCTACATTCTGTGTCAAACAAAAGTAATGGGAGCTGCTTAGAGGGCTGCCCAGAGCCATAGTTTGTAGATGTTTAGTTCAGTTTCTTCTCTGAGTCAACCGTAAAGCTGGGAGGCTATAGACTGGTGGATTGGTGACATTACTGAAATATCCTTAGGAGTTGGGAAATTTTTCATTATTCTGATGACATCAGAGATTGCCAACTTAGGAAGAAGAAAGCTTTATTTTGGCTCAGAGTTTCAGACTTAGTCAATGGCTCTGTTTGTGTGTGTGTGTGTGTGTGTGTGTGTGTGTGTGTGTGTGTGTGTGTGTTCAGAGTCTGTGGCAGCATTATTCACCATGTACTATTTTGTGGCAGAGGAAGACCTTTCACCTGATGGTGGCCAGGAGGCAAAGAATGAGTATGAGAGGCCGAAGGCGTGATCCAAATGTTGCCATTAGAGGCACACATTCAATGGCACGACTGCCAGCCACTGGCCTTCATTGCTATAGGCTCTCCTGTCTGTTTATCATTCCATTGGATTCAGATCAAGCCTCTTAACACACAAGCCTTTGAGGAACAGTTCAGACTACAATCCACCTGTTGATATACACACAAACCATGCCTGAGCCTCTGTAGTTTTCTAATAGGATAAGATTCATCATCTATTGGGAAGTACAGAAAATGTGGCCCCATTGGTTTGGTATTCCCTACACCATAGCCTTAACCACTCTAATTCCCCACCCATCTCCTGGGAGCTTCTTCATTCTGATCGATAACATCAGGAAGTTATATCTCTCAGACTCCACGATTTGAGACCTCAGAGACACCAAGGACCCCCCAGGACTTGGTGTAGACAGGGTGTTGCAGGCTCCACACCCTGTCTACACCACCAGCTGGGAGTTCATTGCTGGGCTCTTAGCTGGCCTGATGCTCTGAAAGGGTTGGAATTAATTAGGGAGATGGTGGAAGGAACTATGCAGCTATGCAGACTGTATTTCTTAGCTGGCAAGGCTCAGAGGTCCATCCTCCTGTCACCAGGGCAGCTATCAAGGGGGACTTGGGCTGCCAACAGCTTCTGACCAGTTTTCAGCTAAATGAAAAGAGGGATGGAGAGAGAGAGAGAGAGAGAGAGAGAGAGAAGGAGAGGAGAGGAGAGCAGAGGAGAGGAGAAGAGACTGAGACTTGGACATTTGTAGAGGAATTTGACATAGTATTTTAAGTGTGCTCAATCTAGTCCTTTCTAAGTGGAGCCTGCATTTTTTGTCTCTAAGTTGTTAGTGATTTATTTTAGTTGTGTTTTATCAACCCATGACTGTGGCATTCATGTAGAGTCTGAGGGGCATTAATTAGTCCTGTGCTTTGGTTGAGAACCCGGCGGGGCACTGCCTTGACACCTCTGGATTCCACATCTGTTGCTGAGTTGTGAGGATGGGGCACAGATGAGCCTGCAACAGAAAGGCCAACATGAAGTCTTGATTAAAGGCTCCTGTCACCAGAAAATTCATGAAATATCCACTTCATTCCATAATATAGCCGCTCATATTAATACAACAAGCAGCCTGCTGGCTTTTTTTTTCCTTCATTTGTTTTCCTTCAAGCCAGCAAATGAAAAAATTTAACTCTAAGAAGATGCGCAGATTAGGCTTTTTCCGTTTGCTTGCTTGCTTGCTTTTCCCCTTGGCTCTGCGTGCACTCCGAAACACCGTCATACACCCCTGGGAAATCACAGCCCTCATCATTTTAGAAATAGCTTTGTAGCAGACATCCAAGAGTGTTTGGGCTTCAATTTTATATTTAAAAGCAATTTGTAGTCTTAATAATATTGTAGGCAGTGTCGTCTTTGTATGCATGAGTGGATCCTTCCAGGGTTTGCTACCTGCTAGAGAATGTCGTGGGCTCCTCTCAATAAATCCATACAATTTTCATAGTAATCCTTTGAGGCAGGCACTGTATCTATGATCTCAAGTGAATACATGCAGTATCAATGCACTGAGATGCAGAGTCACTTGTCCAAGGTCACACAGCTAAGGGATAGGCAGCAGAGCTCACGTTTTACCCCTGTGTAACCTGTTTTGTCTTTATATTCTGTCCTGTGCCTTCCCACTGTCTCCAAAATGGGGCAATCTCAGGCTGTGTCAACTCAGTAAATTTCCAACTGTATGAAGAGAATGCATTTGCCCCAAGACCAAAGAATTATAGGGAAGCTAAAGTTAGACACAGTTCTACTTTGGACTTTGCTCAGATTAAATTGATTGGGTTATGAAAATGGTAAACAGATGAGGTTTTTAAGCTGGGTCCCCTGCTTCCCAAGTGACAGTTTCAAGTTGGGTCCATGCAGAGAAGAACTGCCTTTGAGGCTGTCCTGTTCAAGGCACCCTGGCCAGAGTAATTTGCTGGAAATTTGGGGGCAATTTTAAAACCACAAGGACGCCCCTTCAATTCCACTAAATCTTTGGCCATGCCTGATTTGGTCATGGCTCTGAAGAGTCAGCCTTTGTGAATTAGCCACAGCCAACCCACATCAGCATTTGATTGGGTGTTTCAAGCATCCCATTTGGTTTTGAAATTAGTTGAAGAGGATGCTATTTAGGGGGCAAGTGGAAAAAAAAATACATAGCCTGTCCTGTGCTTATGGAAAACAAATTGCTGTGTTCTGATTAACTGCACATGATGCTGAGCTATCTCTCTGAAAATGACCTCCGTTTGCAGCCTGATTTTGATTTGCAGGCTGTGGAATTAAATTCCACTTCATTTGGTTTTATGATCCTCCCGCCATTTGTCCATTCATTCACGAAACATTTAGTGAGCACCAGCGATAGCCACCCAGTGCTAGGTGTTTGTGAGGAGGGAGAGGAGAGTGGCCCAGTGTGGATAAACCCCATTCTGCCCCGTGCAGTTCATAGTTTTGATACGGAATAACAATGCAAACATACAGTGGTGGTGTAGAGTGTCTTAAGTTTCTTTTCTGGTGCTGGAATGAAATAACCTGACCAAAACAACTTGAAGTTTATGCCACTTCACAGTTCAAAGACCTCCCATTGTGTCTGGGAGGTCAAGCCTGCAGGAGCTGCGAACAGCTCCTCATATCAATCCTGTACAGGAGAAGAAATCCCAGGATCCCACATAATTAAGATGGGTCTTCCCCCCATCAGTCAGAGCATTCAAGACAACACGACACATTCAGAGACCCATCTCCAGGGTGACCTCAGATTCTGTGACAGCACTAACATCATACAAGGTATGTGAAAGCTCAGATCCACCCTGTTCCAGATTCTAGACCCATGCATTTACAGATTTGTGTCTTTCATTATAATGAATACTGGTTTGTACTGTCTGAGTCAGTGTCTGAGCCATTTTTGGCCACTGATCTACAACCAAGGATGAAATAACCAAGCATACACCAATCAAGCTAACTTCAGGAGGATGCAAGAACAGAGGAGCCTGCACTTCCTCGTTACACTCATAGCAGGAACATTTTCAACAAGTGAGTACTAGGAAACATTTTCCCCAGTGCATATCCTTTCATCCAGAAAGATCACCCAGGCTTCACAAATACTCTCACACCCACAGTCTAACTACTTTATAGCTACCTCTCTGAAGACAGGCATTAGCTTCTGGGGAAGAGTTGAGTGACCTGGCCAAGGCCTTCAGCCAGTTAATGGTACACAGAAGTCCCCGAATCAAAGTTTCCTGTTTCAGACGCTGTATTTCTCTCCAGTTCATCATGTTGTACAAATTCCTTATTGAACTCTGTTGGGTTCATTGTCTTCTAAGATCTCAGTATCTACATGTTGGGTGACCTAACTAGTCACGGTATGTCTGTAGACGAATGGCCATTCACTGTGCAACAAGAAAAATGGCCTCCTATGGTAACATGCACAGATAACCCAGATAAGACATAGAACCTTCCAGACAAAGGTCTCTCTGTGGGCTATTCCTTTTGGCTTTCCTGGCTGCACAAATATAAGGCTAACCTCTATTCTTCATCTCATACACAACTCTGAAATCATCTTCAATTTGGCCATCTTTGCGCTCCCTACTTCCTTCCTTCCCTCTCCCCCCCACCCCCACTCTCTCAGCAAGGTCACATGTAGTCAAAGCTAGCTAGCCTCCAGCCTGTAGTTGAGGATAACTTTGAACTCACAATCCCCCTCCCTCCAATTCCTGAGTGCTGTGACTATACCTGTATACCAGCATGCCCAGTTTTACAGGTTGTTGAGAACATTCTATCAAGAAAGACACACCCCTAGTCCCTGGGATGGTCATTTAAAGGAAAGAAAATACACAAATAAAAAAATGTAAAAGTAAACTTTTTAAATTATTGTTTCCACTTTGACTTAAATGGGAAACTCAGCTATTTGAAAGTCAGAGTGGCCTTTGTGTCGGGAAATTAAGTTTTTATAGCACCCGGGGGTGGTTATTACTCATGGGATCCGTTTAGGAATTTAAATGTGATCAATTAATTGATGGTAAAAATTATATTATGTAAATGCAAATTCAGAATTGAGCTTGGTACTCACAACCTCCTTGGGAAAAAAAAAATTAAAAAGGCCAGGTTAGGCCTGAGGAAATTGGAAGCTTTAGCCCCTGCTATTAAAAAAAAATAACAATAATTACGAAAGAAAAAGTGAGTGTACAGCAAACTGAGTAATGAGGCCAGATTTTTTCCTTCACTTTTTTTTGATAATATTATCCCAATCTGTTACTACCATCTAACTGTACCACAGAGACAATGCTGATGTAAAGGACCCGCAGGCAGCTTTTGTGGGGCCCGTTTTTGTTACAAGCCTTCTTTCACATGCCTTATCAGGCTTAGAAAACTCATAAACACTGGAACCCCAAACAGCTTAGGAGGAAGGAAAGACAACTAGGGGCGGCTGGGGAGGGTCAGAGGGGATAGTGATAGCATCAAATTAAAGGGGGCCACACAAAAGAAACCGGAGCCGCTGATTTTATAGCTGATGTAGCTACTAATACATTATAAGATTTAAAAATATGAATACAAAAAAAAAAACCCTCTAGCATCTGCCCTTGTTTTCCTTCCATTGTTGTTTTAATATAAAGATAAGCCCTTCGGTGTGGCTTGTTTTTAGTTAAATGTCCCACGTCCCAGCAGAAAACATCTTTGCTGGGCTTATTTCAAGTCCTTGTCCTTGGTTTCTTCCATGTCAGCTTTATTATACCTCTGTGGAAATTTCTGGGCTGCTTTATATACCATTTTTTCCTTAATGTTCCTGTTTTTGTTGTTGTTGCTTTAATCTTAGAGTTTTAAAATGTTTTATAATTTCGTATTTGTATGTTAGTCATCCCCTATTATGCATTCTCTCTGTCTGTCTGTCTGTCTGTCTGTCTGTCTGTCTCTCTCTCTATATATATCTCTCTGTCTCTCTCTGTGTCTGTGTCTGTCTGTCTGTCTGTCTGTCTGTCTGTCTGTCTGTCTCTCTCTCTCTCTCTCTCTCTCTCTGTCTTTCTCTCTGTCTTCCATCTTCTTACCACTCCTGTGGATCCTCTTTCTTACAGTTAAACACTTCCTACTTTTCTGCCTTCCTGTTGACATGATGGCTCTGTTCGGTCCCATATAAGGTAGAGGAGTGCTGAATATCTGTCTCTTGTGTTGACATAAATCTATAAGAATTTTCCCCAGGGATTCACTGGATGGTTGTACCCCTAAGACACTCATCTGAAGTTCTTTGTAGCCCCCAAACCCTCCATGTCAAAAGCTGAAGAACTTTCTCTAACTCTTTTCAAATCTCCCTCCTTTAGAGTCCATAAAGATATGTTAAATGAAAAATCCTAATTCCATTTAGCAAATGCATGGTCTCTTCTGATGTTCCCCAAGGCTTGTGGTCATCTTCATAGCCTAAGTGACACAGGACATCAGCCTACTACCAGGTCCAGGCTGTGACTGTCTCGGTGATGGTGATGTAACTTCTCTGTGTCCCAGCTTGCCCATATGTAAGCTAGGAATGCTAACAACTTCAGGTTTTGAATTAGTAAAACTTTAGTTTCACTGAATGTATGGGACAGTGCCTACATAAGGCAGGAATATAGGAAGTTTACATACACACATGCACACAGCACTCTTGGACACCCAAACATACATACACACACACAAACGTATGTACACACAAGTGGATAAGCCATGTGTACAAAATGAGTTCATTTCAGGAATCAGTCAGGGGAGCAAAAGACTGGCCAAATGTCATTTAGTTTCTGGAGTCCTTATAAAGAGGGAATAATACGGCAGGGAGGGGCTGGAGAGATGGCTCAGCTCTGAAAGCATGTGCTGTATAAAGACAGTTCAGATCCCCAGAACCCACATAAATGTGAGGCAGGCATGGTGACCTGTCTGTAACTCTGGCCTTGGAAGGTAGAGATAGGGGCTCTGTGGAGTAGAGACTAGTGAAACCAGCCATATTAGCAATATGTGGGATTGATGGTGAGACCCTTCTGCAGAGTGAGGTAAAAGAGCCATCAAGGAAGATACCCAACTCCCACCATACTCAAGCCTTCTCATAGGTGTCTCCCCACCCAAATATATAAGAAAAGAGGAAGAGGGGGAAATATAGAAGGAAAAAAAGAGAAGGAAGGAAGGAAGGAAAAAGAAAAAAGCAAGGAAGGAAGAAAGGAAGAGGCTGAGAAATGAAGTGACAATGGACATCCGCAACCATTTGATTGAGGTCCCTGGGTCCAAACCAAAAAGCTCTCTAGAAACATCTAGGTATGAAAACATGAACATCCCCTCCCCGCTTTGCTAATTAGACCAAGAAAACAATCTTTCCCATTTCATCCAGCATAAATATTCAATTTACAAATGGCTGCCACTTAAGAGTCATGTGCTGGGGACGCTTGGTGTTTATTTAAGAACTCGGTTTGAGGGTCTGTCTCCCAGACATGCGGTTCACCGCAATAGACAGCTGTTGATATTCGGAGCCCATGCGCATTCTAATATGTTTTAAAATTGCGACACTTTTTAAAACCAGATGTTCTACATAAATTGCACACAAAGGGAGAAAAAGAGAAGAGAGAAAGAAAGGAGGAGGGAGAGAGGACAGACTTATCTGTCACTTAGCATAACACTGGAGTTCTTCAAGCTCAGAAAATACATGACAAACACAAGTGAGCTCCAGAAAGCTTGTTTGGGAGCGGTTCCCCCCTTCCGCAGGAAAGATTAAAGGGATATCATTTTTTTTTTTTTGACAGAAAGGAGAGCGCCATACTCTATAATAAAGATGAACAAGGAAGTTGTAGCCAGAGTCCACAGCAGGGGCAGCTGTGGTTTTGAGGCTGTTGGTCCTGACTCTTGTAGGATGCACAGGATATGCAGGGATGTTGTGATTTCTGAGTCCCTTCTAGGCACTCTGTGTGCTATGCCGTGGTTTTTGGTTGTAAACCTAACCCTTAATGGTTGAGCTATCTCTCCAGCCCATGGGTTATGCCATCTTACGGAAGCTCCCATGTCCCTCCCAAGCATTCTCCTTTGAGGAGAGGGGCTGGTGTGCTGTTGTAGGTAAATGTCTGTGTACTATGGTTGCACAACTCAGAATGGCTGCTTGGTGTTGAGTACCTGGCCTCAAAATCCATCTGCATTCTACAGAGCCAGTATGTACCATGAGTGAGTTTCTGCCTACATTTAAATCCCAAATCCACCACCTCGTACACAGCATGGGGAAATTACTACTTAGAGTCATACCCGAAACCCACCACCTAATGTGGACTATGGATGTATTACCTTGACTCAACAGATAATATGGGTGAGTTACTACCTGGGTTCAAACTCTAACATTCCCACATAGTGGACAGCATGGATAAGCTACATAATCTAGGTTTTCATGGCACTCTATGTAAAATGGGGTTCTCAGTGACGCCTCTCTAATGAAGGGAGCTGAAATATCTCCCCCTGTGTTTGAAGCACATGGAACAGTTCATCTTTTTACATGCTTTGTATGTAAACTACCTCTCTGTCCCACCCCCTTGCCAACTCCTAAGTTGCTCGGAAAAAAAGTCTTAGCAGTGCTGCCTTCTCCCCCATGGCAATTGGATAATTTGGGGTTTCTTGGAGTCAGTCCTGGAAATCACTAGTCCATGCATTTGGAAATGTCTGGTTTGGGGGGACATAGAACAGAGGCATGCTGCAACGTAATGGTGGCATAGTCAGGCAGACCTGAGCCAAGGCCCAGCACCCTCACCTTGCCAGATGTTTGGCCTCCTCACTGACTTTCAACCTTCCAGCGCAGGTTTCCTTAGTACCAAATCCTTTCAGGGAAACATGCAATTCAAAAACAAAAACAAAAAACAAAAAAACAAAACCAAACAAAACCAAAACCAAACCAGAGTGTGTGTAATACAGTAAGCACTTAATTAATATAATTCTATTTCTTCCATCATCTTTATATAATGACCTCTGCCATGATTCAGAACTTATCAAACTATATGGCCCCTTAGCTAGATACTTCCTCTGTTCAAAAGCCACTCAGTGCCATGAGAAGAAACAAAGAAAAGCAATTGACCAAGCCAAAGTTTCCAAGTAAAATCGTCCCAGTTATACTGCAAAGCACCTACTTGACTCTTCAGTGCTATCCCTTCATTTCATCTCACCCAGGCCTTGACCCAGCCACCCGGAACCAGTCCCTTCCATCTCCTGATCTGTTGCTTCTTGGGTGTCATGTCATATCATCTTCACTCTCTGACTCAGACTGTGCTGTATTTCTTTGAGCTGTGTTAATACCCAGTAGGTACCCACACCCGTCCAACCTCAGAGTTCCTGTGTTGTCTCCCCCTATTTGTCCTCCTTATTTGCTTGTAAGCTTCTTGAAAGAAGGAGCGGTGTCCTGGTCACCACATTCCCTCAGGATTCAGTCCAAAGCTGTCCTGGAGAATGAAATAAATATTCACTACATGGATGCATGAAGGGATGCATGGGTAGAAGAAGAAAGAATGAATAGGTGGAAGGGTAGATAAGTGGCCAGATGGAAGGGCAGATGAATGGATATACAGCTGGATGGATGAATGGCTGACTGGGTATATGGATGCTTGGATGGATGGATAGAGTGAGTGACTGGACATACGGCTTGGATATACAGGAACAGAATAATAGTTAGATAGGCAGATGGATTGATGGATGAATATACCGACAGATGGATAATGGGTAACTGGGTGGATGAGTGAATGAGTGGGTAGATAGGAAAGTGTGTTGGATGGATATATTGATGAATGGTGGAGAAATAAGATGGGTGGATGAGATGGTTAGGTGATGGGGTAATGAGTGAATAGTTGAATCGATGAGTCGATGTATGGATGAATCATCTGGGACTGGAAAAGCAGGTCCCTAAACACAGATATATTAGCTGTGAGGTCTGTCACCTAAATGAAGCCCACAGAGCCAATAAGATAATGGGTTAACCAAGAGGTCAGAGGTTTTCTTGTTAGTTAGTGGACTTTATCTTCATCAAGTTCCTTTCCCTTCAGCGTGGCCAACTTCTCTAGTCTTGAGCCTCAGACCAGCTCACTTTTCCTTCAAGTTTCAGACTTA
>OU015753.1:12200324-12211812 GCA_907169655.1 Acomys percivali
GAGAGAGAGAGAGAGAGAGAGAGAGAGAGAGAGAGAGAGAGAGATAGTTAAAAATGTTAATGGCAGGCTGGAGGTGTGGCTCAGTGATAAAACCTTGGGTTCAAGCCCAGCACCACAAAAGTTAATTGATTTATTAATTAATAGTAACTATTAAAAATGAATAGCAACAAATATTAGTATTCTCTTACCAAGATTGTTTGACCTCTTTCTTCATTTATTTAATGTTTTAATTACTGCTTTTAAAACATTAATGAATGGCCTGGTATGGGTTTCCTGAATTTCTATTAATAAACTCAGCTCCGTTACACTGTTACCTTGAAGTTTGCAATGTGTAGCTGCAAACACATCAGATGCACAGCACAATAGTGATAAAGCAACAGGGAATCTGGACCGTGATGAGTTCAGATGCTGGTGGCTCAACTTTAACCAAACCTAGATATATCTTGGAAGAGGACATCTTAACTGAGAAAATGTCTTCATATGTTTGGCCTGTGAGTAAGCCTGTATGGGAAATTATCTTGATTGATGATTGATAGAGGAGGGATCAGTTGTGGGTGGTGCCAGTCCGAGGCTAGTAGTTCTGGCTTATATAAGAAAAGGCGAAGTGAGCCATAGTAAGCAAGACGGTGGGTAGCACTCCTCCATGGACTCTACTTCAATTGCTCCCTCCAGGTTTCTAGCTGGACTTCCTGCCCTGACTGCCCCTGGCTAGGAACTATAAGATGATATAAATGTGCCCCCCAAGTTTCTTTCGCTCATGGTGTTTTATCATGGTCACAGAAACCTAAGACACTATGAGACCTCCGGACACACCACCTTGACATCTTTACATAGCATGTGGGGGTGCCGTCACTGCAGCTTCATAGGGATGAGCTAAGGACATGGAGGCAAAGCCAATAGCTCAGGGCTAATCTCCCTAGTCACAGAGTTGGTAGAAATCAAATGCAGTGTCAAGGCTGTTGAAGAAGGGTGGGAGACACACTGACTTGCCCAGATCACAGCCTGGAACTGAAGTCATCACAACCAGAGGGCCATGAGGGCTGGGATCACCACTACATGGCATAGTGGAAAGCCCTGTGGCTGGGTCAGGAAATGGAAAATAGGCTGCAAGTCCCTTTCCCCCAAAATCTGGACACCCCACACTCACGACAGGACATCTAGAGCCCCAAAATAAAGACAGACGTTTGGTGCCCCAGTCTGCATCTCAGCCAAATGGGTCACGGAGCACTCTACAATGTTCTCCCTCAGTGCTTGCTCCAGGACAGTGGTAGTCACTGTGGAAGAAAGCAAGCCAGGGGTTAAGCCTTGGTGGAGACATGTCTGGTTAGATCATTTACATTCATCATTTCTTTCCATCACCACACTGGAGCATGTCTGGTTCTTCACGACGGGAAAAGTGATTCCCTGTGGCGTCTGCATGGAGGATGTGTGTGACTCATAGGCAGGCCCCAGTTCAGGGAATGCAGTGTGGCTGACGGCTGGCTTGCACTGATGCAGCCCAAGATGTCGCCAGTCTTCCTGGAATGGTCTTTTCATGCTCAAAGACAGGAGGTCCATGACTTGGATCAGCATGAAGAAGATAGGATGGTCATGTCTTCAGCTGGCATGGCCATGGGCAACGGCAATGGAAGCCTCCGTCGCTGAACAATACGCACCTCTGTGGACTGTGTCGCCATGACCTCACATCTTTTCTTCCTGTCTGGGCACTACTCATACCCATTTTAAAGGTGAGGAGTTGGGGAGTCATAGAATTGAAGTCAGGCTCATAAATACAAACCTAGAAGTCAAACTTTGGCATGCCTGACTACCGAGCTTCCCCCAATGGAAGCTTATAGATTTATTAATGGTTTTAACTCTATTTGTCTACAACTAGCCTCTCCATTAAAAATCTCCTCAGAGTGACCCCCCTCAGAGACCCAGGCCTAAGGTTAATCTTGCTTTCAAACTCTAATTCTAGCTCTCAACCCAAACATGACATCCGTTTGGTAAGTTTTGAGTTCTTAGGTCACTCCATGCTTTTTCTAAAAACTTGACTAGCAACTGCTAAGAAACCTAGGCCCAGGGTCGTTTTGCTTTTCCAAGTGAATGCTCGCTTGATTTCTAGAAGCTTCCAAGATGAAGAGATAGAAAACTTCGTGTTGGCCCCTCCACAGAGAAACCCCACATTTCAGTGCACTGTGAGGCCCTGCTGCTGTGATATAGACAATAGCTTTCTGAAGCTTTGACAATGGATAATGTTAAACGCAAATAACTATACCTGAATGTTGCGCCTAAGGCATTCGATGCTTCTAGTGAAATACAGTAGCAGCCTGTAAAAGATGGGAGTTCACTTTCTTCTACATACATAAGCCAAGCGAGTAAGAATGAAGCTTATACATGCTCCAATCCTCGGGTCTCCACATTCTCTCTTTCAGTGTGAAGAGAGAGTCCAACATTGCCCGTCTCCTGTATCTTTGCTTGGATAAAATGTAAGCTTGCTTGTCCTGCAGAGTCACAGGGCAATGTGTGTCAAGAGTCATGCTCTTGACAGTAGCATGGGACATCAAAGGAGACACAAGCATACATGTATCTGGATGATAGGAAAGCATGTTACTTTGGCACATAATTTATGTCTTCTTACCGGCTATGGCAGGAGCCTTGGTGCTTGCTTAAACAGGGATGTTCTTTACCAAGCCATCTCCAGGAAAGTCAGACATGAGATTGCACAAGCAAACCTGTACAGAAGGCATGGTGGTCTCCTGGATTACAGGGACATCAAGAGAGCCTCTAATCGAACAAACAGCTGGCCTGGATGTATTTCAGTTACACCTCCCAAATTTGCATTCTACTTAGAATATTTTTAACCCGACACATTTCTTGTCACTTAAACTGAGCAGGAGCTGTCACATACAATTGGCCATAGGGCCGAGCTTGACTCTGTTTCCTAGTCTCTGGCAGCCAGAGACCCACACTTCGGGACTCATCTGGGGGGTTATGGGAATGAAAAAGTCATGGCAGATTTCATCACTGGGAAGGCCTGCCATAGCTTGTAAGTGACTTGATGTTTACACAGAGCCGGCTCAGAAAACAATGAACTCCTGCAGAGTGGACATGCCCCTGTAAGTCACACAGCTTGTTAGGAAACATGGCACTAAGCAGACAGTGTCCTCCAGAAGCTTTCCCCACATCAACACCCTTCCGTGAACACGGGGTTTTGCTACAAAGGGCATATGTACAGTAGAATCCCAGCTTAGAAAGCTCCCAATTTAGGGGATTCCTGACTATGGACACAGTGTGACCAGATGCCCCATGATGCTGCTTCCATGATCAACTGCATCCTCAAACTGTGAACCAAATTAAACCTTCCCTTCCTGAAGTTGCATTCGTTGGGTGTTTTTGTTACAGCAACATTGAAGGTAGCTAACACAAGGATTCACACCCAAACTCCTCTTAGACAGGCAACTGTGGCCTCCACAAAATCCTCAGCAGGCCTGGGATTGTGCACTTGAACCCTGAAGTTAGAAGAATCTCCTTCTTTTCCTAACAGCCATGTGACCTTCTTAACCTCAAATGCCAGTCACAATACCATCAACTCACCTGACTTTCCTGGAATAGAAATAAGATCATACATGGAATGTTCTGAACCTGTTAGGAGCAGGCAGTCGGGGTTAGATGTTAGGCTGTTTGCCATTTGTTCTTCCCCAGTTTCCCCAAAGGGGCCATCACTGACAACCTTTAGACAGGTCAGGAAAGAAGGCTAGAGACATAAAAGGCAGAGCACTTCTAAGATATGGTACTGATGGTGGCAGCTGAGAAAGAGGAGGAAAAAGTAGGCCACGGGCTGGGCTGTGTGCTAAAGCAGAGAGAAAGAGCCCCAAGGCTTCAGAGCCACTGGAAAGAGCAAAGGACATGTTTGGTGCCAAAACAAACTTGTAAAACATGGCCGGGAAATGCCACAGAACTACCCAGGAAATGCTGGGCATACCTTCAAGGAGAAGTAGAAGGAAAACTGCTATTAGGTCGCTTGTCTGTGGCACTTCTAGTTCAGGCTCTTTCCCTTTCTATTAAATGATCCAGCAGCCAGCTGGCCCTACAAGTTTTTTACGGCTGCGCAGTCTCTGCATTGCTGGAGCGGCACCTGGCTTTGGCACACGAGCCTGAAAGCATCAATACCTGCCACCTGTTCTGAACCCACAAGGGCCTGTTCAGAGAGGTGTCAGGTGCCAAATCCAGGCTTCTCTATGATGCCTGTTTTATAAATGGCTGTCATTAACAAATGACCACAAGCTTGGCACCTTAAAGCAAGGCGTGAAATCAAAGCAGCAAGCTCTCTGAAGATTCCTGGGGAAGGTCTGCTCCCACCTCCATCCAGCTTCCAGTGGGCCTTGTGGCAACATGAATGTAATCCCTGCTGCCACAGTCACATGGCCTTCTGGCTTCCTCTGTACCCTGTCTCCTTCTAGTAAGAACCATCACACTGAATGTGGATTCAACCCTCATCCAGAATGACCTTATATTGAGTTCTCAATGAAATTTTTATGTACAAAGGTCTCTTTTAAATGAGGGGACAGGGTGAGTTTCCCAGTTGACATGAATAGGGCGGGGCATACTCTACAACCTACTACATCTTTGGAGTCTGAGATAAGGTTTGCTGCAGGATCTGGAAGAGATGAATGAGTGGAGACATATCACTCAGCTAGGAAAAGAGACCCTGAAGTAATAAGAGAATCAGCCATGAACCACCTTTTGTTGCCTGTCCCCACTGATGCTCCTTAGTGCACAGGTGAGGCCACAGCTCTTGTTATCCTTGCTCCACAGAGGCACCTGCTGATGTCCCTAACAGTGCTTTCGGAAAGCACATTCTCTGTGCCACCACGGCCCTGAGCACTCCACCAGGAAGCAACCTGACGTCCTAGAAATGAAAACCGGCTTCCAATTCTGTCTGTTGGTTGCAGGCCAGTCCTCCAAGGGATTTTCCACCTTCGTTGCTTTTCTTCTTCCCACAGAGACCCTCACATTCCAAGGAATTCACGGAACACCATCACCTCACTGGGTGGCAGGCTAATGGCATGCTCTCTACTTCTGATGGTAGAAATGCTGTACAGGAAAACGCCGTATTTTATCCCCCCGCCTATGCTTTTAGTCCACTTCCAGATGCTACAACTGAATAGTCACTGTCCAGGTTATCTGTAAAGAATAGAGAGTATTATCATAGCTGCTCTGAAGCCAGCCCAAAAGCCCGTATGCATGATGCTAACACAGGGTGGTATAGGTTAACATATGGCATATGGTAGGAGTCTTCTTTTTATATTCTAACAAGGGTGAGAGGACCACATTGCAAATAATGATTACTTAATATACAGCAACTCCCTTTCGAGACAATAGCCTGAGGCTATAATTCATTCCCTTTGCCTACTCTAAAAAAATTCTGATGGCAGCATTACTAGACCTGTTTTACAGAAAAGGAAATGGAAGCCATATTGACCACGAAACTTGTGAAAATGCATTCCTCTACTGACTGAGTGGTATTTGAACCCTTATAGTTAAGGACTAGGTTAGCCGTTGGCCAGCTTCACTAAGCATGACAATAACTTTGGCAGTTGATTAAAAGTAGGATGCTAGGTCCATCTCAGAAGACCAGGAGTCATTGGTGTGGGTTAGGGCTTGGGACTGGATGTTAGCAAGCACTAGCCGGTGAGTTGATGTGGGTAGTTCTTGGTCCTTATACCCTGTATGTTTACATGCCTTTACATCTTCATCTCCTGTCCATAACTGATCATCTTCCACCACCTCTCTTTACACCCCCTAGGAAGCTGGTTCAGCTGCTCATCCAACAAACAGTCACTCAGGTCCATGCTGAGAGTGATGTCCCCCTAAAGCACCCGAAGGATGGATGGATGGATGGACGGAGTCACAGTATAAGCCTCCAGTTGATTGGCAGAACTCCCCTGCAGCAAGAGACATGAGGGAAACTTCAAGGACTAACACAGAAGGACAGCTTCTCCTGCGGCCCTGGGGACCTGGTCATAGCCCCGGAAAAAGTGATGCCTCATCACGTCCCCATTTGTGCTGCTTGTTCGGAGGATGCTTGTCCTTAATGCAAAAGGAAAGGAGGCGACAGTGGGAGGAAATCCTTCCTGTCATGCTTACTCTGCCCGACTGTCCATTGTGTTCGGACCTGACTCTCCATCCTCCCCTCCCCCTTGTAGAGAGGCTGGTCCACTGTGTGGGTGAAAGGACTCCAGTATTGGGAGATGGCATGCTATCCACACTGTGCCTCTGACTGTCCATGGGAAGACTGCCTCTCTTGAGATCTGAGAAACATGCGAACTTGGGGAGGCTGAACATAGTTCCTGTAGCTCTCTCAAGCTGGGCCACACATCCCTGCTTATGGACAGGACAGGACTCTCTTGTGAAAGCAAAGATCAGATTCTAAGCCCCAGCTACCTCAGATATCTACCCATTTGTCACATACCTACTCCTAGGCTCCCTTGGAGTCCTTCTTTACTGCTCAGGGTGGCCGTGTCCTTTTGGAAAGCAATAGTTCCAAACTGTGGGTCCATGGATCAGACACACATATAACAACCACCACCACATACATGAAGGTGTACTCACGACGGTCCTAAAACGAGCTACAGAATGGAGGGTTTCTTCCAGCTACTTTGTGAGGGTGAGAAGGTCTGGCTCTGAGTAGGACTGTGAGAGTTTCTCTGAGAATGGAGTCCAAATGATGAACCTGAGTTAGCCATCATCCTAAGAGAAGGGAACAGAATGGGCAGACATAGATTTACACAGGCTCCGAACTGTCTTAACACGTGGAGGATCTTCCTTCTCTTCCTTACCTTCTTTCTTTTTCTCCAGTGTCATTAGTTTGCTTTTGGACTAAAGAGATGTCATTTCTGAGATAGAAGAGCCTCTAGTTCACAGAAGTGATATAGCGTATTTTTCTTTTGCCTTCTATTTCGGACATAAACGTTTGCATTTGGTACACACATGGTGACAGGAAACTGCTTGGTACTCTGCAAGTGAAGCCAAAGCATGGTCCTGACCTTGCCACTATGTCTAAGCTTTCCTGGGCTCCCGAAGGATCCTAAAGTCTTCGGATGGGCCAGGCAGCAGCAAGCCAAGGAGTTCCCTTTACAGACTTGGTAAAGTGCTTGGAAGGCATTTCCCTGGGAGTAGAAGTAAAGGAGGCCCCTCCAGATGCATCCGAGCTCTGTGCACATCATTCGCCCTGATTTGTGCTACATTAAAATAACCCTTCTGTGTCAGCTTCTGGTATGAGCCTCAAGACGCTTCACCATGTATTGGCTGCACAAAGACGTTTCCAGTGTTAATCACCGGGCTGCCGTGGATCCGATGCTCCGTTACGTGAGTACTGCCTTCGCTGTTTTTTATTTACCGAAAGGCAACCCGAACAGTGGTTCCATTTGCCACTGCTAAATTTCCTGCGAGTCCTTCCGTGCAGTGTAAAATTGTTAGGCACCTTCGACAGCTCTCAGAAATGAGCATTCCAAATGTATTCCCCGACTGCACGAAGATGTGCTGATCCCGCTCCTCCCGATTTTGCAAGAGAGCATGGGAAATAGGAGACCGAAGTGGTAGGAAATGAATCTCAGGAAGAAAACAGAAACCCGGGGGGCTTCTGCAAAGCTTAAGAAATCGTAGTTGTTACAGAGGTACCAACTGGCACGGCCCACTTAAAACTGCCGAGGTCAGTCCCTGCAGACAGAGGGGAGGGGAAAAGGGGGTCTTTAGGTGGTCAACAGGGAGATGGCTAAGAGGGTTGAGCCCAATCAGCGGTCAGCCTTATCTGCCCCACAGTGTCCTTCAGCTGCGTTCACCACCCAGCCATCCACAGGCTTCGCTTCAGGCGGAATACCAGACTACTCCTGTGTTGAGTAGAGAATAAGAATTGTGTCATTCAGGTATTCTGGAAGTGGAGGAAGCTTCCTGGAAATAAATGGGAAGTCAAGAAGTAGTCCTTGGTCAAGGTTATTGATCACTCCAGATGGAGGCATGCTGGTGCTCCAGGGGGCTGTCTGTGAAAATCTTCACTCCACTCAGCATTCAGGGACCTCTCTCAGGTAGTTGGAAGTCAGCCATGATGGGTGTATTTACATCACAGAAATTGGAAATCAGCACATAGGAAGGCCTGACTTCTTTTCTCCAGACAGCCAATATACTAGGGCATTGTTCGATAATAGTCACAGTGTCCCTTTCCTGATTCTCTGATTGCATATGTATCAGTTGATCCCCTGATTCATATCAGTTGATGCCCTGATATGTATCAGCCCTCTGCTAGGTCCTGGGAGTTAAAATAGAACAGACCCCATCGAATGCACATACCATGCCATCCACTTCAGATTTCACATTTATTGTTGTATGCAGTTTTGCTTTTTTTTTTTAAATAAAGAAACTGGTGTCTAAACATGTGTGACCTTCCCCATCAGAGCTTCCAATCCACTTCGAGAAGAACTGATGACCATGAACTTGTCCTATCTCCAAAGAAAAAACATTTTATACAACACATTGTGGGGCACAGAGGTGCCTGACTGCCCAATTTCTATTTATATTACTAATTGTCAGAGGAGCAGTTGCAAAGCTGGGGCTGAACTCCCATCTCGACTTAAATGTGAGAAATCCAATGAAGTGTGGCAATGGACTGAAGGCTACACACTTAGCAAGTGGGATGGAGATAAAGACTGGCAATGGGGTCTCCCAAGTGGCAACACATGCATTTTTGTGCTTTGTAAATAGGCGAGTGCTCTGTAGGTACCATCCTGGGGTACAGTCTTATTTGTTGGCATTGCCCTTAATACTCCAGAAAAGATATAAGCATGTTTCGTATTAATTATCATCTTCAACTTAGCTCTCAAGGAGAAAACACCCAAGTCAACTTCATAGGTGCTGTGCCCATCTGCCAGCCCTCCATGCAGACTCCAGGGTCAGTGAGTAGGGGAGGAGAAGGTTAGGTGAGGAGGCTAGGATTTTCATGCACTGCTCCACTGTGTTTGAGACGATAAGCAGACATAGATTCCATCGGCCCTGATGATCCAGCAATCAGGCTTTTGCCAGCATTGGGCCTGTCACGAGAGCTGCAACAGACAAGTCCCAGCTGCTGGAGATAGAGGCTCCCTCCCCCTCCTCCACACAGGAAACCAGTCTTCCTAGCAAAACAAAATGTTCCTGCTTATAATTATTTATTTAAAAAAAAAAAAAAAAAGAGCCACACGAGGCATAAAGCTGCACCGAAGTTGGTTGTCTTCGAAAACTCCAAAAATGATAACAAATGTTTTTCTTCTATTCCATTTTATTTTCCAAACCATATGGACAAGGCCAGCTCAATGCATCATTGCTTGTTGATGCCGGAGCAGCTGTCGGCACCCTGATAATGCCACAGTATGCCTCGGCTGCAGCCTGCCAAACCACAGTGTATGGAAATCATCTTGGAGATTAAAAATAAAAATATAAAGAGGGGAGGGAAATAAGTAAATAAATTGAGCCCCACTTTGAGCCAGATTCCAACTATGAACTTGTGTGAGGAAGAGGGTGTGGGGTATCATCCTATAAATAGTCATAAAATTCAGTATTGTTCTAACCAGGACACACTGTGATTTTTCTGGTTAATCACAACTAGTATTTGACCTTTACAAAGGTACAATTTGAGTTTCGTTGCCAAGTGCAACTTCGCATTTTCTTCTTTTAATTACTGCGCTATGATTCAGAAGGCAGCCACAAGAACACAGTTTGGAAACTTGATTCCCTATAGATCTTAGGAACATTTTATGTATTTATTTGTTCTGACCGTGAAAGAAAAAAAAAAAAAAAAACTACTCATGACACAGATAACCAGCCAAAAACACACATCTTGGCCTGGTGTCCTGGGATCACCCCTAACTTTTATTATTAAAGTCAGTTGACCAAGTCCAGCCCCTGTGTCCTACATACAGAAAAGCTGTGTTTTAAGCAGAAGGCATAACCGCAGAGAAAATCTGCCCCCTGTCTCAGGGGAGGCCCCAGATCTGTACAAATAAATGGACTGTGGTAACTTGTGTTTGGCCTTTATGGCCCCAAATCCTACCTGTTGGGCATTTCTTTGCTGTGATATAGCCTACTATGAAATGAACACCTACTGTGAACACATACAATGAACACCTACTGTGAACACTCAAGTAGAAGCAAGAGAACAGCCATGGGAGACTCCTCTCAATGCAAGAGCTACTAGGCATTTTCTCCCTTAATCCCCACTGAACCACAAGGGAGGAGAGACAATTCATAGTGCCCATTTTACAGAGGAAGCCACTGAGCCTTACAGTGCAGAAGTAACTTGCCTGGAGTTTTGGGGGGCTCAATTGTCTCCCCTCCAAAATGAACACTGAAGCCCTCACTCCCTGGTGACCGTGCGCACATGACCTTATTTGGAAATAGGGTTTTTGCAGCTGTAATTAAGATGCACACGGAAAGAAGAGCTCACTTATTTATACAGTGAGTTCTTAATCTAATGTGACTGATGGCCTCACACAAACGACAGAGAAGATGCACCGCGGAGACACAGATCTCATGCAAGGAGGATGCACACACAGAGAGATAGTGTCAAGTCATATAGTGTGAACAAAAGCAGACATGCATGCACTGTTCAGCCAGCCTAGGAGAGCCCAGGAGTGTTGACAAAGCAACAGAAACCAAGACAAAGGAGTGACTAGGCTCTCCTCTAGTGCCCTCAGAGAGAGCATGCCCCTTCCTTAGCTTTATACACCCTACTCTAGTCCCTAGAACAGCCAGAGACTGCAGCCCTGTTTTGTTATACCCCCTAGATTATGGCAATTTGCCTCATTCCCCAGAAGTCCAACTGTCCCTAAGGCTTGGACACTTAAACCAACTGACATTTACTCAGCTTGAAGAGCAGACGCTCTATGCAGGAATTCCAACTCAAAGAATTCCTGAGGGAAGTAGATTATTGGGAGCACCCTCCATAGTTCCAGGGATCACTTGGGTACCTGAGGCCTTCGCCACACTGAACATTCTAACAGGTGCTGTGAGGCCAGAAACGAGTCAGCCACAAGAGCTGCAGAAACAGTATGAAGTAACGGTGGCCAGTCTTTTAACCCCTATCCCCTGCAGTGGAGAACGATCCTAGAGAGACGTTTCCTGCAAGCGGTATCCTCCGTAGACATCTCTCCCTCTACGGGGAAGCTGATTTGCCTAAACTTGCATGCTTATTAATTACTGGTTTGGTTTTCAATTATTCAGTGGAACCTCTGGTGACAGTATGTCTGTATGTATAAAGTAAGTGGTCACTTTGCAAGTTGTCCAGTTATACATTCAGATCTTTACAAACTATAGCTGTTGTGTGGGAGACCTAGGCCTCTATTCGATGTTTAGTACAAATTCCTTTTAAAAATGTATTTGTATTAGTTCCTTGAGGACTTCACACATGCATAGAATGCAGGTTTATCATATGCCCCATTGGTTCAAATCCTTAACTCCTCCCAGATCCACCTCTCCA
>OU015753.1:12211822-12229769 GCA_907169655.1 Acomys percivali
TCTCTCTCTCTCTCTCTCTCTCTCTCTCTCTCTCTCTCTCTCTCTCTCAACCTATAGAGTCCAATTTGTGCTTGTGCTTCTCATGAACTTCTGTCGTGTCAGACACTTGAGCATCGTTAATCTAGCAGGGACCAAAATCTCAAAGAAAATGGACTCTCCCTACCCTGAAGCTATCAATTGCCAGCAGCTTCTTAGCTAGGAGTGGGAGCTTGAGATGGCCCTAATCCCCTCTGTAAATGATGCTTTTAAAATCACCTTTAGGTCTGGGCATACAGCTCAGTAGTAAAGTGTTTGGCATTCAGATATGAGGCCCTGGATTCAGATTCCCAGAACCCATGAAAAAGCTGGACTTGGTACCATGTGTCTATAATCCCAGTGTTCCTATCGTGAGATGGACAGTAGAGACAGGTGAATCTAGGAAACTCATGACCTGGCTAGGCTGGTATGTGCAGCAGTGAGGCGGCATCTCATCCAGGGTCAATTGAGGATCAACACCAACATCCAATGCTGCCCTATCTCACACACACACACACATACACACACACACACACCACACACACACACACACACACACACACACACACACCATGTTAGGTAATAGGTGTGTTAATCGGCTTGATTGTTGTAATCATCTCAGGATGTAAACATACATTAAAATAGCACATGGGGAATCATAAATACATGTAATTTTTTTCTTACTAATTAAACCTCAATAAAACTGGAAAAGCAAGACAAAACAAAGCTCACATCCTCTACAGCAATCCTGTTCTTGATTTCAGATACAGGCTGCCGCAGGCTGCTGGAGCTAGCTTGTGTCTGGGGAACAGTCATAAAGGCAGAACAGACCCTGTCCAGGGTAGATGGCCCTTCATCTCCATCACTGATGACTAACTTCCTAGTTACACTGCCACTGCTGGTACATCTGCAAAACACAGGAAGGGTTAGGAACAAGAACCAGTAAGAATCATGAAAAAAAAAAAACCCAAAACTGTGATATCTTGGGTTTTGTTTAGGTCTTAGCTTTCCCAATCTTTTTGCCTTTATATTTTCTGCAGTGGTTAAAATTAGTGCCTAACAGGATGATTCTACACTCTACTGTATTTCCTTCAGGAAATTTATGGGACTTTCTAGGCTGTCAGTCTTCTTTTAAAGAAAGGATATGGTTGCTATGAGAATTAAATACATATGTGATACATTAAGTCATATGCCTGGCCCCTGGACAGTACACAATAGTTTGGATGTCATTGTCATTTCTGTTGTTAAAACATACTAACGGTGAGTAGAGTAGATGCTTTTAGGTCTAGATAGGTGTTCTAAGTTGAGAATAACAATATGTGATGGAGATTGATTTACATTCAGAAATTTAGATGCACCAAGGTGGGAAAGATGTCTTCTTCAAGGCTGTCAAGTACAAATAGCCAAAACACTAAGAATGTAACATTTATATAATTCCTTATTGTGTCACAGTTCTTCTTGCCATAAGTAATCTATTATATATATGTGTAATAATATCAATGTATATGTACGAAAATAAAATAATTAAAAAATAAATTTAAAAGGTACTAACAGTGGAGGTGCTTGTGATGATGGCACTGATGGTACTCATGGCAACGGTGATGGTGGTTATGCTGGCAAAGATGGTAGTGATGATGATGGTAGTGATGACAATGACAGTCATAATGATAATGGTGGCGGTGATGGTGATGATAGTAGTGGTAGTGGTAGACGATGATGGTGATGGTCATGGTGATGATGGTGACCGTAATGATGTTGATGATGATGAATCTTGTGGTGACAGAGGCGATGGAGGTGGTGGTGACAATGACAGTGATGATGATGAAGCTCATGATGACAGAGGCAATGGAGATGGTGGTGATGATGATGAAGGTGGTAGTGACAGTAATGACGGTACAATAGCGGTAATGATAATGGAATGACATTGATGGTGATGATCGTAGTGGTGTTAATGAAGATTATGGTGGTAGTGGTGACAATGACTTTGAGAGTAGTGTTGATGGTAGTTGTGGTAGTCATAAAAATGGTGGTAATGTTACAAGGGTTACATTAGTGGTAGGGAGAATACTGATGGCAGGGACTTTAATGATGACAGTAATGGTGGAGGAGGTAGCTGTGGAGAAAGCTGACACTGTGATATTCTTGAACCCAATCAGCCCCTCATGCACTGCCCTCCATTCAGCTCCTACTCTTCCATCACACTCTTTCTCTCCAGACTCTCCTACAAGCATTATTCTCTTGGTGTCTCTATACAACTATTCCCTCCTTTTATCTATCTTAACATAGATGTAGTCTCCTTTCTCTCCTGTACTCTTTACAAACCTAATTCTAAGCACACTCCCATCTCCCCTGAACCACTGTATTCAAACCTTTCATTTGGAGTGGTATATCTCTGCTGAGAACCACCATGTTTTTATTCCGATTCTTTTTCATAATTGTGTATTCTACCATCTTCATTTGCCCCCACTGTCCTCTGCTATTGTTAGCATATATGAGCCTGTGTAAACTATCCCCTGTGTAACACACACTTAAACAGCCTCTCCTGTTTAAACGTGACCAGTTTAAAGGTGTCATGCATCTCCTGGAAGCTCCGCCTTCCCTGTGGACTACTTCAACTCCCTGAACTAAGCAGGTAGCGATGCTTCATGGGATTTTTTCCCCATTATTCTTCCTCCTTTTGAACAAATAGTTGAGCCTTCAACTATACTTCCTTCATCACTCATGAAGTTTCCTCCCAAATTTTCCATTTTCTTTGGCTGTTGGTCTCCCTCTCAGTCATGACTTGATACTAACATACATTCTTCATTTTCAGTTGATTGCCCATTCACACAGTGAAGGTCACATGCTGAAGAAATAAGACAATACAACCCAAAGCAATGCCTAAAGCACACCATATATCAGTTGCTTGGTAACTATTACCCATAGTCATCAATCCTCAGCTTAACTATATTAGGTGTAATCCAGTATGACCCTTACAAAACATCCTTATCCAACTTTTTTTTAGAAGCTGGAAGTCAAGGTGTCTCCAGACAGGTGACTCTAGGACAGAGTGACATCAGACAGGTAACTTCAGAACAAGGTGACTCTAGTGAGAGTCAAGGCCACCTAGGGAGATCCCAAGACCTGTCAGAATAGAGGAGGAACAAGGAAAGGTACAGTACATGGTGATAAGATCTGGAAAAATAAGAAAATTAGGCCCCGCTTAAATTACCTTTAGCCTGCATTAATCACGAAGGATGCGGCATAAGATCTATTTTTATACCAACAGTAGAGGTCAAAGCCAATGGAGATTTTGAATGTTTTTTTTTCTTTCTCCTTCTCAAATTACTCAGGACTCCAAGTAGCAGAGATGACCTGTTGGTTTGCTGACTGGCTATTTTGGGCAAAGTCATGAGGCATAGACTTTTCTCTCCCCAGGACAGAGTAAGGTGATGCTCTGTCAACCACCTGGCCAATTTAGTTGCTGCTGACAGCTGATCCTAATAATGTGGTCAGCAAAGTCGGCCGGGGGCTCCTAGATGATCTGCTTTGGCTCCTGGGTTTCCCATACAGGCTGTCTCCATTGATCAGATATAATCGAATAATGGCTGGAATTGTACTTCTCGATGGGCCCAATAGGCCATTTCTTTATGACATGATCAAATTGGCCATAGCGCATTCAATTTGTTTTAATGGCCAACACAGATGCAATTAAGGAGATTGACTGTGCAGCCATCCAAATTGTCCATTAAGAAGGTGGCCAAAGCGACTGGACCAAATGCATGTACCACATGCACTTTCTTTTTAAGGATGTCTAGACGTGGTAGCACCTTTAATTTTCTTAAAACTCCCCTTAACTGATTCTGTTGGATGTTGACAATACACTTTTCTAGAATGAAAGAAAGCACACTTGAAAAATAAAGAGAGTTTATTTATTTATTTATTTATTTATTTATTTATTTATTTATTAGAGTAATTCTGAACCTTCTGATGTTAGCGGGGTAAAATAACGTCAGTATTTCATTGGGGCTCTGAAGATTTATAAGGATGTGAGAAATTAAATGTATTGTGACAGATGGCTACTAATATTCGTTTTATGAGGTGAGATTTATCTTTGCACGTTAGCAGTACCCACCAGCGGTCAAGCGCTGTCTATAACATGTTCTTGCATCTCATTCTAAACCACTGACAATTGACACTATCTCCTCTTACTCTGCAAATTCCACTCTGGGATGGAAATTCCCATGTAGGAATTTAGAAGGTGAAAAGTATGCTCAGACACATGGCACTGGGCTCAACCTCCTTCTTCCATTTTTCATTAAAAATCACTTTACTGAATAAATTAGATAAACGTGGCCACTCAAGTAAGTACTTGCTCAGTCCCAAACCCTACACAGCTCATGAACAGTTTGAATGGCCACTCTGAAGCCCCCTAGAACTCTCCTTAGGAGTTAAAACTAGAAAAACTATGAGATCCACACAACTTTCAGAGAGTCTTTTCTATGTGCATCCTCGGTGCATTCTGTCCTGCCCGTCACCTGATATGGTCCTTTCTTCCTCTGCTTTATACATGTTATTTTATAGCTACATGTATATTTGTTTACCTACATACATGTATACATTTAGGCAAAGATCCACATATGAGGGAAATTTTAACTTTTTTGTTTATTTGTTTCTGAGATTGGGTCACCTGACTTAGCGTCTTCCATTACAATGGACACATTTTCTCTAAGTATTTTTTAATCAATTATCATTTGGCAAAAGGGAAACATTAGGACAATAACTAACCAATGCATAAGTAAATCCAAACGTCTCTTCATGCCCCAGACTCTTTCCACAATTAGCTAAATTGATGGCCTCTTAAATGGGCGCAATGCTTTTGACTTTCAAAACATATGATCACCAAGGCCCCATTTCATTCATTAGGATTCCTAGGTAGGGTGTTCATCTGACCGTTTGAGTGACTTGTCAAAGACATTCAGTGACTAGTGGCAAGAGGCAGGAGTGAGGCAACTGCTTGAGAATTTGGGTCCTTAGCTGGAAAGCTGCACCCAGGTGAAGAAAAGCAATGACCCAGGGTTACCTGAAGTATCGCTCAGCATTGGAAGAAGATGGACATTTTAATTAAGATTTCTATTACCACCAAGGCCCCAAACAACTTGAGGTCCAGTGGTTTTATTTCAGCTTACAGTTCCACATTATAGTTGATCATCAAAGGAAGTCAGGGCAAGAACTCAAGGCAGGAACCTGGAGATAGGAGCTGATGGAAAGGCCATGGAGGAGTGTTTCTTATTGGTTTGCTCAGCTTGATTTCTTATACCATCCAGGACCACTTGGCCAAGGGTGGCTCCACCTCCTGTAGACTAGGCCCTCTCCCATCAATCATTAATAAAAAAAAAATGTCCCATAGACTTGCTCATAGGTGTTTCCAATGGGGACATTTTCTCAATTGGTATTGCATTTTCCAAAGATGACTCTAGTTTAATAAAGGGGCAAAAAGCTAAGACAACAGAGCAAATCATCTATGCTACTTTCAGTGTCTTGGTTCTCCTGAACCCATGGTTGACAGGCAGTACCAATGTAGTCTTGGTTATTCACCAGTTGTAGCAGCGCTCCTTATAGGTACAGATGTAAGAGAATGGCTGTGCCCACCTCCTGGGTCAGGTAGCCCTGTTATTTCCTTCCTGGGGCTGCTGTCTTACCTGTTTACCAGTGTATACTGATGGGACCACCATGGTGAGTAACACTGGGTAAAGACTTGTTCAATGAATAAGGAAGGAATAAACAAGATAAAAAATGCCCAGTGCCTAGCATGGGTTCATATATAATGAATGTACTTATTTGTAATAACAATATTAACAAAAAGGATTACATAAGAAAATGGAGCCTTTCGTTGAAATAATTTTATTGAAATCCATGTGAAATACATAACATAGTATTTACTCTTGGTGTTGCTGAGTCATTACTATTTATTATTATTATTATTATTATTATTATCATCATCATCATCATCATCATCATCATCATCATCATCTTAAAGATTTGAGACTTTCCTAAGAATCAAATATGAAAATGGAAGAGAAGATTGGGATGTCATCATATGTATAAGGTTTTTTACACCCAACTAGACTATGGAAGCAAGAACCATGATGTTTCTATGTGGCCTGTTATAGAAACTAAGACATAGACTAACACATGGTCATGGCTGTTGGGACTTAGTACCATTCTGCTTTTCTCCATTGTGTGTTGGGGTTTTTTTTTTTTTTCAGAGTTAGCATGGCTCAGCAAGGTGCTACTACTCCTCCCTCTATGGCATACAACATTCCTTAGGGATGCCAGAGTGATTCCTGAACATTAGGATGACTCTAGTTCCTGCCCAGTGGGTTGAAGATAAAGCAAGGGCTGGTAGCAGGGACTAAGTAAGCATCTATGAATTATGAAAAGATCAGACAAGAGAAAAATCACAGGTCTAATGTTTACCGGGGCTTCTTCACCTGCCTTGTCTAGGGACAAAATCCTGGATGCACAAACCATCTTAGTTGCAGTCCTCTGATCAGGAACCCTTTGAAGACATACTGCCTATCATCGGCCACTCTCATGTTTGTGGGCCTAAGTGAGTGCTTCCTGTTCTGTCCTGCCATCTAACTCCCCTGTGTCCCATCCACCAGGCTCCCAGTTGTCCCCATTTATAATCTACAGTCAACTTGATAATACCTGTGAAACAGGAACCAACTTACCAACCCTTTTCCTTTCGTATAGGGACATAATTAGCCAGATGATGGAGCTCTTTAACATGAAAGAAAACACTAAAAAAATATTGATTTTCTACAAAGCCATAATACTAAATGGATCATTCCAAATTGCAGTAGGGACTAATTTAGGGGGAAAATTCATAAATCTAACACTGAGTGGAGTCCCTTTTTTAAAAAAGGTCTAACAAAAATTATAGATATGCATGTCGATCATTAAAGTATTCATTTTGGATTTCTATTAATAAAGTATAAAGACTTGTTACTAGAGCAGGCAAGTCACTCCCTTTATTAATTTGTTAGATAAATGGCTCCTGTATCTTGAAACTTTAAATGAAATGGAATTCACTAATCCTAATTGCTTTGCTTTCTACCAGTATTTTTTCCCATTAGTTCAGCATGTTTTTTTTTTTCTCTCTCTCTCTCTTTTCCACTTGAAGAGAGGAGCCTTCTTCAACTTAAAGCCTTAGGGTATACTTCATGGGTTTATTAATTATCAGGTATTCATTCAGAGGGGTTAATTAAGCAATAACTTTCTGTTGACTGCAGTATACAAAGAATAAAAAGCTTGACTTCGCCTGCTGATGAAGCACTCCTGACCGTAGCTTCATTTGCGTTCCCTTGGTTGGAGGAAATAAAAGTCTTTGGCCAGTTCTAGTGTTGGCTCAGACCAGTAGAAATTAGTTATTTAAAACCCAAGCCCCCTTGAGAGTACACAAAGGGAAATATATATTATATATAATATTTTTATTTATATGTAATATATAATAAAAATGTATAACATATTCTTCCTTTCTGTCAACTTTTCAAGAAACCTTCCCTTCCCATCAAGCAAACAAAGAGAAAGAGAGTTCTTGTCTCTCCTCCTATAGGGAGTTTGGTAGACATGAATTAAGTCAATGTGATGACCTCACACACTGGGCAGGAACAGTGCCAATTCACAAGGACACCAAGGAGGGTTTTTTTTTTTTTATTCTTGCTATGGCAAAATGTATTTACTTAGTTCCATACTTGGTCTGTGTTGCTCTGCCAACTGAACCCTTCCATGATGGTAGGGTCTTCCAGAGTTGATCAACAATACACGCAGGAAGAGAGGGAAGACGTGTGCACTCTGGAAAGGTCTGTTGTTAGGAGGAATCAAGACAAAGTAAGCTTAAAGTTGGCTTCTGTGGGTGCTTCCCAGAGCAGAGGTAAAATTGATTACACAGGTGAGAAAACAAAATAACAAGCAAGTAAGCAAACAAACAAACATTAAAAGGGGTTTATGGGTCCAGAAATAACCTTATCTGAAAATCTAATAATAAAAAGTCATAAAAGCCAAGATTTCTAGGACCACAATCCCATTTCCTCCAACTCTACCATTTTCCAAAGCAACTGAAAGAACAGCACCTGGGAAGATGTTACACTTCTGAAAACTGTTAATGTCATCTGAACTAAGCAGAGTCTGAGAACCTGTCACAGCCGGTTGGATCCTCAAGAGACACAATGACCAATGCTATATCCTGCATGAGATCCTGAAACAGAAAAAGGACATTAGGCTAAAAAATAAATAAAAAGAACTAAGGGAATTCAAATAAATTACAGACTTCAGTTAATAAGGATGCATTGACATTAGCTCATTGATTTCCACAAGCACACCACACTAAGAGGTGAATAAGAGGGATGCATGCAGGGTTAGGGCAAGAGTGACATGGGGACTTTGTACTATTTGCTCATTGACTGCATGCCAAGCTCTCTGTGCCATGCTCAGGTTAAGAAGGTCTCCAACAGGGTAAATGCATTATGATTAGCATTTGGAGGGATTGTTTTCTCCTTTGAGATGTTTATAATCTACCATTGGAGCCCATCTGACCAGTAAGACTATCTATTACCTGAGAGCTCCTGTGGTACTGGATGACCCTAGAGCCATCCAAGGGACATGTCCCTCCTATGGCCATGTCAGAGAACCAGTGAACCCATGACTTCTAGAGTGGATCATTTTTCAAAGTCCTTATGCTTTGACCACACCTCCCACTAATAACTGAGTGGAAAAGGCTGCAGGGAGTGGGTGGGTGGGCATTAGAAAGGCTGCACACCCACAGGTATGGAAACATCCAGAATGATTTGCTAAGTGGCTGTGCTGTGCTTCCTTCCAGGTTCAGAGCAGGTGCCCACCTTCAGGATAATTACAGTCTCCTGGCTATCAGGGAGGTAATTCTACTGCAAAGGAATGCTAAAATCCACCAATAGAACAGTCAGTGGAGTGCCCTAAAAGGATCAGCAATCCCCCATGTGAAACAAAGGAAAGGATCTAGAAGGCTCAGGCTCACATGTGAAGTCAGAGCAGTACACAGTGCCAGGGCCCCTCCCATGAACCTGGAACCGTTGTCCCCATGGTTCTTTTATCCCAGGCCTACTAGAGGAAAAGCAAAGCCCAATTCAGCATTCAGGAGAACAAAGGAGAAGCAGTTGTGACCAAAGACTATAAATGCCTGTCTTAAGCGACCACAAGGGACAGGCTGTTTGGTGAGTGCACTTACCAGATGGCTGGGGCTGTCAGCTGCTTCCAATCAAACCTTGCACCACTGAGTTGGTGCATCCTCCACACTCAGCAGGATTCTGCTGATTGGTGGGGTAGGGGGCGGACGCCTTCGTTCGCTCCATACCTAGAAAGTGTGCTCTTGGGGTTTGGAAGGCTGAATCCAAAACCAACTAGAAAGTATCAGAAAAGGGAAACAGGATACTGAAGACAGTGCCCTGTCCCAGGCCATGTGTTTTGTTTTAAGTTTATGGTGTGAGAGGGAAGGGGAGAAACTGGTTCTTCAAGTGCGTGTGGGCAGGAGAGGCAGGGAAGGGGGACAGAGGAGATGAGGAGCAGACTAGAGTGAAAGGAATAAGAGAGAAGGCCAGGATGAAATGAGACCGACCAGGCAGGGAATTTTCCAAGTGCTAAAATCCAACTCATTATGGTTAGTATTATTTTTGCAAACTTTGTTGTACTCATCTCAGGTATGAAGATAAACAGTGGATTTATTCCTGCTATGTGTATGAATATTAAACATACGGATTTATTCTCATATGTGCATATATGCATATATGTAAACGTAAATTTCATACAAAAAAATGAAACTGGAAAGCACACTTTAGCTGTAGTTAGAGAATATATTCCCTTAAAAGATGAAATGATTTCCTTATAAAGGAATTACAGTGAGATGCTGAGGAGGTGGCACCGACAGTTAAACACGTGCTGTGCAAGCATAGGGACCCGAGTTCAGATCCCCTGGCACACACATAAAAAGCCAGGCAGGGTGGCGCAAACTTATTCTCCAAGCCCCTGTGAAACAGGGATGGGGAATCCCTGAGGCCCGTTGGCTGCATAGTTTAGCAGAATTGATGAGCTTCAAGGTCATGGGAAGAGCCTGCCTCAAACAATAGAGTGGAGAAGGCTTGAGGATGTCATGTGACCTAGCTTATACACACACACACACACACACACACAGAGAGAGGGAGGGAGGGAGGGAGAGAAGGGGGATGAGGAAGAAAGAGGAAAGAACAATGGAAAAAACAACTATATTTTTCAGAAGAAGGAATAGTGTCAAGGAGAAATGAGAAACTTTCTGTTGTTCCCACTGAACGTGTCTCTATATAACTTTAAAACTACCCTGCCTTCAAACCAAATAAGAAAACGCAGCTTCCAAGCTTTACCCATAGCTCAGGCTGCATTTGAGCACCAGCACAAGGATGCTAGGAGAAATGGAGTGTGTGCTGGAGATGCCCAGCCAATGGAAATCCCACTGAACCTCCTGGATATTTTTCAACTTCCCCCTGGTAACAGATTATCCTGTCTTCCTGTCTGCACACGGGACAATGGGTTGCTGAATACAACACTCCGAACACTGCAGAGGCCCTGAGTGAGAAGTGTCCCCCATAGGCTCTTGTAATTGAACACTGGGCTCCCAACTGCTGACTCTATACGGCTAGCTATGAAACCTAGGATTGAGTTCTGAGAATTCACAGCCTCCCTCCATTCCCAGTTCACTCTTTCTGTTTTGTGTTTGTGGTTAAAGACGTGATCTCCTGGCTGTCTGCTCCTGTCATATGCTGTCATGCCTCCTCTGCTCTTACGGATTTTCCCTCTTGAACCATAGGCCAAAATAAACTTTCTTTTTTGGCCTTCGTGTTTTATCACAGCATCAGGAAAGTAGCTAATAAAAAGCCTTGACATTTTCTGCAGCCCTTCATTGTGACAGAGCCATGTACACTCAGCAGTATCCTGGAGCGACCAGACTTCTTCCCAGCTGCATATCACATCACACCCAGCAGACAGATCTGTTCCTACAAGACACTCATCCGAAAGGAAAGGCGAAAGTCTGTGATGAAACACGTCTTTTATAGCTGTCCTATTCCAAACCATTCCAAGCAGCAGAGGGTGTCAGATTAGAGTGCAGGTTTTTTTCTTGTTGTCCAACTTCTGCACAGATCACACAGACATCAAATTAAGGCCCAGAAATTGCCTTAAAAATGTAAGTAAAGGGAGCAGTTTTGATGGTACATGGTTTCTAAGCCCTGAGATTAAAGCCTTTAAAGATTCGTTTTCCACCCCCCCCCCCTATCTATTGCATAACAGTTCACTGGGCAGAGGGAGGTTTACAAGACACCTCCTGGCACTGGGTCATCCTTCCTTGTCGCCTTCCTAGGCTGCCCAGCTCCTATCTTGCCGCGCTCTTTTCTTCATGATGCCTAGTCTGGCAGCCCATGAAATTTTTACTGTTGAGGTCTGGATGATGGTGAGGGAGAAAATTAGAAAAAGCTCAAGTAAAACCAAATACTGGGGAGTTGTTGGGAAAGGGAAACTAATTTGGGAAGCGCCTCCTCCCCCACAGGCCCATCTTCCATGACCCCATTGTAAAAGCACCACCAGGAAGAATTTGAGCCCTGAAAATGGTGAAGTTCTATTTCAGGAGAGCATGAACCTAAGCCTTGCAGAGAGTGGGGCTGTAGGGAGAAAGAAGGCACTGGCTTCCTGGATTTGGGATGGAACGCTGCCTTCCAAGACCAGTCCAATTTGCTTTGCCCAGAAGTGACTGGAATTCATGCATTTTTGCAGCCAATGGTTAATGGTTAGAAATCCATCCATAAAAAAACGTGGTCAGCAAGCTATAATTTTCCCTCTTGAAGATTGCCTCATTGTGTAGAGATTTTTGCTTTGGTTATTTGTTTGTTTATTTTTTTAAAAAACAAATTCTGATGAGATACTAAAAATAACATGGGGCTGATTGTTGACCAGGGTGGCTAAGTGTTTCTAAATCAGGGATTCAATGGATTTGCTGCCATTAAATGTGAGCTTTCTCTGGGAGGGATAATGTGGGGCCAGGAGGGCCAGGATGCAAACATACTATTCTGTTTGTTTTGTTTCAGTTCTTTTCCCAAAGCTTCAAGCAAGCCAAAAATATTTTAAAAGTGGCAGAATCCAAGTGTGTCTTTCTAATTCATACTTGGGTGCCTAAGACCTAACAAAGTGCTAAAGCAATGACAAAAAAATATGCACAGCGGTGGATGCATAAGGAATGATAGAATTAAGTGCTTTGTGTGTGTGTGTGTGTGTGTTATGTCTGTGTGGGTGGGTGTGTGGGTGAGTGTATGCATATGCATGTAGGTGCATATATATATATATATATATATATATATACACATGTACCTATGTGTGGCAAGACTAGAAAACACACTTTTTTGAGATACAGTTTCTCATTGGTCGGGGACTCAACAATTATTCTAGATTGTCTATTCAGGAGGCCCCAGGGATCCTCCTGTCTCCACCTCTCCATGCTGAGATTACAAAAATGTGTCGCCACACTTCACATTCTTCTGTGGGCTTTGGGAATCAAACTCAGGTCCCCCTGCTTGCAAGGCAGGCACTCTACCAACTGAGCCATCCTTCATCCACTCCAGTTATTTCTTTCTTCAATAAACAAGATGTCATTACCTAGAAACTGGGCAAACGACAGCAGGGGCAACTTAGGTCCAGGAGACCTTTGGGCTACCTCTGGCCTCTGTGAGCATCTTCTTAAATAACCTGTCAGAGTTATCTCTTATTCTTGCAGAGGAGGCAGGTTGTAGAAGCGTTTCTACACTTGCCTGGTCCTGACAATCACCTGTGTTGCTTAGTAAGAAAACCCACCTTCCTATGGATCTCCACCTCAACCGAGTGTTAGGCCCAACTGGGGAGCTCTTAGAACTTCTGATGACCAAGCTGTTTCCGGACCAATTCCATCAGAAACTTGGGGCGTGGGTTCCAGGCATCAGTAGCTCTAACACTCCCTAGGTGGCTCGTGGGTGCAGCCAAGTTTGAGGACTACTGTGGAGGCTGTGATTCAGCAGTCTTTTTAAGGACCTCTGAGGGGACAGGAGCCACAAGCTCTCCAGGAAATTCTTACACGCATGAAGCAATCTCAGAAATACAGGTTGAATATTTCTTAGCCAAAATATGTAGGACCAAAGATTTATTGGGTTGGGGATTTTTTTGCTCTAGATTTGAAATATTTATCAATACATAATTAGGTGTGTTAGGGATGAGGCCCAAAACTGAAGATGGCATTAATTTTTATTTCATAAACAACTGAGTACCCTAGTATGGAAGTGATTTGAACAACATTTTAAAATAGTTTTGTGCTTTAGGTTCAATTTCCCTGTATGAAATTGTCCACACTTGGCATGATGCCAGTACACAGAAAGTTATAAATATCAGAGGACTGGGAATTTTGAATTTGTAGATTAGGAATGCTCAAACAGACCAACAGTGTTTCTGAAAGGTAGGTAAAAATGTCTTATAAGACTGGCCAGTCAAAACTCACTCTCTTGAGCATGACAGGCAGTTCAGGTGCCTACCTAATCAAGTTCTTCCAATCCCACGCTGTCACCTGGGGGAATCGAATGACTATCATTTGGTTGTGGGCGGTGTCCCTCCTGAGAACACATAAAGATTGAGGAAGGCATATTTATCACCTTACATAGTAAAACAGGGAAACAAGAAAAAGGAACTATAAAGGGGACCCACAGAGGAAAAAAAAAAAGAGGTCCGCAGGAAGACATGGGTGGATAGAAAATAAGATGGGGGGCGATCATTGAATTTCCCAAAGCCTTCTTTTTATTCCCGGCTCCAATCTTTATAGATTAATTGCTACTCTGGTCTCTTCTATAAGACAAGGAATAAACACTGTTTCCTAGAAGTGAACCTGCAACCACACTATGTGTCTGATTATGTGTGTATGTGTGAGTGTGTATGTATATATGACTGTGTATTTGTGTGCATACCTAAGGGTGTGTGTGTGTGTGTGTGTGTGTGTGTGTGTGTGTGTGTGTGTGTGTGTGTGTGTGTAAAGCATAATTTCCAGTTCTCTCAGGTAAAGACTTAAGGATAAAATTACTGGATCATATGTAAGAAAATTGTTTATTTTACTCAAGTGCCAGACTGCTTTACACAGTGGCTATACTGCTTTACATCTGTACCAGGCAAGGATGAGGGCTACAAGCCCTCCTGTTCTTTGCCTTTCAAGTTGCCCATTAAGTTTCTGAAAGTTATTTTCAATATCCTAATGCATAGGGAGTGGCGTCTCACTGTGATTTTTAACTAGACCTTACCTATGACTAATGATACTCTGCATCTTTTCATGGCCACATTCATCATCTCTGTATCTTCCTTGATGAAGTATCTATTCAAATGTTTTGCCCATTTGTATGATGCTGTTTTCTTATTACTGACTTTTGAGCAGTCTTTATAGATTATCTATACTAATCCTTCATCAGATATGAATTTTGCAAATATCTTCTCATAGCTTGTGGCTGGCTTATTCATCTTAACATTGCCCTCTGAAGGGAAGAAATTTGTAATTTTCATGCAGCCCAATTTGTCAGTTTTTTACCAAATACAGTGTAACTTCTTGTGTTGAATTGGAAAAAAAAAATCTGTGTTCACGCCAAAGCTTTCTTGCAACCTTGAGTTTTGTGTGCTTCCTTTACACACAGTGGCCTATGATCCAGTTTCAGTTTGTTCTTGCATGTGGTATAAGGTATGTACCAATATTCGTTTATTTTGCACAAGAATGCCCAATTATCGCAGCACCATTTATGGCAAAGATTATTTCCATGATTGACTCATAATATATAGTCCTAGTTCTTTAGTTATTTTTAGCTGTTGCCCCAGGCCTGGAAACATATGTTTAAAAGTTTTTTTTTCAGTCAACCTGCAAATAGCTCTTTTAACTCTTCATGGTTAAGAATGGAACCCCCTTATGATGTAAACGTCTACCCTCCCTTCAAGAATCCTCTTTTTTGGGGGATTCCCAGAACTCTTTGGAAGCTCCTGCCCTACTTACCAAGGACAGCCACATTCTACTTTGAGTCCACAGTGTATTGTGGAACAGAACCTCTCTGCCTCCCCCAAGAAATGGGTAATCTCTATTGGAGCTGGTGTGGGTTTTGGGTCTAAGAGTTCCTTCATTGTGCTCCTTCATCTACAGTGAGATTTGATCTTTCAGATTGCCTCAGCCTTAATGTGTCCACATCTTTGCCTGATTATTAATAAGCATAAGCCCCTCCACACAGGTTTATGATTTTGTAAGGGGAAAGGTCCAAAGGAGGGCTTCTTCCCCTGATGTGCCAGGGGCTGTCATTGCAGGTGTGGAAGGGCACTCTCTCTGGCATCCTTGAGCACAGTCTTTTCTGTGGGTGTGAGAAGGGAGTTCTGGTTTAAAAACTCCGTGAGGAGATATCCTGCTGTGTCTTTGCCCACATACTCTCATGTGAGCCAATAGCCAATCTTTAGCAATATGTTACAGATTTGAAGACAGTTCATCCTTTCCTGAGGATCCTGGGATTCCATCCTATATCTCCTTGTGAAAAACAAACAAACAAGCAAACAAACAAAATAAAACAAACAAACAAAAAACCCAATCAAACAAAACTTCTTTTTACATGGGAGTAGGGTCACATGTTTTCCTGGACTCTTAGCTCTCAAATGGGTTCAAGGAAAGTTAGGATTTTTAGTTCAATATAGTCCCTAGTAGGGTAGAATGGTACCCTATATTGTGATGGATGCTAAACTTCCTCTTGAGACAAAGCCTCCAAGCTTCTAGCAAACACTTCTTTCCCCTTTGGACACTTATAGCACATAGTTCAGATCAACAGGCTGGCCGAATATTCAGCTTGCCCCTCAAGTAAGGAGGAATATTAAGCTTACCTCTTACACAGGTATTGAGGTGTCGCTTGACTGACTGAACCACAAGAAGTATTTGTAGATACGTGTATAAACCCACAAATCTCATTTGTGACAGTACCTTCTATTTTGAGGCAAACCTCAGCTTGGAATTATTCTATTGTATTTTTAATGCTTGGGTTTCTTAGCGTTCTAAACTACAGAAAAATAATGTGGCACCTGTATTATTTTCTACAGACTTCTGTAGTAGATCACATGAGCCAGGTGGTCTAAAATAAGATAACCAACTGCTTAAAGTTGCAGAGAGCACTCTATGGTTAAGGTATGGGCAAAGTTCAGAGGCTCCCAGAGGACAAAGCCCAGCTTTCTTTCAGCCAGTGATTGACATTTCCCTTGGTGTGCTTGGCTTGTGACACCGTCACTCCAACCTCCACCTCCATCTTCTTGTTCTCCTCTTCTCTGTCTCTATATCGACTTCTCATCCTACAAAAGCAACTTTTAGTAGTGTTATATTCTACCCTAAATCTAAGACCCCTTTCCCTTGATAATGTCAATATTATCTGCTATATTCCTTCTTAATAAAGTTACCTTTGTGGTGTCTAAGGCTTGAGACTAAGTGGACACAAACCATATATATGGTTTATGGATTTGCATGGTGTGTGTGTGTGTGTGTGATATGTGTATGTTATATTTTTCTTGTGGCTTATAATACCACCGACCCATGTTTAACAGGTCACAGGAAGCACATTGTTTATACGGGTATTTATCTTGAGTCCCCTACCTTCACTCCATGAACTGAAGCCTAGGGGAGCTGTTGCTTATCATGATTGGTGTCTGACAATTTTCTAAGTTTTACCCGAAACGGCGTGGTTAATCAACTTAGCCATTTGCCAATCCTTGTTCTGACATGGCATGATCTGGCCTACCAAGGTGTTTTCAATCCACCTTCAATGAACTCTAGATTGATCTGAGATCTCAAAGTAAAATGGCAAGATGACTGCCATAAAGCTCATGGAAAATGAGACAAAACTGAGGCAAGAGCAATCCATGACACAAAATCATCTTACTGGTGAACATAGCCATCCATTTCTGTGAGGGAAGGCAGACTCTTTTTACTTGTTTGTTTGTGTTTTGCTTTTATTGTTGTTTTGTTGTTTTTGTTTATCTTTGTCTGTTTTGTGTCTGCTGTTAGTGGAATGAGCCACTGAGGCGCCATGATGATTCACAAAACTTAATTTTAATGTTCAAAGAGTTAAGAACCGTGTTTATTTCTCAGTCAGCCCATTATTTCTCTGCCTCACTTTCCCAATCAGCTACAGAGAAATCATGCTGCTTTCCATCTGAGAGTGCCATCCTGAAGAGTCTATTAAGTGTGGAAACATGGGGAAACAGGGAAAATATGCTTTGATAAATGTCAATAACCTGTGATGTCACTGTGTGTGTGTTTGTGTGTGTTTATGTGTGCATGCAGGATCATTTGCATAAATAAGCATGCAGTGAGCAGAGATCAACATCAGGTGTCTTCTTCAATCACTCTCCATCTTACCTTTTGAGACATGGTCTCTCACTGAATCTGGAACTCACTTGATCTGGCTACATTCATAGTCAGCCAGCCACGGGTATTGTCCTGTGTTGGGGGATGGTCTTGTGCACTGTATGATAAGCTCAGTTGGTAAAGCATGAGACTCTTAATCTCAAGATCATGGATTCAAGCCCCATATTGGGCACCAAAGGTAGATATACAGTGTAAGCAGGTGCTTTTCTATTGCCTGTTCTAGCTCCCAGATAATTACACAGACATCTATTACATTTATTAATAATCTTTGGACACTACATTTGTGCAGATACTAACCAGATTATACTAGCCTGGCTACTTCCCAGCCATGATCCACATGCTATTCGCCATCTTGGTCTTGCCTTGGCTGCTTCTGTTCCATCTGTCTGTCCTCATAGCAAGCCCCTCATGGCCACCTCTTTTCTCTCTCTCTCTCTCTCTCTCTCTCTCTCTCTCTCT
>OU015753.1:12229869-12265588 GCA_907169655.1 Acomys percivali
TTCTTCTTCTTCTTCTTCTTCTTCTTCTTCTTCTTCTTCTTCTTCCTGACTTCCTGAGAACTCCTGATTGGGATTGGAAGTCATACCCTAACTCTCCTCTCTTGCCCAGCTATAGACTGATCAGCTCTTTATTAACCCATCAGAGATGATGGATAGCAATTTTTACACAATATTGAGGCAGAAGGCTTTTCATAGAAATGACAAAGCTCATGTCTGGACTGCAACTCTTGACATAGGAATCAGCATCTGAATACACAATGCACCAGACCATCGCCCAACACTCCTACCTCAGCCTCCCCACTGCTAAGATTATGGGCACATGTTACTATGTGTTTCGCCCACTGAACCACCTCCCCTGTGACACCATCTTGATGGCCAATGAACCAATAAACCACTTCCCACGTGGAAGAATAACAATGCTTTGGTCTATTTTTCTACCCATATAAAAATGACAGTGACAAAGAATTCTAGTATAGACGTCAGGAGCAGTGGATATCCCACCACTTAGTCATGTGGCCTTCAGTTACACAGCTTGTCCCTCTAGGCTTCAATCTCCTTAAAGAGCAAGCAAACCATGCCATGAGTTTTTAACATCTCTGAGTCTCTTTAAGTGCATGTGCATGGTTTCGTTGTGGTTAGCAGCATAAGTGTCAGGAAGCCTTCAGATTTTCTTCTCATGTATCCTAGAGCCTCACCAAACCTTTTCTTAGCTCTGCGAGCAGAATGGTCACACTCCAGATGATAAAGGTCTACATTTGCCAGAAAGGAAGATCAAGATTTGAAGCTGAAACAGATCGAAGAATATATGAGGGTTTTTCCTCCCAGTGAAGAGAGGATTTGAGGTCTCCATCTTTTAAGAGCAGCTGGCATGACCCCAAGCCTACTGTCACACCATCCAGTGTTTACAGCCACTCCAAACCCTCCCAAGCACGTATTTCACAAAAGCAGGCCTGTCCAAATCCCCTGTAATGTCTCCAAAGGGAAAGCACAGAGTCAATAATCAGGGCCGTGCCTACATGCAGTTAATTCTCCGGTCCTCTGTTCCCTTCCCAGCTCAGATATGCACATGTGCATGCACACGCGCACACACTCACATAAAAACAGTCGTAAATATATATACTGCTGTTTAATATACTAAGAGATAAAATTACAGTTATAGCATTGTAAAGTTGTCTGCCACACAAGCGTGTGTATATGTGTGTGTGTGTGTGTGTGTGTGTGTGTGTGTGTGATAAATTTTAGCGTCTTTCCTTAAAGTCCTAAATCCTTAAAATGCAAAGAAGTGATTGGTTCTGAGACAATTAAGCAAGTTCTGTTCATAGGCCAGATACGTGTTTTGCAGGCCCAGCTAGTGGCTTATGAAAACAGGGGCCCTTTCTCAAACACATGAGTATTTCAGAACTGCAAAGGCAGAACATTCATGGGAGTGTGAGACCTGTGCATGCATGCTGGTAGACGCCCATGACACCAGTCTGTAGCCATGAGAATAGGCCGTGCTTGGAGTTTGTGCCATTTCTTGGTGACTCAATATTCTGATAAGTGTTGATGGAGGCTCTTGGATCAAGACATTAGGGTGACTTTGATGTTAGAGATATGGTGGGTTATTTCTGCTGGACCAGGAACTAGCTAGAATACCAACACTGTGCCATTTGGATTTTAACTCCGGGCAGTGCACACCCACAACAGAAGAGGCTTGCTCATTACTGGAGGGTCATCTACATGTGCTTGGGTAGAACTGTCTACAAAACTGTGTCCAAACTAAAAGTCACTACATCTTAAGCAGGAAGCTATTGTTCCTAAGGTGCATATGAGCCTTTAAGGGCTGACAAGTATTTCTGTTCTTTTATGTGCAATGGGTTCTTTTCTTAAATGGGAAAGAGCCTTTGTTCGAAATTCCCTTGACAACAGGGTTTGGATGCATCACCTGGGAGTGAAAACCAGAGTCAAAGGGACAGAAAGAGGGGAGAGGAGAGGAGGGGAGTAGACAGGAGAGAAGGGGAGGGGAGGGGAGGGGAGGAGGGGGAAGAGGAGAAGAGGGGAAATGAGGGGAGGGAAGGGGAGGGAAGGGGAGGGGAGAAGAAATGAGGGGATGAAGGGGAGATGGAGGGGAGGGGAAGTGAGGAGAGACTAAATGAGGTAGATGATCTGAGGGGAGGGTCAGCGAAGGGAGGGGAAGGGAGGGAAATAAAAGTCCTAGCTTGAGTTTTAAGAGTTCCCTGGCTGCTTTTCCTGGGGGACACAGTCAGTAGTTTGGCAGCAGCATCCAGAAGCTAGTCCACCATTCCTGAGGCTAGTCTGAATGGAAGTTGGCCCAGGAGGCCTCATCTGTCGGACTGGTTCCCCCTCCCCCTCCCCCTCCCTCTCCCCCGCCCCCTCTCTCTCTTTTTTTTTTTTTTGGAATCCTTGCCTTCTGTCACCTTTTTAGAGCCTGGAGGGCTCTGACTCTGTGCCTGGCATCTTTTGGGTTTTCTTTTTCATTTGTCCACGAATTTGTGATTCAGGCGTGTGCTTTATGTTTTAATAACTCTATTTACTATATGAACTTTCCTGAGAATACCCACTTAACGTCTCCTACACTTCTTTCTTAACTATCAAAACTTGAATCTTTACACCATAACCAGAGACAGAAACCCACGTGAGTGGAAAGAGAGATGGGGAGAGGATGCAGTATTTAGCATCAAAGGGTAATTTCTTTGCTTCCAAACAGGGCTTTGGTTTATAAAATGAAAATTCACCAGAGTAGAAAGAGACCCCCACCCCACCCCAAGATACAAAATATACAGATGGCATTAGGTATTTTGATCAATATTGATAATAACCATCATGTTTGGAGACATACAATGTGGGAAATACTGCACTAAGCCATCGCCATGCTCCGTCTTTTTTAAAGCTTCTTACGTAGATGAGTAAAGTGAGGCACAGCAGTTTAACAGCTGTACCAGACGGCAAGGCTGAAGCAGGCCTCGAATCTGACACTAGCCCCAAACTTGGAATCTCACTTTTCTGTGCAACAGTTCTGCTGTGGGCGTGTGCTGTGAGGATTCCTAAGTCCCCTCCCCGGGAACGGAGTGGAGTAAAGTCTGTGCTGTTGGCCGTCCCACTCCATGCAATCCTAGGCATAGACAGCAGTACTCAGTGTGAGCAAGGTTCTCACCCTTCATCCCATCTACCACTCTCAAGTTGGGGTACCTGCTAAAACTCCATGTGACATGTGTCTTCCCCAAGAGCCTGAAGAGATGAGGAACTTGTGTTTCCTCCAGAGTGAGCCTCATTTTCATCTTAGAATGCACAGTCACCAGAGGCAGCTGGTTTGGTTGTGATGTGACCAAGACTGCATGGCTTGCGTGTCTAACACCTAGAATCCAGTTCTTCATAGATGGCTACTAATGCAATCCTCTAAGACGGGACTTCAGACTTCGAGCAAGCTTGTGTGATCCTGGGAGCCCTATACTAGCTGTGTGAGTTGTCCAGATGAGCACAAGAAAATGCATTCATTTTAACTAGGTAGCTTCCTTTTTCTCTGTTCTTCAAGGGATTTTTCTTCCAATCCATTGTGTTATAGCTTAAGCATTGTGGTATTTAATAGGAGGCAAAACTATGGCAACTTAGTTACTAGGAGGACACCCACGCACCAAGATGCAAGTCTCTGTTCGAAGGCCACATAGTGATACAGTGCAAATATATATATGTCTGTATATATGTATATGTATATGTATATAAATATATATATATATATACATCCTATTGCTTTCCCACTGTTTAGTCAGTGTTTTTACTCTCTGCTGTTCATAAAAGAGTTTGAAGTTTTCAATATAAAACATCATGTTTTTAAAATGCAGGAGCTGGAAATGCACACCAACAAACTAACAAACAAACAAAAAGCATGTGAGTGGGAAATGAAATCTGTTCTTCTCTTTGTTTGGAAGCTGCCTGGCATGTGGCCCTCAGCCAGAAGCAGGTTTGGCCAGTGGAGAAGCGGGGTCGGCTTGGCTTGTTTCTACCTGGCAGCCATCTACTTGTCCCTAGCCTTGGTTTTGGGTCTGGCACGAAGGAAGCATTCAGTACTCAGTCTGTGGCTGCCTAGTAGGTCCAGAACAAAGGTCCCTGTCACCCTTCACAGTGGCCTGATCACACCCGTTTCCAATCTGAAATGGAGCAAGACATGGAAGGTGCCATTCTCGTGACTCAAAGGAGACGAGCTGCACTTCCTTGCAGGACAGACTCTCACAGAAGGTCAGAGCGACTGCATCTCTACCCATCCCCAGAGACTCACTGGGTCCCAGAAAGATAGTACTGTCTCCTCTCCTTAAACCCCCAGCTTACACAGCCCTGCCAACGCCCTCCTTATAAACTTCTGCCATGAAACTTATCATCTACAGGGTTTTTCCTCAAAACTTCTACAAAATAAGAAATTGGGGCTGCAGCTAAGCAGATTATCATGTTCGTGAAGGCCGATTCTGTTTCTGGCTGTTTTCCCTAGGAATTCTCTTGGAAGCCTTGAATGGATGTGGAAGGCTGTGTGCTAAGCAGCCTTCTGCCTGAATATCCATCCATCCTATTGCAACCTCGGCTCCCTCCTAAGCTTCTCCCAGTAACTAGCCAGCCTTTGCAGCAGAGCCAGGCCTTTCCTGCTTGGGACTTAGATGCGCTGGGACAAAAGTCCTTTCTCCTTTCTGTTTTCACTTGCTTGGAACGCGCTCTACTTCTTTGCTAAAGGGCTTGGGGAACAGATGTAAACATCACCTCTCTCGCACAAGTAGGAAAAGCATTGTACCATGAAATCAGGCTTACACTACCGTCCGCCCTACAAGAGAGGTGTATTCGTGTTTGTGGCCTGGGAACAGGGCTGTGATAACAGGGCTTCATCTGGAACAAGGAGACAAGATGGCTGGAGGAAGGGTTTACAGCGGCCTCACTGCAGAGGTTCTGGTGCAGGCGGACAGGAAGAGAGCCGTAAAGCCTGGAGTCTTACTCAGGACCTGGCCTCCACACGCACATGAGAATAGTAAACAGAGTCTGCACGCATCAGTCCACTTTCCCTGGACGGGAAATTATATTTTATTAAAACTAGTAAAAAATTAGCCGGTCAAAGAATATTGGTCATTCCCCCAGAGGCAAGAAATTAGGACCATATGCTTAGGCCTGGTCCCATTTAGATGGGTGCAAAACTTAGGAAAGAAATAAAATCAACACATTTTTCATTGCTTCTGTAATCAGGGCGTGGGAACATTGAAGTCCTATCGAGTTTTGCCTTGGCCTAGTGTAGCTTATGTTATTAACAAATCAAATGGTAAACTTCTAGTGTCCTTAAATCGAAAGACTTCATAATCAAGTACAGCCAAGCTTTCTGTGGTGCTGTTGAGGCACCTGGTATTTCTTACACACCATCATCTCTCAGGGATGCTGACAACACCAGTGGAAGGTGAGACTTTTCAGTCCTTCCTTGGAGATGAGAAAGCCATGGGATGCCAAGCCCCCTGGATCCCTAATCCAAGTACATGTCCTGGGTGTGTATAGGCTAAAGTATTCTTTGACAGTTCATAGAACTCTAACAGTATTTGTGAGTATCTTTTCCTTTTCTAATTTTTGCTGCTACTTGACCTATAACAACCTTGACATGTCCAGCCTCAGGCTCACTCACTCCTCTAGCCGGTAACTTGTGAGGTTAGCTCTTGAATCTTTGAGTATCCGAGAAAGCTTTCAGACTCAAGACTTGCAATCGGCCTGAAAAAAGAAACACCACTCTTTGAAAGAAGTGTTCTGGGTCAAATACTTAACAAAATCAATGGGTATAAACAAATTCGTGAGAGCTAATGGCCAAACTTATTACTAGGTGAAGATAGGAATCAAGCAAATAAAAAGACACCACCCCCACCCCCAGATACTCTTAGAAAACTGATCTAAGTTTCTCAGAACTCCAGAGCTATACTCACCTTCTACCTTCCCTACAACTTCATCTCTAGCCTCTGGCATCTGAACTATGGCCTTGAGAGGTTGAGCCAACCACTGGTGTTTCAGTGGCAACCCTTGTAGACTTGCAGGTCCCCTTCCAGACTGCTTTGCATGGACTCAAGATGAGGAATGCTGGCCTTGACATATCGTAGACAGTGATGAACATGGACTCTCACTCACCTTTCTCCACAGACACACTATGTTTGTCTTCATGTTGTTTCTCCCAATGGCTGCTTTCTTAATGGATACCAACTAGCTTGCACCGGTCTTCATGTATTCCAGCAGCTTCACCACCACCCAAGGGAGCATCTCTTTATACATATACTCCCCCAACTATTAATCCATCCACCCACTCCTACACTTCCTCTACTACCAATCCATCCCTCCCTCCATCCATCTATCCAATGTATATTTATTGAATCCCCGCTGTGTGTTGCACTGGAGGGACGGAGTGCCTAAGGTAACCAGCCTCTAATTTTGCAGTGTTTAGCTTAGTGGAGAGGAGAAGACAGTGTGACTCTCCAGCAAATAAAACACCAAATTCCAATAATCTTATTCAATCAGCTTTTCTCCTTCAAAATATTTCCTCAATCTCCCATTAGAGATTGGCATGGGAGACGGGGGGGGGGGGGGGGGGGGATGTTGCTGTCAGCTGGTTTGGTTTGGCTAACCTGTAATCATCTCCTTAGCAATTCCCTTCCAGTGTCCACCATGCCCTGAGATTACTGTCTATTTCCTTGTTTACCAGGTGATGTTCTTTTCTTATTCTGTGAGGGTGAAAGGCCTGTGAAAAGACAAGCAGTGTCTAGCTTGTCCAGGCCTGAACTCCTAATACCAATCAGAGTCCCCAGAATCACTGCTCCTCCAGTGCAGAGGGGAGCACCACCATATTTGCTGAGTCAATTAATGGAGGGCAGGTTTTGCACACACTCACCCACTCAGAGGGCATTGTTATTGCTTTGTGTTGTAATCATTCTAAGTGCCCTTGTCTACTATCTAGATAATCCTTAGGTTTGGGAGAGACGTCTTCTTCGTTTTAATTATTTAATCACTGGTTAACAATTAAATCCAAGTCAGGGCTAACTTGATGATTTTGCAACTAAATATGCCCCCCAACCCTACCACCAATCCCCACCCATTATCTCTCTTCCCAGAAATAGGTGTCTAGCATAAAACCCATGGACTTAGTAGTTGGCTATAAAAGTGCGTGAATAATCTCTCACCTTGATCAAGGAAGAGTAAAATGGAAAACTTAATCCCCAGGTGGCTTCATGGGAACTGAAAAAAATAAAAAATAAAAATAAATGGAGCTGCTGACATTGTCCAGTGCTTATAACATTTTCCTTTTATAAAACAATCATTATTTTTGTGCTCACAGCATGCTTTGTAATCACTTCTGGCCATCCTTCCCTACATCAGCATGGTCTCTCATCCATTTTGAGGAAGCTGCAGTTGAGGTCGAGAGTGGCTGAGGACCTCCTGCTTGAGACAAGGCTCAGCCGAGGAGTGGGTGAATATCCAGAAGAATCTTTGTGGTCTTTTTACTTCCCGGTGCAGAAGGGAGCATTTGTATCCCAGATGGGTTTTACCGACCAAGAGAAAAGCAGTACCCCTAAGAAGTTGTTGTCAGGGAAGGCTGTGTTTATCATAGCAGGACCCCACCCCCACCCCATCTCTATGCAATGACCCTGGCAATTAAGGATGTCATCTCTCATTCCAAAATGGTAGACAAGGTGGGGGCAGTTGGATGTCACTAGAGGAGACAGAAGATGGATAGCCCTGGGAGGTTCCTCCGTCCTATCGACGCAGACAAACTCGTCTCTCTGTCTCATTGTTTGCATCACCTTCAATTTGGCCAGATGGACATCATGGAGGAAATTTCGTCTGGACCAGGATTCTTAAAACACTAGCAAAAGGATCTTGCTCTTGGGAGAGAGGAGGATGGGGCCATTAAAAGTTAGGAGCTGGGGCCATTATGAAATGGCCAGGGCTGCATCGACGCACAGGGGGATTTGTGCTCGATAATGGGAAATGTGAACACAGGTTAGTGCTGTGATTACAGCATCCTGAAGGGGGTCCCTAAGAGGCCAGGAATAGATTAAAACTCACTCAAGCAAAGCTGGGGCGGGGGTGGGGGGTGGGGAAGGGATCAAAGTATCCCCCTCAGACTTTGGGAAGACACACATGGAAGAATATTGTACTCCAACACGCTACCAAGAAGTGCCGCATTTTGAATGTCACACTAGAAACTAGCAATGCATATACACACTTAGAGTTGAGAGATCTGTACTGACTAAGATCAGTTATATGGAAGCCCAGAACAGAGGTAATTGGAATATTCAGTGAAGAGTTTGCTGTTTTCTACTAGGGTAAGATAGCTAAGCATTTTAATTCTGGGGTACAATTTGGAAACAGAGATAGATCTTAAAGCTCTCTGGCCAGCCAACCTTGCCAGAAAGGAGAGCTGATTCATTGAGAGTCTCTGCCTCATGGTCATAAGATGGAAGGTGAGAGAGCAAGACATTCTGCATCATGATCTGGCCTTTGCATGGGCACACACACGTCATACATTTACATATATGCAACAGAGGGGGGGGAGAATTTATCCAAATCTACATTCTGAGGAAATATGTATATGTGTACTCAAATATGTATATGTGAGAAAATCTTTCTGTAGTGTGTGTGTGTGTGTGTGTGTGTGTGTGTGTGTGTGTCTGTCTGTCTGTCTGTGTTTGTGTGTGTATATGTGTATATGCTGGTGAAAAAACTAGGGAGTATAAAGATTTACTAACAGAGGAAATGGCAAAATCAATTGTGTATTCCTACCATGGTACTTAGTAAACCTTTAAATATAAAAATAAAAATGTTTTCAAAGCAAAGTTAATGACATGGGAGAATGATTATGGCATGCTAAGTGAAAAACGCAGGTCACATTACGAAAACAGATAGGATGCAATTCCACTTCAATACTTAGAAAAAAGCTCAAAAGGTAATAGACCCAACTGGCCATAGTGGTTTTATTTACCACTGTGGTAGATTGTAGGTGATGTTTTATATTCCTCTGAATAGTGTCTTATGTGTTCTGAAGTATCTATTTATTAATATGTATTTATATATTTATAAATAGATGTGTGTTGTGAGTATGTATACATAGAAGTGTGGTGTTTGTGTTAGTTTCTCTCTCTTCCTTTTTTTTTTTTTGCCTCACTTTATTTATGTTAATCATTTGCCTTCCAATGAAATTTAACCATTTACTTGCTATTTATAAATAGATATGTTATATACATATATAAACATGTGTGTAACCATTTATTTTATTAAAACTTTTATCTATCACTTTATCCTTTTTGTTATAAAAATTAAGTACTGCTAGAATAATTTTAAAAAGAGATCATAACTGCATAGAAAGTCAAGTTTTCCTGCATTTTCAGAGACCAAACCCAGTCCACAGGAGGAAGCCTCCTGCTTACACTCTGTTTTGGTAGCTTCTCCTTGCCAGGCTTCACTGACTGCAGGTGGGAAGGAGAGAGAGGCTTTCACATCAATGCTAAGACAATGCTGCCCACCCCGAGGCCGAAGCTCTGAACCCTGGGCTTCCACCAGGCAGAGGCTAAGTTCTCTCAGCTAAGGGTACTAAAGTGACCAGTTAGACTGGCCTTGACTAGAGAAATTGAGTCAATTCACTCATGACATCCAAGTTTTGTGTGAATTAGGGTTCTCCTGCTCACATTTGATCCACAGCACACTCTGTTGGATAGAGGTTTGGAAGTAGCATAGCATCATGTACCAGGGAGGTGGGTCTTAGACCTATGTCTATTGCTGTGATAAAATCAGTCTCAAACAGAAGAAAGGTTTCTCTTGGCTCACTGTTGTAGGCATAACAGTTTATGGTCATTTGGCTCTAGGCACTTGGAGTCTGTGGTGAGGTGAGGCAGGCACATCCAAACAGACACTGCACTGGGAACAAAGCCTATCACCTCCTGGCAGCTGGGAATCAAAGCAGAAAACAGGAAGAAGTCAAGGCCTCAACATCAACTTCAAGGATAGGACTCACCCTGGCTCAGTTCCTTCCATTACACTCTACCTGTGAGAGTTCCTACAGCCTCTGAGCACTGCCTCAGATGGCAGGCAAACCTTCAATTCAGGGGCTTTGGAGGACAGTTCAGAACCAATTACTGTCATGGCCAATGGTTTGGAATATCTTAATTCTAGTTCATTTTAGCCCTGTCCCTCACACAAAGTAATTAAATACTCCTAATTTGCAGTTTCATTACTTGCAAAATAGTAGTAATCTTCCAAGATTATTTTTTAAGTCCATGATTTTTTTTTTTTTTTAGGTCATAGCACAAAATGTGCACCTGTCTTTCTTTTACAAGCTAGAATTTTCCACTTCAGGAGCAGGGATGTCAAGGGTCCAATAGAATGACTTTGTGGAAAGTGTGCAGACATTTACAGAGATTTGCCTGTGATGTTTGCCCACCTCCAAATCCAGGGCAGTGGACTTTGCTGTGCCAGGCCTGATCTTGGAAGGCTGCAGTGAACCATGCAAACCCCGTGAGTGGCCAGCTCTCAGCACAGACTCACGAAATTCATGGCTGTCATCCTAAGATCTGTACAAGTGATGCAGTGGGAATGAAAGTCAGAGAAAGAAAGATCTGACTCTGTTCTCAACCCTCCCCTCAAACTCATTCTCTCTCCCCGTTTCTCCATCTCTCTTCCTTCTGGGCCTGAGATACTTAAGTTTTACAAATTCATAATCATTACATTGATATATTCCAGAGAGAGTTCATTCTGTGATCAATCTCCTTCCCTGCTTTCCGTTTCTGCTCTTCCTCTTGTATTACAGTAGTTCTCTGTAATAATTGCTTCTCAACCCTTCCATGAGGCTCTTGTTATCTTATTAACAGAAGGCCATTCCTTAGATGACAACGCTCTTCTTTCTTGTGGAAAGCATTATCAGTGGAGACTCACTAGTGGGGTGTTAGGGCCTTAGATTCCAGCTGCTCAGGAGACTGATGCAGGAGGATCACGTGGACTAGCAGAATGACGGCATGAGTTCGAAGCCAGCCTAGGCCACTGAGTGAGACTGTGCCCCAAAATAAAAAAGTTAAAAGGCAGCTGGGGACATAAAGTCAGTTGATAGAGGGTTTGACTATCATATGTGAGACCTTAGGTTCAATCCCAAGTATGAATGAGTGAATGAATGAATGAATGAATATATAAATACATGAATACAACAATGAATGAATACATAAATGGGTAAATACATAAACAGATGCTCTCTGGACATGGCGTCATTTAAGTTCAATTCAGACCCAAGTTCTGAACTCAGTCAAGTTATGCACATGCCCAATAGATACCCAGATATGGCTTCTCTTTTCTGTGCACTGAACTAGATAATCGCAGCCCCCACCCATATGCAGATGTGAGGATGAAAGGATCTAATCATGCACAAAATGCTTACTGTAGCCCAACATCCAGTAAGGGTTCCATTAATGTCAATTACTCCCATCATTATCACTGCTATTAAATATATTAGATAAAGGCTTTTCATGACTACAGGAAGTGAGAGGAAGCCAATTCCATTTGCCCTGAACTGACCCTCAAATCTAACACAGACCAAGCCACAATATCCAGCCGAGGATGAGAGAACATTTTATGTCCGTGCTCTTCACTGCTAATACGACTAATGGTGAGTTTGTGAGTTCTTACCTGAGATGTAGACACAGCTAGTTAAAAAATCAAAGCCATCTTTTCCACAGTTTACAAGTGTTTGAAACCTGCTTTCCTGTTCTTGGGTGGATCGTCCCAGATTGGGGATAGGGGAGGGGTTCCCACTGCCAAGCTTCACTTGGGGTAAAGCATGTCCTTGCATGCCACAGAAGAGTCACCTGGTTTCAAGAGTTCAGGCTCAGATAAGCTTTGGACAAACACCTGAGGCAGATGGGAGGCTTAATTGAAATGAGCCTGAGCTTAACTATTTTATGAGGTACACCCATCGCTAATTTCTTTGGCCAAGTTTTCCTGAGCCTCGCTGTGAGCACCCAAGAAAACCCATTCTTTCCTATGGTTCTGCAGGGTGTCCTGGCTATCACTCTGCCTAGCTAACCATTGCGAGCATCCAGAGCACACAGTGTGGATAAACACAGCCCTACCATCTCCGACCCATGTCAGCGCAGGAGCTATGCTTAACGCTCTGTACAACCCCATCTTGGAGTTCCAGAAAATCTTTCTGTTTTCTTAGCCAAGTCCTTCAGGCTGGGACCAAAGCGCTCTCTCAAACAGAATAACTCTGAGGAACAAGGCAACACCTAGACCAAGCATCTTGCCAAGCTCCCATGTGAAATGAGAATGAAACAGACCTGTCTTGTGAAAGAAGAGGGGGAAAATTGCTAAAGCTAGCCTAGCATGTCCAAGGCTCTAGAATCAGTCCCCAACATTGCAAATAACAATGTCGCCTGGAGGGCAACTTGATTGGGAAGGAGATGGCTTGCCATCTTTCAGGAGGTTGAACAAGACCATCCCACACCAATGTTCAGATAATCCTGGAAACATTCCCGTGGTGACTTCAAGCTTCTAAACTGAAATCTTCCAAATGTATTTACTTGTATGGCAAGAATCATTAGCCGTGTATGCCAACAATGCTATTAGAAAATTTGACTCAGAAACCTGGTCCAGGGGCCATACTTAGGGGCCAAAGCAATCTTCAGAAATGTTGTTGGACTAACAGAAATTAACTGAAAAACAGAAGCTAGGTAGGCAATAGCACCCTGAAACTCCTACACCACATTTGCATTACTGTGTAGAACATTCTAGAACAGTCACACTTCAGACAAAGAAGGGTCTGTATCTCATTGTCTGAATCTATCCAGTGTCCAGTTTCTACCCTCTCCTCTCCTGTACTCTCCTTCTCCCCCCACTCCTCTCTTCTCTTCTTTGTATACATATGTGTATGCTCATATATGGGTATGTTTATATGCATGTGTTGGAGGCAATACAGGAAATATAATCTTAAGAAGTCTATTTTCTCAGAAAATGGGTCTAAGAGAAGTCACTGAGGGCTACTGTGTGCCATTTAACGCTGATGCCCCTACCTCAGGTGCATTGTCTTGAGCGGCCTCCACACCAGCTCGGGATGGCATGTGTGCTTCATCATACGGCCAATGATACTGGCCAATAGCCAGGGCCCATGCAAGATTAGCAGTGATCACCTAAAATTCCCAAATCTGAAACATTGTGCTACTTAAAGCTTTCTGAACATTGACCCGACGCCACAGTGGGAAATGCCATCTTGTAACTAGCCACACAGGATGGCTTGCAATAAAAACACAGGTATGTTTAAAACACTATCCATGTTTCCATCAAAGAGGGATGTGTCAATTTTGTTTATAAAACATCAGTGGCTCTCATCTTTATACTCTCTTGTCTCCTCTTCCTTGAGGCATTTTCAAAATCTGAAAATAATCCTAAGTGCTCCAGTCTCAAGGAGTTCAGATTAGGGAGACTAACTCTGTACTAGAGTTTCCATAAGTGTTTTCTTACTCAAAAAAAGAAGGCCGTGTCTGCTAAGAGTCTGTTTCTAACTAAAGGGAGGGTGGGTGGGGAATGGCTCCATCCCTGTGCTGATGTAAGGATTGCGTGAGCTGCTGGATTTGTATAAGGCTTGTGAATGTAAAGCCCAGACAAACACGTGCATTGTCAGGTCCCTTTGTGTTGTGGATGCCAGTCAAACAATCCAACAACTTTTTTTTTTTAAGGGTGATGTTGACACTTGTCAAACACATTAACATTCCAATTGAAATGACTCATTGGCAGTAGAGTCAGTGCAGAAGCCCAGGAGGATGTGAGGGAGAGGCAGTGTGGATTGTTGAGAAGACTGATCTGCAGGCCTCTCTGTCTCTCTCTGTCTCTCTGTCTCTCTTTGTCTCTCTGTCTCTCTGTCTCTGTCTTGTCTCTGTCTCTCTCTCTCTCTCTCTCTCTCTCTCTCTCTCTCTCTCTCTCTCTCTCTCTCTCTGTTGTCATAAAGACAGTAGCAGGGACACTGCTGCTATCTTATTGCTATTTAGACAAACATCATTGTTGCACTGACTATAAGTGTGTTTGAGACCCAATCTGATGACTAAACAGGAGGATGCTCTTCTCTGATGGCACACCCTCAGCCCCTTTAGCTGCATAACATATGGTGAACAGTACCACATCTTCCCTGGCTTTGCCCTCGGTCCTATTTTCTTACATTTTCTCAAGGACTTGCCCTACTCTCTTTAGGCTGATATTAAGAAGGCTAGGCTGGATGCTGACTGACTTCATGTTTGAATAATGCCCCCCTTGCCCTTCAAAGTTGGCTCTCCAAGCTGATATCATCAATTTCAGTGAGCTATATCATCTCAAAAAATCAAGGTGGGTGGGGCTGGAGAGATGGCTCAGAGGTTAAGAGCACTGTCTGCTCTCCCAGAGGCCCTGAGTTCAAGTCCCAGAAATTACATGGTGGCTCACAACCATCTCTAATGGGATTTGATGCTCTCTCTGGCATGCAGGTGTATGTGCGCGTGTGCGTGCGCGTACACACACACACAAAATCTTAAAAGAAATCAATGTGGACAGCTCCAGAGATCAGACACCCAAGGTTGACCTCTGACCTCCATACACATACATGTACACACACACACACACACACACACACACACACACACACACACAAGAGGAGGGAGGGAGAGGAGAGAGAGAAGGGGGGAGGGAAGGAGGGAGAGATGAATTCCTGCACATGAACACACTTCTTCATATACATAATGTTTGCTACTGATGTTTGTCATTTGGTTTAGCTTGGATTTTAGGAAGATATGGCTGCTTTTGGGGCACCAATAAAATCAAATCAGACTCTATCATTAGCCGCTAAATCTGACCCTGTTTGGATCAGTAGGTGCAGCCTCTTCCTGGTGAGGTCATCACAAAGCCCACTTGATGTGTGCTCCTCACTTTGAGTACAAAAGCCTCTCTCCAGGGTGTGGTCCCAGTGACTGTCTGAGTCCCCCAGGCCATGGCTGTGGGCACCATAGGATTAAGCTGTGTTCTTTGCATCCAAGTTCAAGGTCAACTTCTCATGCCTGTCACTGACCCCTTCCCAGGATGATAGACAATTGTCTTCCGCCATCTTTAACTTTCTTGCGCACACACCACTCCTACGAAGTCCCCAGAATGTCATAATCTCTCACAGACGATCCTCACAGTCTGAGCCACCACATATTCTTTCTGAAGATTGTAAACATATGGGTTTAGAGTGGGCCTCCCCCAGGACATTGCATGTCCTATTTCCTACACTTTCTCTCCAAGGTGAGAGCAGTACTCACCTGGCTCTCTTCTTCTGGTTCGGACCTTTAAATAGGCATTTGCCACCCTTATTAACAAAGATAAAAGCTGGCTCACAGTTACAGCATCCCCATGTCACTGGACAGAAGGGAAAGTGTCCATCCCTGCTTTCTAAGATGATTAATTATAGAAATGACTATGGCTCAGACAAAACCACCATGGAAGCTCACAAATTTCTAGCACATATATTCCACTTCATGGATTCTCCCAGGTAGTTACCGGCAGGACCCATCTGGGTCTATAGATGCGTATAGAGGGCCATGCTGGATGCTTTAATCAGACAAGATGATAGTATTCCATGCTCCATAGTCATGAAAAGTACTTGAAGATTTGATTTTTCCATGGCCTTCAAGACCCACCAAGGCTCCTTAAGCCTGAGTCTTGGTCCTGATGTGTGTCACACTATTATTGTTTAAGTTCAGTGACTTTGCCAACACATTGTGACCCTCCTCCATAATGACGCACTGTGGCCATATGCCCCATCTCCACAAGTCCTGGGCTTGCTGCCCATGCTGTCCCCACCCCTGACTCCCACTTTATGCACAAGAGCCTCAGCAGGCGGGACTTAATTCAGACCAGCTGCCTTTCCTCTGCTGCTCCAGATAAACATGGGCCTGAGTGCAGTGTGCTAGCTCCACTGGCCCCGTGAGGGAAGCAGCCCAATGGCAAATCCACCTAGGAAGCCTGGATCATTCTCTCGTGGGACACTTGATCTGGCTTTCCAGTTCAAATCTGCTGAGCATTTAATGTGGTGGTTTGTCTTGTCTGTTTATGACATTGTCAGCATCTATGGCATCTCTCCCAATAAGAGGTCACAAGGACCTTCCCTTCAACTCCAATTTCTGCTACTTTAGGGGTGACTATCCACTTCTTGGAAACTGCTATCCCCAACAGTTAACTCCATATGTCCTGTGATGCTTAGACGGAGAGGATTAAAAAAAAAATCCTATGTACTTTGTGGTGACGTTTGGTCATCTTTACACCATGTAATAAAAGAGAAGTAGATGGGAAGTTTGAAAAATAGATTTCTGGTTGACCACAAGTGGAGAGACTGCTGTTAGAAACTCCGGCGCTCTCTGAGAAGCTCTTCCAGGCCGTCAGCTCTGTTGTAAGACGTTCCTCCTTCCCCAGGGTAGCTGGGAAGATCTGCCTGATTGCGGGCCTCGGGTCTTCTTATGGCTATTCTGTTGAGTAGGTGCTGGCTATCCAGACCCTGGTCCTGTCACGTATTGCCCAGGGCAGCTCTGAATGCTACAGTCATTTTATCTTCACAGGCAAATGGAAGACGCCTCAAACAGACCTCCTTCTCTTTATCCCTCCCTCCCTTTCTTGCTTTTCTCTCTCCTTTTCCTCCCTTTTTCCATTCCCTCTTTCCTTTATCATTTCCCCTCTTTCTTTCCTTTCTTACCCACCTCTCTTCTTTCCTTCTTACTGATTCTCTTAGTTTTTCCTTCCTCCCTCCTCCCCTTCCTCTTTCCTTCTCTCCCTTCTCTTACTTCCTTCCCCTTCCCCTCTCTCCCTTCCTTCTTTCCTCTCTTCCACTCCCCTTTCTTTCTTTCTTTCTTTCTTTCTTTCTTTCTTTCTTTCTTTCTTTCTTCCTTTCATTTACTAGTGTCTCTAATTCATCTGAGAATCATTTTCATTTTTAGCAAACTGAGTGTACCATCATTGCTTACCTAAGTGCACAAATATTAATCCTCACCCAGACTAAGAATCCCGAGGTTCTTTCTAAGCTCTTTCTCCATCTGCTATTAGATTTACACTTCCTGGTGGCTTGAGTCTCCTCTGGGGACACCTCCACAGTCCTGCCTCTCTTTACTAAGAATCCCTAACACCAAAGGCTTCATGAAGGAGAATGTCCATTGTCTTTATTAGGTGCTTGCTATCCGTGCCTAATCAAGTCAAACATCCCCTTAAAATCTAGAAAACCTCCTCGTTATACAATATCTGTGTTCTTAAGAAACCTTTCAGCTGGATGCAAACAACCACATAATGGCTGTGACAGGCAACTTCAATCCCCCTTTGTGGATTCCTCAAAAATCTATGAGCTTTGGGGTTCTGTCTTCTCGTGCTTCTGGACAGACTTCAGGATTCTGTACTTTCTTTCTGCTATCAGCCTGAATACAGAATGGGGCTTTTACTGGTTGACACAAAGACTACAGCTCCATGGAACCTTATAATCACTTGGGTATAATTTTATTTTGGGTGTGTGCTGGGTGTGACTACATTGATTTGTAAGCTCTGCTCCATCTTGTTCATTCCATTCCTTCTTCCCTCCCTCCCTCCCCTCCCTCCCTCCCTTCCTCCCTCCCTCTTTCTTCTTATCTCTTGCCCCTTTTCCTCTGGGACAATAAACACATTCCTCACTCTGCTCCCTGAAAGTGTGATGTTCCTCTCAGGCCCTTGGGACTCGAGTCTGCAACTGAGAATCCTGTGAGGGCATTTTCTATGTGCCTCCTTTCCTGAGAGACAGTCTGGTGGATTCTCTTTTCCATTATGGAATTAAGACTAATTGCTTCTGATTTAATTGCACTTATCTTGGTTGGCATGATATTCATTGACGGAAAAAGATGGGGGAAAGGAATAAACAAAGGCATGAAGTGGAAGCGCTAGGGAAGAGAGGAAGACGGAAGGGAGACATTCTTAAGTACAGAATTTTGAGGGTTTCCTCTGGAATGCTGTTTTAACTCTCCTAGGAGCAGATGCGCCTGGGAGTGTGGGTGGGAAGCTGTTGTTTGTGAAGGTTTTATCCATAGGCCCTGACCTGAGATGGTCAATGGGGCTGCACTTTGTACCCATGTCCTTGATGTGTCAGGACACATTACGATCTCACTTTGAAAGCTCTTTCTGAACACACCTAAGCTTGGAGGAGAGGATAATCTCATATACTACCAAGCATAGACAAATCAGACAGTGGCTATCATTATCTTTATTGTTTTATTTAAGCTACATTTATTTAAGCTACTAACAGATCATTCTGTTAGTTTTGGTATCTCATTTTAGCCAGTGAAACTGAAGTTGTCTGAAGAAACACAAAAAGCGGACACCAAGATTCCTTTTCAAGGCCAACCTAAATATCTAAGTAACACACATGTTATGTTGCCCAGTACTTCATACAGGAGAAGACCAGGCAAGTTCCTGACACAGTAGCTAGGCCTCTTCGAAAGATGTTGTAATTATTGTTGGAGAATTCTTGGTACTTTGCTTGGGGCCAAAAAGGATAAGGACGTATCAGCTGGAGACACAAACAAGAGCCTCACCACGTGATATCCAATATACTCCAGAAATACCTTACCTGTGAAGAGAGCTCCTAATCCAAGGGGGAGAGGCAGGAGGCAAAGGCCAACAGACAGGATGACAGTGATAAAGCCAACCTCAGCTGTTCAGAAAGCCACTGTCACAAGTGTAGCCCATGACCCATGCCCCACTTCCGCTTCTTCCACGAGTGCCGTTCGAGCAATCAGCACCCTTCCTCTGCATGCTTGCTGCAATGCTTGCACATTCCTCTTTCGTTTTAGAGCAGCGCCCCAGCTGGAGCCGATCTTGGAAGCAGCTAGAGCTCACTGGTCTGCTCCCAGGAATAGAGAGACTGCACCCATAAATCTTGAAGCAAGCCCACGAGAAGCTGAACATGACTGAAAAGAGAAACAGCAGAGGCATGCATGAAATTAGTCCGGCACACACTGTGCACGGCTTGAAGAGCAGCTTGAGGTTGACGATTCCCGGTCCAACATGTTGCTGCCTGACTCAGAGAAGACTCTGATTCCATTCCTTAAAAACTGTTCCCGGGTGTCCCTACCCAGCTCCTCAGCAGTATCACATGGCATGTGCTAGACTAGACTCCAACTCACTTATGTTCCTGAGGATGGCTTTGAACTGATGACCCGATCCTCTGCCTCTACCTCCTGAGTCCTGGGATTGCAGACCCTCACCATTATGCCAACCCAACCAAGACGTCGTACACACTAGGCAAGGGGCCTAGCAACAATACCTCTCCACCCACAGTCCTTGTTTTTCTACTCTTGACGATCTATTTAGAACTGACCATGATCTACCCCAAGGATCTTCTAAATATTTGCCCATCAGAAAAGGAAATCTGTATAGTCAGACAACTAAATCCTTTTCAGGACTATCTGATATTTCTAACCATGTGGCCATTCTGAAATGTGGCCATTTCACTATGATTCTGCTTCCGTCACCTCATTTCCTTCACGGTCCCTGCAAGTCAGTCATAAAGCATATCAGGTGTCCATTTATTTAAGGTGATAATTGCATGCATTGTTCTTCACGTAGGGCAAAAGCTGAATGTCTTCTTTGCACAAAACCAATGCTGTTTCACAAGATCAGATTTGAATGAGAAGTTCTATAAAAAACACATGCAAAGGTCAGCTCTCTTTGTATCCATAGCTGGGTCTCCCAGTATTAAGAACAAGTTTAGGCAGGATCTGTTATACAGGATCTGGCTAGCTCGGAGGCCACTGGGCTGATGATGTCATCATATTCCATGGAGATATTAATTTTCAAAATCCCCAAGAACTATCATGAGGACACTTAGTTATCATCTCATAGTTCATTTCACCTATTACACACACATTTGTAATCACAGGGAAAGATAACAAAACACTTTTGGTATGAACTCGGTTTGGTGTGCTTTGAGCTCTGATTCATGGCAGTTACTTACACTAGATGGAGGCAGAACCGTGCAACCTCCGGAGAGATCTTCACACTGGCCTGCTGCACTGACAGTTAATAAATGTGGCTTAACTTTCTGTTGCATTCCTGGGGTCAAAGAAAAGGGCTGACAATATGCATACTACCGTGACATAGGCCTTCCATTCTTTAGCCAAGGATGCAGAAAACGCTCCAACAGCCTCCTTTGCATGGTTTAATGCACCTTGGGAGCCTTGCCTTCATATCAGGGACAGTCTAACGTGACATATCTGCAATTAAAGGGTGATGTCAGTTGACACAATGCCACGGAGCCCAGTTAAACATTGTTCCTTAGAAAATAAGAGCAGGATTCAATCCTGAAAACATTGGTAGTGGTCCAGGGCCTGAGTCATTTGGCTCTCTCTGAGCGTCTCCGCTAGCTGGGACTTGTCAAGAAACACAAGTTCCCTTCATACATGGAAACAAGAAAGCAAGAAGCAGGAAAAAGCAATTTTAAAAGACTATACTGCTCTAGGGACCCACGGTTTCCCTCACAATTCATGTCAATTCTAATTTGTGGCTTTAAGGCTCTGGTAGAGGCACTAAGCAGCTGGATGAGAAAGGCAAGGGCTGAACCCTATGTTCTTTCAATATGTTACATATTAGTTAGGCGCTTGGGATTTTCTCTTCCTCGATTCTTACAAAAGAACTGGAGATGGAAAGATTAGACCTGCTTTGATTTATGAGCACCTCTCATCTTGGTGGGAGCATTTGGGAATATCCTAGATACCCATTAAACAAGGCCTCCTTGAAAAGTTAAGGACTGAACTAAAGGCTCCCTACACAGGTTAGTGTGGCTGAAATGTCATATATAATGAATAAGCAGAAGAGACACAAAAGAATTAGCTGTCCTTCTAGAGAGAGAGTGTCCCCTGATACTGTCCCAAGGGAGCACAAATGTTCAGCCTTAAGCCCACACAATTGCTTTACTGGAGAGTCCTGGAGACCAGACGTTTGTCACGAGTCTCCCCAGGCTAAAGTCAAAGGCATAGTGGGACTGTACATCTTGGAAGGCTCTAGAGAAGAAAACATTTCTTCAACTCATAGAGGCCACTCAGAAGGCTGGTACACTTCCTATCCCCTGCCTCCACATCTGACAGTGGTGGCCTAAGCCCTTCTCAGATCACGTCATTCTGATGTCATCTACTTCCCTCTCCCACTGTCAAGGACCTCTGTGATTCTGGTGAACTCACTGGATAATTGAGGATAATCTCCTTATATTAAATCCAGCTGATTAACAACTTTAATTATACCCAAAAGTTTAATACTTCTTTGCCATGTGAGGCAACAAAGTCATAGGGTCTTAGAGCTTAGAGCACAGGCATCTTTGGATGAATATTTATTCTATCAAAGATACTTTCTAAGTTATCCTGTGAAGCCAGTCAGATGAAACAAGCAGCAAACGCGAATGCATCTTTTGCCTTTTGTTTTTTCCACAAGAGAAAAACAACTGAAGCCTCCTTATCCAGCAATTCATCGAGGGAGTGTGGACACACGAGCCTTTAGTAGGAGGAGAAAGGTGGTTTTCTTATAATGTCTTTTGGTTATGAGCCAAAGATTCTTAACTAAAAATTTGCTGAAAGTACTGCTATAAACAGACGACTATTAAAGTTAAATAGTCATCAAGTTAAGTTAAATTCAATTTAACTTAAATATTTATTAGGAGTGAAAGCAAACATAAACGTTGAAAACTCAAATCCTTACTTCTTAAGTGTCTCATTTTACAACAATGTATTTCTGGCTGTTGGGAGGCAATTTCCTTGGTTTTATTAACCTATAACAGAAGGGTTGGTAACTCGAAGCTGGAGTATCTAGAACCAAGAGATTTAAGGGAAATAAAACACAAACCGAGGGGAAACCCTGTTGCATGGGAGCTGAAAGAAGTCAGACAAAGGTGACCACCTCATGAAATTCAGGCAGTTGGACATGTTGAGACATATTTTCTTGTTTAAAATGTTCAAGTAAATTACCATACATTCAAAAGCTTTGGTAACTGTTGTGTCTGTACTGGACATCATTTGGTGTATCAAGAATGCAGCCATTTTGAAAGAGAAAAGCCAGTCAGCTCCTCTTGTGAAGCGTCTATTTCTATAGTGTAAGTACCTACAATAGGGTATCAAGTCTCTTCTCGGTAACCTGCTGTCCTTCCTCCGAGTGCCACCAGGTCTCCCCCTCCAGGGGACATGGTCAAATGTGAGGCACCAGAGTACGTGAGAAAGTCATATCCCACTCTTGATACCCTATGAGCATATACAGGGGGAGGTAATCCCCCTCAGGAACAGTCATAGGGGAGGGGAATAAGGGGAAAATGGGAGGGAGGGAAGAATGGGAGGATACAAGGGATGGGATAACCATTGAGATGTAACAAGAATAAATTAATAAAAAATTTTTTTAAAGTACCTACAATAATAAAGCTGTTTATGATGTGTGTAACAAGAGGTCCATCTACCCATAAAGCACACAGAAAAAGATAGCCTCAGTCTAAAGGCCCTTAGAGATCTATTATGTTTTCCAAATTCCAAACAGACTTACATTTAAACCTTGGAAATCTGAGTCCTGGCCTGAGCTCTTCGCAGCCTCCAGGCCACCAGGATAGGGGTAGTTAGCTAAGAAATGGCAACGTAATATGGTATAGATCCCCATTATTCCATTTTGACAGAGACACACCAAGATTAGGTCACCAGGAACTCCTCCTGGTCTTTAAACAAATTCTCCCGGTGTCTAAGTGTATAATTAATCTAGCTAGCAGCAAAATAACAGAAGTGAAGCCTGGACCATGGAATGTGAGGAACAAGTGAGCTAGACCAGATGTAGCAGGCTCCTCCTGGTACTCTCCGGAACGCACAAACCCATCCCTTCTCAGGATGGAAGCTCATCCAACAGTGAAGAAAACAGCTCAAAGGCTGGGTACAAAGAGTCAAGATGCTGATCGGTTTTGAACACTCCATGTGTCCCTTCCTTGTTCCCAAGCAAGCAAACATTTATCCTGGGGGTTACAGGGACATAGCTCTGAATTATCACTATTTTTGAGTTTTGTAATATGGCCAGATAATGGCAGTTTTGACTTCAAATCTTGCAGAATTTGTGTCTCTGGAGCTGTCATTTAAAAATAACTTCCTATATTATGAGATTTTTATAGTATTAAAACATACAAGTACAATTATATTGCATTTTTAAGGTGTGTGTGTGTGTGTGTGTGTGTGTGTGTGTGTGTGTGTGCACGCCGCTATGTCATACATACAGAGGTCAGAAGACAACTTGCTGGAGTCTGATCTCTCCTTCTAACATGTAGGTTCCCTGGGATTAAACTCAGATTCTTAGTTTGCTGGCAAGCACGTTTTCCCACTGAATGACCTTGTCAGTCACCGTTATTTATGTAAATATCTGGTAGTCTCAGGATCAATTGTTGAAATTTTGTCTTCTGTTTATTAAGCTGATTAAAAACTGATTCATCATGGATGTGCCATTTCACTCCTGGAGTAGCAGTTCTATTTCATTGGCCCGTCTACAATCTTTGTATCAGTGCCACCCAGTATCAGACATAGTGTGCATCCTGCTACTTCGCTATTCTTTGCCAAGATTTTGTCTATTCAGGGTTTTTTGTATTCTTATATGATTTAGCTTGTCTGTTTGTGTGTCGGGAGTCACTTGTAGTTTGTATTGCATCTAGTTTCTGCACGTGGAGGTTTACAAACGTCTGTGATGCAGTGGTTTTGAAGGCATAGTTCTTTATTGGGTAAATCGTGTTCAACAGACGTTGTTGACCGTGGCAGAAAACCCTCTCTGCTTTTTGGTTTCAAGGCACTGGCTACACATTCTAACAGAGGCAGCCTTGGAGCAGGTGGTAAGAAGAAAATGTTGCTAAGACTAAAATTCATTACAGTGATCTTCTCATTCCTGCCAAAACCAACTTAAACCTGTTGTAAATCTTCTAATGTAAATGTGTTCTTTCTGTTGTCATCATAGTCTGTAATGCTTTATCAACGTCTTTCCCTCTCTGTGCACCACCCCTGCTTCCATATAAGGTTCATCTCTCACCCTGCCACCCCCAAGAAGCCTGCTAACCACCCTGGTACCCCAAAAAGCCTACTAACCATCCTGGCACCCCAAGAAGCCTACTGCCCTTGTCTAAAAGCAGGGAAGAATCCTGAAGAGCCACATAGCTTTTTTCCCCCCCTTTCCACATCTATAGCCTCACAGGGTGTCACCTCTTCTTTCAGAATCTAGAATCAAAATCTTCTTTCACCACCTAGAAAAATCTTACCAAGTCTTCCCCTGTCCCTGGGAACAGAGAGGGGTCAGAAATGCTCCACTTGTTTTCTTCCAAAGGAGCATTAGGACAAGTTTGAAGTGGTTGGACCTTGATCTGCTAATTAAGGGAGAACAAAGACATGGTCTTGTGCACAAGGCAGGTCAGTCACGCTTGAGAGATAGTCTGGGCAAAGGTTGGGTAGCAAGAGCTTCGACCCAGAGCAGGACATCACAGAGTGTCTGAATACAAAGTCTAAAGAGACCTCCACCTCCCCCTTCTGATGTACATGCATGTTTGTACAAGCCTGGGACACACACAGATGTCCAGGATCCCTCCCCTTTTTTTCTCACACAAAAAGCAGCATAATATACTTGATGCAATGCCATTTTCTCTTTCGTTCTCCTCCAATCGAAATAAACTGAAGGCAAAATGGAAAAACTAAGGTCATCATCCTTGAAGCTCCAGGAGGATTTATGAACACCTCACCACAAAAATTCAACTGTGACTAACACTCAGGTTAAGTGTGTTTATCAGAAGTGAGTGCTCTATTCCTTGAACTGGAGAGAGAGAGAGAGAGAGAGAGAGAGAGAGAGAGAGAGAGAGAGAGCCTTAGGTTGTCTCTATTGAGTCACCAACAATCCCTTCTGTCTGTATACATGAGCATTACTGGATGATGCAATCAAGAAGCTCTTTCTGTGTGTGTATGCACACATGTGTATGTATATGCATATAAACTTGTATGTGCTTATGTATGGAGGTACATATAAATATGTGCCGGTGAAGTTGTATATATGGACACATGCACATGAAGGCCAGAGCACATGCTTAGATAGATGTTGCTCCCGAGACAGGATCTCTCACTGCCCTGGAGCTTGCTGAGAAGGCAATACTGGTGGCCAGTGATTGCAGAGCTCCTCCTGCCTCTACCTCCCATCACTGAGCTTACAAGCTCAGCAGTTCTTCTTGGGTTCTGGGGTTTTCACTCAGGTCTTCATGCTTGTAAAGCAAATGTTCTACCCACTAAGCCATGTTCCCAGCCCTATTTCTTTTCAATACCTAGTGTTCTTAGAGCACACTTTCCCTAACAGAAGTAATGCTGGGTGTTATAGGTTAAAGCCTGAGACCTCCCATCTTTACCATTTCAGGATCCAGCCCTCACTGTGGAAATCTCAGCTTAGACTAAGTATGAGACACCATGTCAAAAAGAGAAGCACATTGGCTTATTTTGGAAAGTTGTGTTGGATGGTTTGACCTCCTAGGAAAGACTTGTTCTATAGAGTGGAAGAACTGTGGCTGTGACAGCTGCAAAGAGACAGGAAAGACACTGAATGTGGGTGTATCTATGTGTTCTATGCACAGCTTCCGAGGACGCCCTCTCAAGAACAGGGACTGGAAACTTTCGAAATGTCTCTGCTTTCAGGGTGACAAGCATGTTGCTTTATAGGGCACTTGTGAAAGCAGGACCTGAGTCAGGTGCTCCTCTGTTTCTGTTTGAATATTTCTTAAGTGTGGGGAACACATTTTCTTGGGATACAGATATTGCATTTTAGCCACTAGGCACATTATGCAATAACGTTTCAGCGGACTCCTGCAGAGCCACCATATTAGTCTAGGTTTCACCCACATTCCACTTTGTCTCACACTAGTCACAGAGAGTTAAGAGACTAGTTGGGCTCGTTAACTCCCTGAGGTCTCCTGGGTAAAGGTCAGCAGGGTATGAAATGGGACCCTCTTGGATGACAATGAGCCCCTTCAGTGTCAGGTCATTCCCACTAAGAAGAATTAGATATCCAAGAATACTCATATTCCCTGGCATGTTGGCTCCATTCACATTCATTCATTCATTCATTCATTCATTGCACAAATATCTAAATACGGATCAGTGCATGCCTTGTGAAATAACTGTAAACACATTAATACCCATCTTTTTAAAAAAAACTTCAAAATTAGGTCTGTGTCTTCTGCTACAGTCAGATTCAAAGACATGTAGTCATTGAAACAAACAAGCAAACAAAATACAGCAAGGCCTTCTTATTTGGTTTACTTATTTTCTTTTAAGATATTAAACAGTTTCTAGTTCAGACTGGCCTTTAATTGGATATGTAGCTGAGGCTGGCATTGAGGTTGCCTGTACTTCCTGAGTGATGAGATGACAGGCATCTATGGCCACACCCAACTATGTCTTCATGGGTTAGCACTTTATTGACTTAACCAGGCTACCTCATTCTATGGGTTTTAATAGTTTAAAGTCCTCACTAGCATGCCACTCTAACATTTCCATCTGTGCAAGAGATTTCCCTTGCTAAAGCTTTGCATGCATTGCAGTCTACTTAAATCTTTAAAATGTTATTTACTCTTTATATGCAATTTTAAGACATTATGAGAAAGAGAAAATCAGTTATCACTTGGCATAAATTGGGGAGAGGACCATAAAAACAGAATCCCTTTGTTGGATTACAGCTAACTACGAGGCCTCTACCTGGGACTTGAGGTTGAAGAAAAAAAACAAGCAATTAGTGCCCACCAGTTCCGGAAACATTGGCATCTGGCTGAGAGGTCACTCTACACAAACACTAATGAAAGAGAAATCAGGAGATGGTGTTTTCACCGTAGGAACTAGGGACTGTCCTTCAGTGTAATCTCCAACACCAGCGTCAACCCCACCTTTGAGTGACTCAGTGTGAATGGAATATCTTCCCTTGTGAGCTCCTTCTAAGCAGGTCTTCTAAAGGGAGGCAAAATACAGCCACATGCAATGAAGAACCAGGAGACTTTTAGGTTATTATGGCCTCAAATATGTATCATTATAAATTTTGAGTCTATAATCTTTACCTACCTTTATAATTCATCTTATAAAAGTGATATATGTAAAATGGTATGGTAATGTTTTATGCATCCATAAAGAATAAAATCTAATCATTAAGAAAATTAATATGCTAATATTTTCCCCAACTGTCCAAGAAGAAACCACGAATTTCCCCTTGGGCAACATGGTTTAGGTAAAAGGGCACAGAACACATAGTGGTAACACCCAACTACAGAGATGAGATACAGGTCAGAGAAGGATCTCTGTGGGAAGTCATGTGAGTTGATGTCAGTGGGAAATTTAAAATGAGGAAAATGGATCCTGTACAAGGACAGGTACACACATTCCATGTCCAAATAGAGATGAGATCCAGGAGCTGAGAGAAAAGAAAAGGAAGAGAAAACCCAGAACAGCTCATGCAAAGTCCTACATACAGCTAACATCACGCTCTGGCCAATGAGCCATAAAGACCTAACAAAGGAGACTGGCAACATCACAACCTCTCCACGACCACTGGCATTCTACTCAGTGGATCAGCTTTGCAGAAGGTTCGATAGAAGGTTCAGTTTCTTCTAGAAAAATGCCTTTCACATGATGTGAGCTCTAGACTATTCTTTCTGTTTCTATTCTTACGTACATCAGTATACATACTCTAGCCTCTGCATGAACAAAGTAAAGAAATGTCAACCTTCCAGAGGATTCACTTCTCAGTACATTCAATCACTCACTTAACACACTTTGTCTATGATGTGCCTGTGATTTGCCAGGTACTGGCTCCATACTGTATAAAGAGAATGAAAAGAACATCTTTCAATGTTATGGGAAAAACTGATTGAGAACAATAAGCTAGTTCATTAATGATCAAGATGTAGCAAGAACTGGGGTGAACAAGGAGAGCATCGAAAGAGCACCATACTTAGACTTAGCCAACACATGCACAGTGGAAAGTCACCAGCCTCTAAAGGGGTTCGACAAGAACTGTTCAGACTATGAGACTATCACATGCATCTTCTTTGGTAAATGGGGGGGGGGAATATCTTGGAAAGTTGAGTGAGCAAGGAAAACCAGGCAAAAGATGGCCTTGTACCTAACGATGGGCAAGGACCTCCCAATTCTAGCCTAATACAGGAGGCCAAGGAGCAATGATGTCTTATTTTGCTTTCTGTTGCTGTGGTAAATAACATATCCAAAAGCAACGTAGGAGGGAAGAGTTCATTGCATATTACAGCTTCACAGTCTCTTGTGAATAAAGGTCAGGGCAGAAACTCAAGGTTGGAACCTGAAAGCAGAAGCCATGGCGGGCACTGCTTGTTGGCATGTTCCCCATGCCTAGCTCAGTCTGTGTAAGTCGGAACCACCAGCCCAGGGGTAGCACTACTCATAGTGGCCTGGACCCTTCCATAGCAATTTTTAATCAAGAAAATGCCTCACAGATTACTTTTGGGTACTCTAGTGGAAATAATCCCTCCAGAGTGAAGTTCCCTCTTCCCAGATGACTCTAGCATCTGTCAACTTGACAAAAATAAAATTATAACCTGACCGGCATGACTGAGGAGCTAGCAATGGGGCTTGAGAAGGATTGCATTTCATACCTCATTTCACAGGGTTATTCTGGCCACCAGGAAGTTCAGTGAGCACTGTAGGTTTTCTTCACAGGGAAAGCTGGATTGGACAAGGGTGACAGAAAGACACACACAGACATCTCAATGATGCCACTGGCAGGACATGGTGATTTTTTTTTTTTTTTTTTTTTTTTTTTTTTTTTTTTGGTCAAGAGATGAGAACTAAGCTCCTGGTGTCTCCAGAACATTCCACTGAACAAAATATTGAAATACCTTCTAGGGAGCAAAGGGGAAGACATGTCTAAGCAAACAATAGATGCTACTTGTGGGTCCGGAAGAAGATCGATCCTTTAGAGGAGCTGGAATATTCTTGAGTCCAAACTCAAAGGGTGGCCTCTTGAATTTCTCTCTGCCTCCAAGAAGTGGATACAACCCCACTGCTGCCTTCCAAAAGAGCATGAAGCTATTAAAAGCCTTAATGAAATCTGCAAGTGTGGTATTGATCAGGGCTGTTTTCTTCCAGTCACCGCTGGGCCCAAGAGTGACTCACGGAGCCCAGTGCAGACGTGAGTCATCGTTCGTATCCCACGGTTGCCTGTAAAGAGGACACTCCTCACCCAGCAACTTGGAGGGCCACCTGGGAAATGGGTGGGGCAGACGCCTGTGGATTCCTCAAACTAGACCACCCCATTCGTGGGAACCATCCCCTCCATGTTTTTCTTCAACCAGATCCAGCCTCAAGCTCTGCTTTTTCTCTGTTTCCTTCTCCTCCTGCTTCTTTGCTTCTTTAGTGAATGGTGGCACTTCGGGCTCCTCACGAACAACAGAAAAGTTGCATGGATTAGGCAAGAAAGCCCATGGCAAGTTAGCTCTCCACTTCAGGGACTTTTATGAAGGACTCACAGCGATACTTTAGCATGGACAGTGCTGTCACAGTTATCAGCAGGAGAGATGAAGTTTGAATATAAGAACAGGTCAGTCCCCAAGTCTTCTCACTAACAAGTGGTAGGGCCAGCAATGTCACAGTAACTGGAATAATGGTGTGCATTTATATGGCACTTCCACGTGTTAGGCAAAGATCTACTTGGTATATATATGCTAATCCATACCGCTCTCCTGCTGAGTCCACTGGAGGGACAGTAAGAGGGTGAAGGACTCATTATAACTCATATGAAACTCTCCCATGATCCTTAGAGTTGAGATAACTCAGACAATTCTGAGATCTGAACTAAGGCTCTGTGGTCCCTTTGACTGCCCTAGATACACCTCGGTAAGGAACGTTTTTATTGTATAACTGCACACGCCATCATCAGAAGACAATTCCGAAGCTAGCATGAAGTTCTGTAGTGTGAATCAGGAATGAAAGGTAATCAAATAATGAATGACACTCAGCTACAACTGTGCTCATTCCCCTGTGTCACACATGCACATCCAAGGACAGAGAGCACAGAATCCTGGACACTTGTCATGTAATTACCCTCGATCTACTGCATGTGGCTTAAGCCTTCTGTGCCTCGGTTTCTCCTCTGGTAAAATGAGTTAATCGCTTCTACATGAGACGTTCCATGGGATTGTTTTATAACATCCAGCTCTTGGAGACCTTTAATGATCCCAGTCTTGTCCTCTTTCCAAGGAGAAGAGGCTGAAGGAAAGAAAGGAACAGGAAAGTGTGGGAGTTTCCTTTAGGTTCCTGAAAGAAGCTCTTATGGAAGACACATTGTTTTCAGGAGGAACCCCAAAAGGAGCTTTGTGTGAACTCAGCACCATGAGACATGGCAATGTGTGTGACAGGGAACACAAAGATGGCAGAGCCAGTGCTCCAGAGCGAGTCCTTGTCAGAGAGTGCAAGAACAAATTTAGTACTGTTTTGTTTTGTTTTGTTTTGTTTTGTTTTCACAGTTGGCCTATGCCTCACGGAGAACATACTATAGGCCACCCACAAGAAGCATTTTAGACCATTATCCTGATGGGAAATCCTTTCGCAGAGTGATGAGTTAGACACTAAAACTATTATATATGCAAGTATCTGGAACTGAGATAAACAGATGTAAAAATAAAAGATTGTCTCCACCCTCCGCTGGGGACACACAGTCGCTGAACAGCAGAGACAAGATTTGGGCGGATGGAAGCCAAGTGTGACATGAGAAAAAAAAAAAAAGACGTGGTGGAACAAGAAAGCAAAAGGGATGAGTCGGGAAGCAGAAGTCTCAAAGGTGGCCTGGGAGAAGAGAAAACCCCAGGAGGAGGTCACCTGTTATAAAAGGAACAGAAACACACAGCACTGTTTTGTTTTGTTTTGTTTTTTAAAGAGATTGCAGGTATGCGCAGTGTGGCCTCAAGGATAAGGACTGTTTTGCTGGTTTTCTGAGCCATGCTGCTCAGTGCCATGCTGGGGCATCATGGGAGCTTGGCTACTGGGGGATAAATCAGTCGCCACCTATTGCACAAGGGCAGACACCTTGATTTTTAGATCTTGCTCTCCTGTACCACACATGGGTCTCAGCACTCGAGTAATGGGGCGTTAGCAGAGAGGTTGGTGGGTAAGCGGGAGAGCCCAGCCTCCCAGCTCTGTGTGCTGGAAAGGGTGAGGGAAAGGCCCAGGGCGAGAGTCACTTTAAGCCTTTGTATAATGGCACAGAGAGACTCAGGGGTGGGGAGAAAGATATGTGCTCTGAATTGGGGCAGGAATGGGGAAAGGCCAGAATCATGGTCATGGGAAACTCTCTCTCTAAGAGAGCCAAGCCATCCTGGATTCATCCTACTGCTGAGGTAGCCAGTGTGACTCCTATGCCACTTCCCTACTCCAAATACCCAAAGCAGGACAGCTATCAGTTGTCAGTTTTCCATTCTGCCTCACTAGGTGGGTACTTTCTCTTGGCTGAGGAAGCCCCGTCAGATTGGAGTTAATAGGGTGGAGAGAGTAGAGCTCTCAGCTGGATACTAATGTGGATAGGACTCTGTGGAGAGGGTTTCTCTGGCTTCCTCCAGCCCCTAAAGGACCTGGAAGACAGGTTCTCATGGGTCCATAAGGAACTATTTGTCAATCAAAAGATTCACAATATGCTCAAGACCAATCAGCTGATGAGTTACAGCTTGTCCCGCCTTGCACCATGCTCTGTGACATGTAACCATTGCCAGCACACCAGGCACACAGGCCCTGTGGCTGTTCAGCCAAAATGGCATTAGTCTTGTAGTGGAGACCATGTTGGTAGAGTAGTGGTGATGAGAAACAATGACAAGTTGCACTATTTTATCACAACTCTAGTATGTTTATAAAGACACTGAGGTTCTAGGACCTAGAGTGATTCTCCCAAAGTCACACAGTTGGTTGATGAGTGCTTAACAATGCAGCAGAGAGCTCAACCAAAATGCACTGCACTGCGGAAATGAAGGCTCACGGGGACTGGAAGGTGAGGAATAATGGAGTAAGTGTGAGGATACAGGGTTTGGGGAGATGGTGCAGTGGGCAAAGCACTTGCTACACAAGCATGAAGACCTGGGTTCAGGTCCCCAGAAGCCCCATAAAGACCAAGGATAGTGGCACATGCCCATAACCCCAGCACAAGGTGACAGGAAACTCAAGATGCTTGCTGGTCAGCTCAACTGAAGGAGTTCCAGATAGAGGCCCTGTTTCAATAATGATAATGATGATGGTGATGATGGTGACAATGATGATGAGTGGTGATGATGATGATAAGGTAAAGGCCAGTAAAATGACTCAGTGGATAAGGGAGCTTGCCACAAAACCTAGTGATAGTGAGTTCAAATCCAAGGGACCCACACAGTGGAAGGAGAAAAATAATGTTTGTAAGTTGTTCCCTGACTTCTACACATGTACATGGCATGCGTATATTCTCTCTCTTTCATATATATGTGTGTGTATATATATATGTATATGTGTGTGATAATAAAAATATTAAGTAGGAGAACTAGTAAGGAAAATATTCAAGGTCAACATATGACCTCCACATGTGCACTGATAGAGAAATATGCCTGAACATGTGAGCACACATGTACACACACACACACACACAAACACACACACACACACACACACACACACACACACACACACACATACACACTACATCTCCACACACATCCACCAAAACTAAAAAAAAAAAAAACACATTCCCTTCACCCTCAGCTTACTGGTTGAGGATTATTACCCCTTGTGGCACTAACCATTGTACCACAGCAGGTAGACAGGCCCTGTGGCTTTCCTGCCATCTTCCTAGGACCAACTTGTAGGCCTGTTGGTCAGACTTTGGTGTATAAGTATCCCATCCCACAAAGAGAAAAGCAGAGAGCAAGTCCGACCAGAGGATAAGCCTGGGAAGTGGTGCCCGGGAGTGAATCACAGCCATTTGATATCAGTTTTCACATCTTATTGATTCGTTTTCTCTTCCTCTTACAGAAGATTAGCATCCCTGTACTCAAGCTCGTCAGTGCGCCTTTAAAGGTTTCCTATTGATCTGCGAAACTCTTGTCTCAGTTTGCAGTTTCCCTTTTGGAAACATCCTTTGCCTTTTGGTCATGTTCTGTATTTAGTTTGTACACCAAACATGGCTTCTTTTCTGGGAGCAGGCAGCAGACATCCTGGGCCCAGGGCTGAAGATGGATCTGACTTGCTGAGCCTTTAGGGCACTTGCCTGGGAGTTCCAGGAAGTCTTCAATGTGAAAGAACAATAGAGGATATTGGAAGAGCGGTGAGGGTCTCACAAGGGCCTGGTGGCCTTATTCCAAAAAGGGAAAATACCAGCAAAGCAAGAACTTCCATTTATTGAGCACTTTCTTCATCTTCAACTTCAAGACAAGTATGGGAAGAAAAATTACGCAATTGAACAAACCAAGACCGAGAAATAGATATTTGTCTGGATAAACTCAGTTTTACTCCTCCCTCCCTCCCTCCTCTCTCTCTCTCTCTCTCTCTCTCTCTCTCTCTCTCTCTCTCTCTCTCTCTCTCTCTCTCTGTGAATGCATATGCAGATGCACACAACTGTGTGTTTTTTGGAACCAGGAGGTCAGCATCAAACCATCTGTCTTCTCTGATGATCCCCACTGTTGGGGGTAAGCAGGGGAAGATAGGGTCTCTCAGTGTCCCATTGGTTTGGCTAGGAAGGCTGGTCAAGAAGCCCCCAAATCCTCCTGTCTTCATCCTCTTCCCACTATTTGCAGCACTATGGTTGCAGATACACCTGGCCATTTCTACATGGGCGCCAAAGATCTGAACCTGGGTCCCCGTGCTTACAGGCATTTTACCAGCTGAGTCCTCTGAAATGATTTGGTAATGCTTTTCTAGACATTTAGTTCCTCAACTCAATGATGAAGACAATGCCAGCACATTCATGGTTGCTGTGTGGTTCTGTCAGTGATGGATCTGAGGTCTTTAGTAGGATATGTAATACAGAGGAAATACCCAATGACAATGAAGGAGGGCACATCCCTTCCTGTGAGTCCACCTCCTCATAAAACTCAAGCATGTTCTCTGCCCTGCATTGTTTGGGGAGAACCCAACTCTCCTACCTAAAGCTAACACTACATGTCAATGTACACTCCAGAGGAGAAGAACATGTATTGTAAAATGGTTCTCATAGTGATTGGCACTGCTCTTCCATCCATCTCTAGCTCCTGAAAATCTTTACAACCCAATCATCTTGAACATTTTCAGATGTCTTTTATCTTTGGTTTTCCTTTCTAGCATTACTAATTGCCTCTTCTCGGGCATGGTTCTGCCATTCCCCTTGAACCTTCCTCAGCATTTGTCTTTGGACCCCAGAGGTCACTCTTTCTCGGTCCAAGGATCTACCTCTAACTTCTTCTGACTTTTTGGTCCTCCAATGTACTCCTGGCTCTGTATTCTGCTTGTCTTCCTCAACCCTTCCTCCTGGTCTTTTGGAATGAACATTGTTATGTCTTTATCACCAGTGTGCTCTCCTGTCTTGGCTTCTGCGCCTTTTTACTAGTTCGTTCGTTCGTTCGTTCATTCATTCATTCATTCCCTCCCTCCCTTCCTCCCTCAAAAGTTTCCATGTGGCTTTGTGCACTGCAGGAGGCAGTGGGGTCGAAAAATGCGCTGTTGAAGGAGGTGATACACAACACGGTGCTCCAGGTATTTTCTGTCTCTTTTATGTTGATTGTCCAACACATCAATTTTTTTCAGCCTTCTGTCAAGAGCCATGCTTTCTGCAAAGCACACTCATCACATCAAGACAGAGACAATTATTTATTTATTTTCTCTATCCTGTTCTCATTTATTTGGTCTACTTCTGGCTTTGACTGTCTTCTCTTGGTTTAATGTTCTTGATTTTATTTGCTTTGTGCCTGACTGGCACTGTGACTCTTTGGGGTGCATGCAATACTCCAAGTTCAAAAACTATCTGTGAGTTGAATGCTGTCTTGTCAACAACTCCTGAACTTTTTCTCTACCCTCTTCATCCTGTTCCAAAAACACAGAGGTTCAGTGTTTTTTCCTGTGGCCAGTTCACCACAATTCAAGTTTGGAAAGATATATCCTGTCTGTGCTGCTATGGTCTTGAAACATCCCCCTGCATACAGATATGTAAAATGACAGATCATCCTGGGGCCTATTCTCCTAGGTCAAGGTCCCCCCCACCCCACCCCACCTCCGTGTTCCCCTGGTGTCTGCTTATGCATTGTTTTTGAGGCTTAAAGTAGGCTGAGTTAGAGGGTAACCCCATCAGTAAAGTGATTGCCTTGCAAGCATGAAGATCTGAGATTGACTCCCAGAACCCATGTGAAACGATGGGTATGTGGCAAATACAAGAGAATCGGTGGGGCTGACTGGAAAGCACAGTCTCTAGGTCAATGAGTCACCCTGTCTCAAAGTAAGTAATGGTGTTCTTAAGGATGCCGTGCCAGGTGGCCATGTATCTTTTGCATACACACACATTTCTCTCTCTCTCTCTCTCTCTCTCTCTCTCTCTCTCTCTCTCTCTCTGTCTCTCTCTCTGTCTCTCTCTCTGTCTCTCTCTGTCTCTCCTCTCTCTCTCTTTCTCTCTCTCTCTCTCTCTCTCTCTCTCTGTCTCTCTCTGTCTTTCCTCTCTCTCTTTC
>OU015753.1:12270505-12292180 GCA_907169655.1 Acomys percivali
CAGGGACTGCAGGAAGGCAGGAGCACTCCTGTACGCAGGTGATACGTGTACAATAAGGTGACGAGAAGAATAAGCCATGGGTTACAAATGAATAATTATTATTAACTACCATTAATAATCTGCCCTGTGTCCGACAAGAGATCAGGATTGTTAACTCTGCTAATTCCTAATTCTAAGAAGATCATCCTGTTTCCATAGAAGAAAATGGAGTCACTGCTGCAGCATCAGGCAGAGAGCAGCTTGGGGTTGTACCCTATTTCTGTATGCACAGTCAGACTTCAATCAACCTCACAGGATCACAGAACAGTTACAGCCCGGGGAGACTGGTCTCAAACACAGGAATCTTTCTTGAGGGGGGGCCAGATAGGAAAAAAAAAACATAAAGCCACGCACCTTTGCATGCTTTGGGGTCCTCTCTGTGACCTACCCTTTGATGGATTTTCTTAATCTCTTTTATAATCCTGAAAGCTCCTCTGCTCTTCATTAGCTAAAACGTCCTCCCCCTTTGAAGCCAGAACTAGGCTTCAGTAACTCTCCAGTCTCCTTGGAGTTAATAGCTGGCCTTGCACCTGGACAGTGCGTGTGCCCCTGGGCTCTGAACTCTGGCCAGCTGCTGTATCTGAGCTGTGGCCCACCTGCTCCTCAAAGAGCTAAAAATCTCCAAAATGAGCATGCATAAAGTAATTTCTTTGTGGTTAGGACTCTGCAAAGGCCTAGTATGCTTGTAAGAGAAAAATCAGGTTTTCAGGCACACAGGGTGAGTGAGGTATGTTCTAGAAAAACCTGGCCTTGTGACAAGATTTAAAAGAAAGGAAGAGCTTTGCATTTCATAAAATGTATTGCATTTTCCAGTATTTGCTTTTCACATTAATTATTGAATTTTTGAGAAAGAATTGTTTGGGAAAGAGGGAGAGACATGGTCTCCTACAGAATGATCTAGAAGCATTTTCTGTATCTGCCTTTAAATGTAATACATCATCAGCGCCAGGATGTACCTAAAGCTCAGGATCCACCAGGAAATCCATGGGAAAGTAGAATTTCAGGCCAAACACAATTAGATTTGTGTCTTTAGAGGCACCGCCTTGTGATCTGAGGAGCATGCACTGCCAAGCCTGGGACACTGGTTATGATTTGAAGCAAACATGAACCCCCACAGACTTTGATCTTTGGATGTTCAGCCTCCAGCTTCAGGCATTGTTTGGATGGCTGTGAAGCCTTTGGGAGGTAGATCCTGGCTGCAGGATGCAGGTCTCCAGGGATGGACCATACAGGAAATGCCTTCCTCCCTGTTCTGGGCAGCTTCCATATGAACAGTGGCAGCCTCGTGCTCCCACCATTGTGACTGAGTCGTTCAATTGCACCTCCCCATCTCTGATGTACTGAAAAAGCTAAAGCAAGTCCTTCTTCCCAAAAGTTGTTGCTGTCAGGAATTCTGTCATACTAACATGAAAGTGACCAACAGAGCAGTTAATGGTCACAACACGCCATGTTTCATTTCTGTTATTCTGATAAAAATACCCTGGCAAAAAACAATTTAGGAGGGAAAGGTATTTATTTCAGCATACAGTTCCAGCTTATTGTTCATTAAATGGGAGAAGCCAATGCAAGGACTTTAAACACCCACTTCAGATCCAGGTTTCCTGGGCTCTACAGCTCAGACTGCAGAGAGCTTGCATCACGTTTGTGCCGATGGGTGCCATGCTTTCCGCTGTATCTGTAGGGCCTGGCCACTCATCATCCTGGGCTCTTGGACAGGCCATTCTTATCCTCTGCCTTTGTGTCTAAGTAGTCCAAGGGTAAGTTTAGAGAAGCTGAGCGTTTGACACAATCATATTCTCCGAAGCAGAAGCACAGATGTGAGGATCCTGACACGGGGAGACTGGCCAGGGGGCCTTGTGGCAAACATCCCTGGACTTTGCATGGAACAATGAGCACTGAACCACAGGTGACCTGACCTGCTAATCACTGCCTGATTACCAGCTAATCAGTGCCTTGTTTGGGACACAAATCCCAAATCCCTTTGGACTGGGCTGGGCTCAGGCAGAGCCCAGTCACCAGGCTAAAGTGGAAGCGGTTGTGTGTGCGTGTGTGGGGGGATGTCACGTGTTTCGGTACAGAGTGGCCAAAGGCCATATTCAGAGAAATGGTCACGGGATCTTCCTCTCTTCTGCTGGCTCTGGACACCTGCAGAGCTTGTCAGCAGCGTGGAGGAGAATCACAGTAGAGGGATGAAAGGCCAACTTCTCCCTCTGGACCCTGCAGAGAAGAGTTAAACAGCCTTTCCAGACACAGAGTGAACAAAGGACTCTTCTCAAAAATTCTGAAGTTGGTCTTGGCTGAGGGGGTCAAATAACATCCATCACTAATGAGCTCGGGCTACTTCTATAATCAGCACTACATCACCATCACCATCAATGTTCTCATCAGCAATCCCGTTATCCTTATTACATCAATATCACTATCATCAACACCAGCATCGTCATCACCATCACCCTCAATATCACCACCACTGCCACTGTCACCTCCACTATCAATACCACCACGACTACCACTGCCACCATTATCACTACCAATATAATGACCATCATAATTACCACCGCTTCCTATGTCACCACCATTATCAGGTCTACTACTATCGTCACCACCACCATCATCATCTGCAACACTGCTACCATCACTCTCACTAACATCACCACCACTATCACCATTATCACCACTACCAGCATCACTCTCACTACCATCACTGTCACCACCACCATTACCTTCGCCATCACCGTTGCTACCACGACCAACATCAACAACATCGTCACCATCACCAGCATCAGGTATTACCATCACCAACAATGCTAACATCACCCCTTTTCTGCCATGACTATGACTGCCATTATATGCACCACTAACAATATTAATATCACCACCATACCCACTACTACCACCAAATCACCACCACCTGCTCCACTACCACAACCACGTACATCTTCACTTTTTACCATGACCATGCTCACCATCCTATCTCTACCAATATCACCACCACTACCATCAACCTTGCCAAGAGCAAAACAACATCACCATTGCTACTGCCCTTATGAAGCCACCATCACGCCTGCCATTGCCCTCATCACTGCATGTCACTGTATGTTAGGAATGCAATTTGGAGTAATGTCTCAAGCACGCTGCTTTGAAAGTCAGGAAGGATCTACTCCAATAACATCAGGTGTTTGAATTATTGTTAGAACTTAGTTTCCCCAAACAGAAAAGAGGCTGGTAGCAAGACAAGTTCCTCAGACTGTGGCCTATGCAGGAAATTCAAGTTCACCCTCATCATGGTCCTCATTTCTGTACAACTCCAATTTAACACACAACTAGTTTGCTGGCATTCTTGCTAGCAAATGGACGGAGAGAAAACAACTGACCCCCCCCCTCCTCCTTAATCTCCTGGGACTCTCTCAACTCAAGCATTCTTCAAAGGAAGGGTGCTGGCCGTTGCCGCTTTGCTAAAAGAAAGTCTCAGGCTTGGGGATGGCTATTTGAGTTCAAATACAGATCTGCTTTGTAAAACTCCAACTGACCTGGAAATTTTCCCAAACCTCCCAGCAGTGTCAATCTTTTCCTTGGAAGAGTATGGGAGGAGGATATGAGATAAGCCATATAAAAACCCTGCCAATCCCAGGCACAGAGCAGACAGCCAACCCCTAAAGTTCAGTACATTTCGCCAACATTTCATTTTGAATACACACTTATCAGGCACTGAAGAACACGTGCCCTGTCTGGATAGACACCTCATGTGGGCTAGAGCTGTGTTTCTCCCTCTCTTTGAGATGCAGCAGAACTGCATGCTCTGCCCAGCTCTGTGGGTGTACTGCAGAGGCCTCATAAAAGTCTACCTTTGCCCAGCTGATTGAGTTCTAGGAAGCTGGTCAATGTTTGACTATCTTTCTCCAAACATGTAAAAACAGTTCATCACTTTAGTTCAGTTGAATTACTGCTCCTTGGGAGGTTTCCAAACTCTGGATCTCCTTCAGGGACAGTTGAATTATATTCCATTTTTTATGGCTACAACTCTCAGTCCCTTTCTTGAAGCCCTAATCACCACCAATATAATGAAAATACTTGGCTGTATTTTACAAGAAGACTCCAGTCCCTCATCTCCTGCTTCAGGAACAGACCCTTTGGTCCTTGGTCTCCCATAGGAAGAGGGGTAGACCAGTTATCTTTTATCCCACTTTATTCTTACAGATACCAGACCTTGACACCTTGACCATTTCCTATTGAGCAACAGTGTAATAGATGCTCTTAAAGAATATTTTCATAGTAAGTGGAAGAGGAAAAATGTATTGTGGCATCCATGACTCGCCTGTGTCCCTAGTGGAGTATTACTAATTTACTGTGTGTATTGAATACTTTAACTATTCCTGTGATGAACTACTTGGCAAGAAGTAAAATGAAGGAGTTTATTTGAGTAGTGGTCCAGAGAATAGCCCACCATGGTGAGAAAGTCCTGACAGTAGGAGAATGCATATATCATTGTATCTGACATTAGGAATGGGAAAATAATGTCAGACCATGAACAGCTTGCTTTCTGGTTTCTATTCAGTCTGAGACCCCAGCCTACAGAATGGTTCCACCCACAATAGGCTGGTCTTACAATCTGATGGCCAGAAGCTAATCTCATGTAGACAATCCCTCTAATTTGTGTCCAGAGGCTTTTATCTTCCTAGAGGAATATAGACCCTGAAAAGCTGGTGATCACATTATCATTAACCACCACATTCTGGGCACTTCCTGGAGTCCATCACAGTAGCAGCTTTCTCTAGAGACAAAAAATAACTCACCAACAGACAGCTCACATTTTCTTTTTTAATAGCTTCAGATTCAACCCTCTTGTTACAATCTGAAATCTTCTGGATTGAACCCATTTATTTCATGGCTACCAGCTGACGGCATCTATAGTCTTGTTTAGAGCAGTGCTGTGTTCAGAGTCAGCCCAGATGCTTTGCTTACCGTTTTCACCCAGCATCACTGTTTTAAGAACTCAACTTCTCGTTGCCTGGTAACTCCAGGTGATCAAGTTCAGGGCTTTGCTACTTCATTAACCTTTCAGTTCTGCAAGGACACCCTGGCATGATGTCTCACTGGCCCAGTAAGCACATGCTCTGACAAACCCATAAGACCCTGTCACATTCTCTCTCATGAACCTGAACAAGGATTCCAGGGACATTCCAGAAGTGGAGACCAGGACTGGAATGCTCATTTTAGGTCACAGCGCTCCTCAGAGCTAGGTTTATGTGGTGAATCATGCTTTCTCATTCTCTCCTTTTCTGGTTTAACAGCGTCTATAGGCTATAGAAATTATAACAGTGGAAGCATATGTAGTTCGAAGTTCTGAAGGCTAAGCAGGGCCCCAACTGATAAGAGTCATCTTTGCTGTGTCAGAACATAGCAGAAAGTTATCTCTGCCTGTAAATAAATATGAAAGATCTATGGAGGGTGGGCTGAAGACAGACAGACAGACAGACAGACAGACAGACAGACAGACAGACACAGGGAGAGAGGGTTCTTCAGTAGCCATCCCATTCCCTTGCTAATAGCATTGATCTCTTCAGGATGGCAGAACCCCCAATGACCAAGTCACCCCTCAGAGGACCCATCTCTTAATGGTATCACAATGGCAGTCATATTCAGTATGAACCTGGGAGGGGACCATGGTGCACCTGCTTGGGTCAACATTTGGCGGCATTCAACTTTCTCATGTTGACCCATATGACAGCTCTAAAGCTGTTTCTTACTGACTATACTTGGCATCTATCTGAAGACCTGATGTGTTGAAATACCTCTTTGTAGTACATCACACCTTTGGCTCTCCACCTCATTGAGTTACCTTCCACAGACCTTTCTCCTATGTTTGATGGATTTGATGATCCCTCTCTTATTAATCTACAGGTTTCCCATCCTCAATTAGTTCTATGTTCTGGAAGCTGCAAATACTCTATTCTAACTGTTTTCCAATCAGCTTTACCTTTTATATAAAACATTAATAAGACATCCTTAATTTTGGTATCAAAGCCCACCTTTTGTTTCTCCTTGTGGCTTGTGATGTTAGCTCTCCCATAGAAAGTTTGTCTCTAAGTTACCAAACTATTCTTATTTCCTTCTATTCATCTTATATTATGTCTTTGCCCAGTTAATCACCTAGAGGGTATAATATACAAATACAGATGCTCCCTATATGGTCATGGTCAGCTCTTCCATTTTGTCTAGTAAATACATACACCATCTTTAATAACTTCTGAGCCATATTGATAATATTTCAAGTGAAGGCTCTGAGGCATTTTCAGGTAAGCCTCTCCCTCAGATGCCGCTTGGCCATAGTTGTGGTCATCTCCTCTTCTCTCTTCATCTTTCCATAGCATTTTTTGTGCTTCACAAAAATAAATAATAATAAATAAATGCTGGTGGAGACTTTATGGGGGAAAGATTGGGCTTGATTTTAATGATTCAAGGCATTTAACTTTATGTACTTTTAAAGTAAAGTCTTGGTTAGGGAGAAGTCCTATTGTTGTGGGTTTGTTTTTTTTTAAATCATGCATGTGTCTGTGTAGTGTATATATGTATGTGCATTTTCACATATATGGTGTGGTCTGTGCAGGTATGGTGTGTGCAGGTGTGATGTGTGTGTGTGCACACGCAGGAGTGTATACTTATAGTTTGTGTGTGGTATGTATGATATAGATGCTCAGAATATGATCAGGCATGTATGCCAGTGCTCTTGCCTGTGCGGTGATGTGGAGGCCAGGGGTTGATGTTGGATGCCTTTCCTTGATTATTCTCAACCTTGGTTTTTGAGACAGGCTCATTCATGGAACCTTGAGCTTGCCTCTTCAGCTAAACTGCATGACCAGTGAACCCCCCCAGAAATCTCGTGTTTCTGTCTCCATGCCCCTATCCCAAGGTTATGGGAATGCACCACCGTGTCTGTTTTTTACATATATGCTGGGGCTGGAGCTCAGGTCATTTATCCACTAAGCCTTCCCCTCAGTTCCTCATTAATATTTCTGAGTCATGCATGGTTACATGTGGCATCATCAAAGACACGGCTTTCTCCTACGGTCTGTCATTGTCCGGGGACAAGACGAGATATGTTGTTGGTTGAGTACTGCTGCTAAACTCAAACTGTGCTTGAGGAATGACTGTGCAGGAAACTGTGCTTTGGGGCTCAGAATCCCCATTCCACCCCCACCCCCTTAAGCTTGTGGCTTCTTGGCCTGAAGCCTGTTCCCTTCCCAAAATGTTTGTTAGTTCAGTGGCTTATTATGGCACTTTATGGAAAAACTAAGGGGCGGAGAGGAGATGACTGTATTCAGCAAACCCACTCACTTTAACCTTCTCTTACTGGAATTTGAATCCTCTGCATACCTTGTTAGCAGAAAGAAAGAAAAAAATCTTTTTCCATGCAAGCTTACTAGTGGAGCGTTCCTTACCTCTTAACTCCAGCCAGGACAAAAGTGGCTCAGGCTCTGAAAACAGCCTGCTATTTAGAAAGGTCTCAAGGCAGACTTTGCATAACATTTATGAGTGCAATTATCTTTCCAGGATCACAGGGAGGGACCCGGGGAGTCTCAGGGGGTAGAGGCCACTCTGTCCTTGCAGATTTGACCTTGCAGGCAATGTTGGGGTCCTCAGATTGAACGCAAACTTGCTCTGAGTTCCCTGCTGTTTCTTTCCAGCCTTCATACCCAAGAAAAGGGCTGAAGGGGTCCAGAGAAGCCCTTTGCAGAAGGACCCATGTGTCTGCTTTGGGCAAGAGGAACCTCAGGCTTCTGATAGTAGCTTTGTTCTCATAAGGGTGGCAAATCAGAGGCACTGGGACCCAAACAAGGCCCTCTAGACAAGCCATGCTGTTCTTAGATTCCAAGAACTGGTCCAAGAACACGGGACCAGGACCCATGTTACACACGAGTTTGAGATTATCTGTGACAATCATCTAAAAATAACTGCAGTTTTCAAATTAAAAAAAAAACATTTAGGGGACAATCAGATAAGAACACCTATTTATAATACTTGTTGGTGGGGGAGGGAAGGAGAGAGAGAGAGAGAGAGAGAAGAGAGCACTTTCTTTGTTACGTACACACACACACACACACACACACACACACACACACACACACACACACCATTTCTTAGAGAAAACCCAGATTTCTTCTAGATGCAGCTAGTAGCAGGGATGTGCCTTTTGAAACACTGAATTTGGCACAGGTCAAAATGTTTGCTCACAGAACTAAAGTGGGTTCTAGAGGGTCCTGACTGTGAACTGGGTATTGAATGTCTGTTAGAGGTGAGGAGAGAGCAGTATTCAGCTGAAAGGGGCAGCAGGTGATGTCTATGTGACTAGGCAGACTCAGAGGAAGCTGGGAGTTCGGGCCATCACAGGCTTCGCTACCCAGGGACAGTAACTCTCACCAGCTGGCCTTTCTGCAGGTGAGGGGAATGAAGCTGGACAAAATCTCATGGCTAGCAAGAAATGGGGCTGAGTCCAGAATCCACATTTTTGACAACTTCGACAAACAATCTCCTTGCTTTGGTTTTCACTCCTGGTTTGGCTCCATTCTTCATACCACAGATGAAAAGTTGAAACAAGTCACTGGACTTGCTGATGCCCACTTTTCACCCAAGAACTCAGAAGGCAGAGGTAGGCAGATTCTGTGAGTTCTAGGTCAGCTAGGGCTACATAGTGAGACCCTGACTCAAATTTAACTAAGTAAAGCTATATTTAGTTTATTTAATAATAAATACATTTATTTAATAATAAAAGCTATAGTAAAAGGGAAGTGGAGAAATCTAAGGACAAATGTTGAGAAGGGGGTGTACTCAAAGGGCAGACTCCAAAGAAAGCATTTACAACAGTTCAAATAGAAACCATAACTGACTAAACCCTTGCTCTTTGACAGACATTATGTGCTATGTCATGGTGGAATTGCCATATGACAATTAGCCAGGCAGGATAGTGCATGCCTATAATTGCAACCCTCTGGAGGTTGAGGCAGGAGGATTATAAATTCAGATCCAGGCTGGGCTACATATTGATGGTGTCACATGATGTCTATACTTTACTAGGTACCATCTTCCTGTGTCTATACATGCCTGCTGTGTGCGCACATTTAATTTGCATAGACACTGTACATACAAGATTATGTTAAAGGTGAGAAGGGTCTAAGAAGTGATGCCTGCCATTTTCAGCAACAGTGAATTAAGGATTTGAACTTGTGGACAGAAAGATCACCCACTCCTACTGCAACATTCATAATGTCCTTGTCACCGAGCCTTGGTAAGGATCAGCTATGTCCAGAGGCTTCAGGCATTGTTAATGTTGTTTTTGACTTTTTCCTTTGTAGAAACAGGTTGGCAAAGAACAATTAATGCCAAACACCAAAACAGCCCAGTGAGAAATATTTAACTCATGTACTTCTAGACACTGTAGTATAGCCTATCTTTCTTCTTAACCAGAAAAATAAAGATAAAAATAAGATAGTTCATGTGACCCCTAGTGGCTCCAAGCCATGTTTCCTGTGCATTTAGTGGGTCTTAATGGAAACCAAACCAAAGCTTTCTCTTAGGCATCTGGACTGTTATGTCAATGAAACATGTGGTTAGGAAAACTGTGCCTTCACCAGCAAAATAAATAAATAAAATAAAAATTAAAAAAAAAAAGAAAGGAAAGAAAGAAAAGAAAAGAAAAAAAAATAAGATAAGATTGGAAAACATCCCAACACAACATGAAGTGGCCATTGCTAAATCCAAAGAGGCAAACATAGTTCTTAAAGGTTGAAAGTTCTGGATAGTTCTAAAAGGTCTTTCACATGATCCATGCCGAGGACCACATTCACAAAACTATCATCCTCCGCCCCGCCCCAAGGCATTAAAAAAATTAAAACAACTCATGCTTTGGACTGTCTGACAAGATCTGTTTTTCCAGCTGTGGCAACTGAAAAGGACACTAGAGAGCTGTTTTGGGGTCTCATGTTTTCAGGCCGGGAGGAAAGATTCTTAAGCAATTTTTGCTGGGGCTGAGCGCCATCCTGAGTGGCTTATTTACCCAGCTCTATCGCACACCTGTTTGGATATGGGCTGTTTTCTGGTATTTAAGCCTACCATTTCTTGCCAACAGCTTTATCTGCAGGGCCCTGTGGTTTTCCAGCAAATGTTTTCTATTAACTCAGAAAGAAACACTAGTGGCTCCATGATCATTCTTAGTGAGACCAAAATAACTTGTTACTGCCTTCTACATGGTTATCATTGATCTTGAGACCAAGATGCCTGGGTGCAAGGGAAAGGTAACAAAGGCATTCTGGTTTGAATCTTTTAATAAATTAAAAAAAAAAAAACTTTAAAGCTTCTTTATTTTGAGCTAGAGTGTTTCCAGGCAAAAGTAACACTGCCATTTTAGAAATGAAGTGGACAATTTTACCCACTTTGAAAGCTCTGGGCTTCAGAGACAATCGTCATAAAATGGGGGTGAACAGTCTGACTCCAGTTTCATAGCTTTTTCTGGAGCATTTACAAAACAGCACGATGGCTGTTCTTGGTTGTCAACTTGACTGTGTCTGGGTTGAACTAAAACTACAAAATGGAGGGCACACTTACAAGGGATTTCTGTTTAATAAGAAGTAGGAAAATCTACTTACTATTCAGATATTTGAAATAGGTAAAAAAAACACCTTCCATTTAAGTTTTTAATCCAAATCTAATCTGGGTTATGCCTTCCGCTGAAAGCTTATGTAAGGGCACAAAGAAAGGAAGCTTTTTCTCTGCATACTTCTTCTCACCTTGATAGCAAGTCCATTCCATCACTGGCGTTAGACTTGGATCCCAATGTACCCTGAGGACCAGAATAAACATTCAGCTGACTAAGCAACTGACAGTTGGCTGAGCAACTACTGGATTCTTGGATGCTCCCATTCACAGCCAGCTTCTGTTGAGGGTAACTGGACCACAGCCTATAAGATTGATCTTATAATCAGTAAAAGACTTATCTTGCAAACTGGAGGACCCAAGTTAAATCCCCAGAATCCCCATTAAAAAATCTAAGAATAGTGGCATACACCTGTGATCCTAGCTCTGAGAAAGCAAAGCTAGTAGGATTTGGGGGGCTCACATGACAACTGGCCTAGCCTATCTGCCAAACCCCAGAGAAGTGAAAGATCTTCTCTCAACTAAAATAGCACCTGAGGTTTTTCTGGGGCCTCCAAATGCATACATGCACACACATGAACATATACATATAAGCATACACACAAAAAATACGTAAATAAAATTTGAGTATCACGGGGCAAGCTTTGTACTGGGTCCTGAGGTGAAGAGATGACTAAACAAGGTCTCTACATTCAGGAATTTAGATTTCACGGTCTGATACATAGTAGGTCTATGATCAATATTAGGAGATTCTGAAAATGTATGTGTAAACCCATAGACAGGTAGCCATAAGAGAATACTAAATTTCAGGAATGGATATCCAAGTATTAATGTCAAGAGAGGAATTTATTCTTGCAGCAAAACAAACAAACAAAAAGTTAGGTTGCAGTGCTAGCTACCCAAAGTGTATTAGTCATCTATAGTTGCATAACAAACAGCTCCTCAAATTTAGTGGTTTAAAAGAGCAAACATCTATTTTCTCATAGTTTTTTTTTTTTTTTTTTTTTTGCAGGAATGGGATGTCATGCAAACGCCATAACAATTTGTGATAGGCAAGAAGGCAGTTCAGTTCAACATGACTCAGTACCTAGTGTTGGTTCAAACTTTGGGAGTCTGGTCCCTAGCAATTTAATTTAGACATATTTAACCATGGCACAATTTGGTGAAAAAATTTCCTGGTGATAGCTAACCTAGTCCTGTGTGCACAACAAAGCCTAAGGCACGACTACATTGAAACTCCTTATGAAGCCTGTATGACATCATCCATAAAAATAGGTTCTGTAGATTGACTGAGAAAAGCAACCTCCTGATTAGGGTCTCAGGCAGGATCTGGAGTGGTCTCTGTGACAGAGATGGAGCAAAGGTATATTTAACATCTTCTACAAATGTTCTAAAGATTGACTGAGGAAAAACAACCTCATCATAAGGCTCTGTATGCTAAGGCCCAGTGTGGTTGGGAAATACAGCTAGGGAACTGCAGGCCATACAAGCTATTAACCATGTGTGTTCCCAGCTTTCTGGGTAGAAAACAAGTTATATCTCTCTCTCCTTCAAGAGACAATCCTGTGTGATTAACATTCTTGGCTCTCCGAGTCTTTACCTGTGAGCACAAGAACCTCTATGCCTCTCACGGTTTCTGTGGGGTAGATACCGCAAGCCTAGCTTACTTAGCTGGGTGACAATCCCTTACTCAGCTTTCCACTCCTGCAACAAATAGCCCCCCAAAATTAACTTAAGAAAAGGAAAGGTTTACTTTCTATATTTCAGTACCTCATGGGTTGAAGCTGTTGCTTTGAGCCTCTGCTGAGAAACTCATGTCTAGATTGTGTAGTAGAGGAAGATTTTTAACTTCATGACCAGGGAAAATGTCAGAAACTCCATGACACCTTCAAAGGCACACTTCCAGGAACTCACTACTAGGCTCCATCTCCTAAAAACTCCACCCTCAAAATAGCCCAGGGGCTGTGCTAACATGTGAGCTGATTGAGGACAGTCCAGACCCAAGATATAGTGTCTCTTACACGAATTTAATCTACTTGACAGACAAGACTGTACTATCTCCTCGAGACTCAATAGAGGAGACTTCTATGACATTTTGTAATCTCTTGGACGAGGCATACAAGACCCTTTACAATGATGCATTTGTCAGCAGTAAACCAAGCAGATGATCCAGCAGACACTTGACTAGATGACACAAGGACACTAACATCAAAACTCAGAGACCACCAGGGTCATATTACACGCTGCTTGCTACAGCAGTGAAAGCCAGAAAAGGCTTAAGCCACGTTTCGGATTGAAGTGGATGGCTTCAGGGACTCAGCTCCCTGACCAGCTAAAACATATCATTATAAAGGACAGTCTACAGGACAAGTGTACTGGGACCCAAAGCATTTCACCAAAGTGCCTCTGCAGTTGTCCTCATGATACTGTGACCCATGATGAAAGAGTTTGAATAGTACCATGCCAAGCTTGAGAGCTTAAGTACTCCCTCCCTCCCTCTCATCTTCTTTTAGCATAAATACTTTTCTCGTTTTCAGAAATCTCAGTTGTTCACTTGGAATAAGAAATTACTTCAAATCATCAAGATCAAATGACTCAAGCTGCAGGTTGTGAGCCCTTTGTGGGGTCACATATCATATATCCTGTATATCAGATACATACATAATGATTCATAACAGTGGAAAAATTGCAGTTATAAAGTATCAATGAAATAATGTCATATTTGGGGACCACCACAACATGAGGAACTGCATTAAAGGGTGGCAGCATTAGAAAGGCTGAGAACTACTGATTTAACACAAACATTGCATTGTAATCTTAGTGCTTATAATGTAACAAAGGCAACAGATAGGCATTCCAGACTTTGTGGTTATTAGATAATTCATTGTACAGGGTGAAAAACGAGCTTGGGTTCTATGAAACAGGCTGATGGATATTGACTCTGACCACAGATAAAGATCCCAGACATTCGTTGCAGTGTCATAAAGTCACAGAGAAAGAGGGTGTCCCAACACAACCAGAGCTTGGCATCGAGGTCTCAAAGCAATATGTAAGTGCCAAAAATTACCAGCATATTGTATTTCAATATTTCAACAGGTATGAACATAGAGTGCTATGTAGGCTTAATCATTGCCATTGGCAGTGAGAAAAGATAGTAGAAAAATTCAGGATGGCATGTCTGGATGTCATCGGAGGGGCCTGGGAAACATACTTGTATAGACCCTGAAGGTAAGACTTATTGAAAAACACAGGAGGGGAAGCGTATACAAGGCCAAAGGAACAGCATGTGCAAAGACTCTGAAATGTAAGAAGGCATGAGGCCATTAGAAGCACTAGGAGAACTTGGTGACTCGAGCAGAGAGAACCAGAGAGCATCTGAGGTCATCAAAAGTTGAGGACAGAGTGGGACTTTGATGTAATAGGCTGAAAAGCAGATGAGTGGTGGCGGGGGTTTAATCAAAGGCACAGAGTTCCTAAATAGTCATTCTTGCTGGAGACACCATCATGCTCTCAGCCTAAGTATTCTCAACATGTTTTCTTGTGCTCTTGTTGCTATTTCAAACCCCCAAATGCAGGTTATTGTAAGAATACACTCTGAATGCCTGTCCTACCTGGGAACATGGCAAAACTCCTGGATCTTTGGATTCAGCCCTCCAGAATCTAGGTGTAAGTTCCAAGAAACAGATAGGCAGTACAGATAAAAATCCTCCATCAACACAGCCTTGGTTTAAGAAAGGTTTTAAAGACTCTATAAACCATTCAAACATGTACAGGGGATTAAAAATTTGAACATGGATGGCCTACATGGCATGAATAAGGATGGGCCACTGATTCTAGGGTTCTTTCATTTAAAATTTAAAATGTATTTATGTATTCATTCATTAATTCATTCATTGTGAGGGTGTGTGTGTATGAGAGAGAAAGACAGACAGACAGACAGACAGACAGACAGACAGACAGACAGACAGACCAGACATGCAGGTATCACAGTGCATGTGCGACGGACAAAGGACAATTTGGAAGTCAGTTCTTTCCATCTTCTTGTGCGTTTGGGGGATTGACCTCAGATTGTCAGGCTTATTTGTCCACTGTTTGTTTCTTTGCTGAGCCATCTCACTTGCCCAGAATCTAGTGTTTCTTTAGTTCCATTGTCTTTTTTGGGTGAACAGCGTTTTCAGCCCATCTGCTGAAAGAACAATGAATGAAGCACAACAAGATGACAAAACCCAGCACGTGAAGCTCCCCAAGCTCCCCAAGGAATGTTTACTCCAAAACCCATTTTCCCGTTTGGAATGGAACTTGCTTAGATGACCTTGGTGGTTATCAAGTTTTCAGACTCTTGATTTCATTAACATTTTGGTACTTGGTACCTCTTCACTATGGAATGCTGCTAATCTCTACCTTATAAGAGTGATGCCCCGCATCTCTGTCTCCTCTCACCAGATGTATTTATGTATTCGTTCATTCGTTAGTGAGGTATGTGTACGTGTATGTATTTGGTGAGGTGAGTGAGAGAGGGGTGAGGGTGGGGAAGGAACATTCAAACATTCAGGTATTCAGGCATTGTTAAGTGCGCCATAGAAAGAAGTACCAACCATTATCCAGTGCCATTGGTATTTATTGAACAATTACAATGATATGTGTGCATATAGATCTACTAACCAGAGTTTTTCTCTCTTTGATTTCACATTGGCTAACAGAAGTCATGTGGTCAAACCCAATGTAAAGTAGGTGATAGAATGCAAGGGTTCAAAGTCCTCTTCAGAGAGAAGAGCAAATGTGGACAATAGTAAGATCAAAATAAGTTCAAATGCCATTTGTACTCTTGCAAAAGGAGAGTGTGGTATGCTTAAAAATGACATCAAAGCAAAATGGATAGACTAAAGAGATGACCAGGGATGTTTCTGATGAGGGGAGCCGTAAGATGAGGCTCACATAGTAAGCCACCATTAACAAGACAAATGACAACATTCTGGGCACGATGGATCAGATCTGAAATATCCCCCGTAGGCTTGTGTGTTTGGGCTCTTGTTTCCATGCTGGCACTGCAGTGTTTGGAGGCTCTGTAATGAGAGGCTGGATGTCACTGAAACAAGCATCCCACTGATAGGCTCTAACCCGAAGGTTAGAACTTGGCTCCAGGTCCTAGTGTTCTCTTGATTCTTGGTCTGCTATGATATGAAGATCCTCTTCCTCACAGTTCCACTATCATGAACTCCACCATACCTTCCCCACTCTGATACCTGAATTCCTCTGATACCATAATCCAAACTAAAGCTTTGCTCCAGGAGTGATTTTTGTGAGGTACTTTGCTCACAGAAATCCAAAAGTTACTGCTACATGCAGGGGCAAGGATGTGTGTGGGAAAATGTCAGCCACCCTTGATGATTCCCCTCAAAGCTCCAATTCTCATCAATAAAATACAAAATAGTCATTGTTGTTTTGCCATTTATAATGATGTAAGTAATGTACAGTCTTTGCCATGGGCTGTTCACTGTCTAGTTAGTTGGGCAGAACAGATGCGTCATAAAAATGGTAGCCAGTGAGATGCCCCAGGGACAAGTACCAGAAAGTGGATATCCAGAAGACCAGAAACTGGCCTGGAACTCAGCAGAGGAATTACATAGAGATTTAGTGTACCTTCAAGGATGAATGAGGATTAGGAGAATGGCAGGGTGGTGGCAATGTTCTTGGTGTGAAAGATAGCAAATGCTAAGATGAAGAAATAGGGTCAGAAATAAACCTGTGAGGGATCTGAAGTAGGAGAGGAAATTTGAACAAGAGCATCACTCACCATTTTTGTCTTTGAATGCCAGCCTAAATTTAGGAGTTCAAGCTAGTGGGGACAGCCAATGAAAGAGAGAGAGAGAAAGAGACAGAGACAGACAGAGAGACAGAGACAGAGAGACAGAGACAGAGAGAGACTTAAAGAGGGAACAAACAGTGCCATCCAAGACTGCTTCTTGGATTGACATTCATGGACCACCTACCTCTCCAAGACCTGAGAGCATGTTGCATTTCAGATTCTCGGAGCAGATCCCACACTACTGCCTGGACTTGATGTTTGTCTGAGGTTAAGACATATTGCTACAGAGGGAAGATCAATCTGAATAAATTAAAACAAGGAGAAGCTGGGCATGCTGATGTCTGCCTGTCATCTCAGCAGGTGGAAGCCTGAGGATTCTACGTTTAAGACTTGCCTAGTCTATAAAACCAGTTCAAGGCAAGGTAACTTAATGAAAGCCTATCTCAAAATACAAAACTTAGAGTGGGAAAGAACCCAGTATCTTCCTAGTCTGAAAAAAAAGGGAAATCTCTGTAGGCTAGACACAGCACTGAAGGCTAGAAACACCCTGTAGAGTGACTGGTGTTGGGACCACAGTGAAAAGCTAAAAAGCCTTCAGTCTGATGTTGACAGATGGCGGCAGCAATGATAGACACTTGTCGAGATGAAGCAGAGCTCGCATATAAATGATGTTATCTTCCTTCTTTTCAAACTTCCTTCTGTCCAGGCTCCTAGGCATTGGATGTCGCCACTCACATTCAGGCAACGTTTTCCCCTCATTCTATTAGTCAAGGTTCTCTAAAGTAACAGAACTTGTAGAATATATATATATATATCCCCTTTATAAATATAATATATAGATTTATAATATGTATATAAATATACATTTATAAAGGGCACTTGTTATGAAAGCTTACAGGTTTGATTCAGGTAAGCCAACAATGGTATGAATGGGAAGTCCAAGATGTTCAGTCCACGCGGCTGGATATCTTAGCTGGTCATCAGTGTGTTCTGGAAACCTGAAGAAATAGGCTCTAATGCCAATGAAGGAGTGGGCTTACCAGCAAGAGCAAAAGCAAGCAGGTAAAGAGAAAGAGGCTTCCCTCTTCCATGTCCTCTATATAGGCCTCCAGAAGAAGGAGGTATGGCCCAGATTAGATGTGGGTCTTCCCACCTCAAAAGACTTGGATTAAAGACATGTCTTCCCACCTCAAAGATCCGGATTAGAACTGGGTCTTCCCTCTTCAAATGATTTCACTAAGCAGAAATCCCTCACAGGTGTGCCCAGCTATTTTGGGGTTCTAGTTACTTCCAGATATAGTCAAGTTGACAGCCAAGAACAGCCATCATATTTACCCCGACAGCCCATATACTGATCATCTGCCTTTATGTCAAATATATTTATCAAAGGAACAAAAATGAAACTAGGAAAACAACCAAAAACAACTATCATATGGAGATGGGGATCTCCATTTACTATTGTGATAGGAAATGCTTGTTTGATTTTCTTTCAAGCACAAAATAAAATCTACTTCTAGGACTTTGTTCAGCACACATCAGTTTTTCCTAATATGAACACATAGCGAGGAGATAACAAGCACTGTGAGCATGAGGCTGTAGATAGTAGCCTGCCCTTCTGTACTGCCTGCCTAGTATTAAAAACTCACATCAGGCCCAGGACCAGTTGTCCCTTGTGCAACTTTCACAAATACAATCAAGGTAGCAAATAACAGAGCAGGAAACCATCCATGGATCCAAGGGAAAGTTCTCAGAGATGGTGGTACCAGCTGAATGGTAGAGGTGAGCTCGGATTTTTCTAGACAGAGGAATTGTGTGGGCCGAACACTGAGATCTGATCCCCTTGGTGCTAATGAAATTACATAAGGCTACCAGGTATCTCAAACACACACACACGCTCACACACACGCGCGCACACACACACACACGCACACACACACACACACGCACACACACACACACATGGACCTGCACGCACGTATACATACAGGCAAATGAGTATGAGGAATAGGTCCAAGGCCTGTGGGTGGAGCCCAGCAGGCCCTACCTATGACACAGAGGTGAGGCTGGGAAGAGAGATGCCCCTTCCTCCCACACTACCAGGCTCCAATCCTCAGCCTCAGAGGGCAGCGCCTGGAGAAAGGGAGGGAACAGAGCAAGTCGTGGCATCTCCACCAGCCTGGTGACTCAGAGAAGCTACTGGAAAGTGAGTCTCAAGCTGGAGCAGAGCCATTTCTGCTGTCTCTTATCTCCACAGGAGCTGGGGCAGGAAGGAGACGAGCCCCGGAGACTCACGAAGGAGGGAGGAAAGTGACTGCTAGTCGAAGCTATCAACAACTGTAAGATGAGGAAACTGAGTCCTAGTAAAGGAGGGGCTTGCCTAGGTCAGGCACAGAGATAGAAATAGATATTGCATCTATAGTTAAACCTCCCAGCAGAATGTGTTTCCCAGGGTCTCATGGGGGGAGATCTCTTGTCTCTTTAAGATCAAAGAGGCTAGCTTTCTTAGGAATACAGGGTGATGGGCTAGGCTAGCAATCTACAAGCTAAGCCATATGGGCCAAATCTCCACATGCTTTTGTGATGTAACACTCAGGTAGCCTTTGCAACAGACTATGTAGTTCACAGAGCCTAAAATATTTACCAGTTGGCCCTTTATCAACAACAACCCAAAAGAAGACTGCTCGTGTTGGCCTGTGAGCCCCATCTCTAGCCTTCTGCTCATGCTCTCCAGTTGGGTCAGTGTTGGGAGGAAAACACCTTGGAAATGAGACTCTGGTTTCTTCCCTTTTATAAGTATGTTATAACATACATACACACACACACACACACACACACACACACACACATATATATATATATATATATATATTTAGAGAAGGGGTCATGAATTTCAGAGGGAGTAGGAGGAAACAAGTTGGAAGAAGAGACAACGGAGTAGAAACAGTGTCAATGCAGCATTCATACATAGAATTCTCAAAAATTTTTAAATGTTATATCATCATTATTATATTAGTATGTAAAGAAAGATAGTCATATGTCATCTAAGAAATCTAAGGTCACAAGAGCTTCATGCATTACAAATTATATCTAATATATGTGTTATATACTATGCATTATAACTATTTTACATAATATATAAATATTACATGTATAAAATATAACATAAATATATGTATTATGCATTATAACTATTACATAATATATACACATACTGTCATCATTATTTAATTCAATGGAAATTCACTCATCTATAAACTTTTAAGATTTTCCCCAATATATTCTAATTTTTGTCTCCTTCACAGAATTTTGTATGGCATCATTGATTTCAAAGGATTTTGTGTGCACCACTTTCTGGTCCCATCATTGCTTCCCTAGTCAGTGCTATGCCCACTGGAACTTTAAAGTTTAACAACAGCACAAACAGATATTATCCTTGTGCCTGACACTGCTATGGGTGGGCAAGAGGATGCAGAAGCTTTAGAAAGTCATAGAGCAAATGTTTCTTTAAGCCCTGGCTTATTTTCTCATGACCCTTGTGAACACAGGGAAATTACTTAGCTCCTTAAAGTCAATGGTTCTTTTCACTTGTTCAAAATATGCTACTGATGGAATGGTCCACCTCATTTTTGGTTCTACACTCCACAGTCTCAGTAATCCCAGGTCAGCCGTGGTCTGAAAATATCAAATGAAAAATTCAAGAAACATCATGAGTTTTACATCGTACACTGTTCTGAGAAGCATAATGAAATCTCATAACATTCTATATGTCATTATCCTGACAGACATGAATCATCACTTTGTACAATGTATCCATGTGGTATATGCTACTCCCACATTAGGAATTTAGTTAATGTCTCGGCTCCCTGGACAACTTTAAGAGCATCTCAGTGCCTGAACTCATGTCATGATTAGTGATGCCATTCTAATGTGCTCAACATGCCATAAAGAAGGCAAGCAGTATCACGATAACTTAGAAAGCAGAAAGTTATTGACCTAATAAACAAAGAAGAAAAATAATATGCTGAGGTTGCTGAGATCTATGGTAAAAACAAATGTATCCATGAAATTATAACAGAGGAAAAAGACGTTCCTACCAGTTTGGCCATGCAACCTCAAACTGCATGAGCCATGGCCACAACAACTGTGATAAGAGCTTGTGTAGATGGAAAAGACATTAAATGATAGGGTTAAGACTAGTTCTGGTTTAAGGCATCCAGTGGCGGTCTTTCAAACTATCTCTGTGGGCAAGGGGGCAGCTGTAATTAATCACTGAGGAATGGTATGATTGCAGGAATCAGAGAGGAAGAGGAGGTCATGGAACATGAAATGGGAGGGTTCTCCCAAGTGACGAACTAAATAGTCATGGTCCCTGGTCCTTAAACAATTTGGTTTCATTTACCTAGCATCACTTGTATGATATGCAAGTATGAGGCATACTTGAGGGTCCCTGTGTAGTAAGAATGTGTAGTCTCTCCTGTCACCTGGAGAGGGTTCTTCTAGCCCCCATTCTCTAGAGATGTGGGTGATACTGGGAAAGAGACAGGGAAAACATGCACATAATCCAAAGCTCACGCTGGAAGGAAAAACATCGGGAAAGACATTCATACGATTCCATGGAAAATTGAGCATCACAAATTAGACTCCAGGGTTGGTTTTTTTTTTTAAAGAAAATATTTTATTTGTTACTTAGAACCGAGAATATTACAAGCAAGATTTATGAAAGATAGCAGTTTCACATTTATTTGCTAATATGCCAACTCTAGGTAGAAAAGGATAAAGCGATAAGGAATGAAGACAGAGAGAGAGATAGAGACAGAGAGTCAGAGAGACAGAGAGAATGAGAGACAGAGAGAGAATATGAGAGACACAGAGAGAGAGAGCAAGTGAGAGACAGGGAGAGAGAAAGAGAGAAGAAAGGAAGGAGAAGAGGTAGGAAGAGAGCAGAGAAAGAATAAGAGGAGAAACAAAAAGAAAGGTGGGAGAGAGGAGAGTAGAAGGAGAAGAGAAAGCGATGGGGAGAGGAGAGAAAAAAGGGGAGACAGGAGAAAGACAGAGGGAAGAGATATATAGATGCCTTCAGAAGGTATTTAGGGCCCCATACTGTTTCTACAAGCTCAGAGAGATGTTCAAATTGTAATTTCTTTTACAAATCAAAAGAATAAAGTAGATATAATTACAATAAA
>OU015753.1:12302679-12316027 GCA_907169655.1 Acomys percivali
AATAGGAAGCCCTTAACACACACACACACACACACACACACACACACCATAAACTTCCGACAGATGATCCCTTCTTAGCCTTCTCCTTCTCTGAGATGCAAAAATTTTGATTTCCCCCCCCTCTCTGATTGCACAGAATCCTGTGTGCTCAAGAATGCGAACTGTAAATCAATAGCCACAACTTAAAGGTGACATTCTGACAACTGTACATCCTGGAGCCACTCAGGATCTCAGGATCATTTTGTTCCTGTCAAATGTCTCACTTCTAAATAATTTATAAGCACCCAACCCCATCTTCCAATACAGGACGTGCCGTCTTCATTTTATGCAGGTATGTCATTATTCAGACATCCAGTGATTCTTCCAATGAAGGAAAAGAACAAAGCCACAGCTTCAGGCCAGTGAGATGGCTGAGCACGTAAAGATGCCTGCTAACCTGAGTTTTGTGCCAAGGACCCACTTAGTAGGAGAGCACTAACTAGAAAAAAATTCTTCTCAGACCTCCACACATGCACTACAGCACCCCACTCCCAAATACAGTAAATAAATTCTATCATTTGTTTAAGAAATAAAAAAAAAAAAAAACCACCATAGTTCCTAAAGGCAAATATCTGATATATAGGTACATGCCAGATTTTCCTGGAAGATTTTTATTTTGAGTTAGAAATTAATGACAACTCATGTCTCAAAACTATACTAAGAGTTTTCGATTTATCTTAGCACATCCATATTTCTAGCCCATAGACAAGGAATAGTAATAAGTATTTTTTTTTAAATAAAAAAATAGGAAATGAAAAGACTGAGCAGGAGAGTAAGTAGGTCAAGGTTAGCCAGGGTGTAGGTGGCAGAGGCAAAATGTAGTTCTCAGAGTTCCTCAGGTGATACCCTGACTCTACACCACTGTGCCTCCTTGATGGTTAGCATCAGCCTTGTTACCCCCAATCTTACCTATTTGGGCACTCCAGGTTTCTTTTATCCTTCTACACATACACATAGAATCTTAGCCCTGAAGGAAGCTTCAATATTCAGTCTCTAAAGTTATGAGTGGTTGTCGTGGTTCGATGGGAAATGTCTGTCACAGGCTTCGGATGTTAGAAGTTTAATTCCTGGTGCACTCTGTGCCCAGAGGTTCTGGGGACTTATGGAGGTGGGGCCTAGCTGGAAGAAACAAGCCATGGGAAGATGGGGAGTGTGTCCTTGTAAAGTTATACCGGCTCCTTAGCCTCTTCTCTCATTGCTTCTTGTTGTCTTGAGATGAACAAGCTCCTTGGCAACAGAAGTGGGCTGCCATGATGTTTTCTGCCTCACCATGGACACAGAAGCATGGATCCAGGAGACAAAGGCAAACACCTTTGAAACCCTATAATTAATGACTCTTCCCTTTCAAATTTTTTTCTTCAGATATGTTGTCACAACTAAGAGGAGAGTGACAGTTACTGGTTGAGAGGCTACACAGGGTCTCTCAACACGGAGCAAGTGTGTCGGTTAGTTTTAACAGTCACCTTGCCACGAAATAGAATCATCCCGAAAGAGGGTCTTACTGGGGAATTATCTGGATTGGACTGAGCTATGAGCATGTCAGGTAGAGGCCGCCTTTATTGTTAATTGATATAAGAGGGTGTATCCCATTATGGGTGGCACCATTCCCTAGGCTGAGTCCTGAAGTATGTAAGAGTAAGAAAGCTAGCAACCAAGGAAGGACCCAGGTATCTATGTTCTCTGCTCCTGACTGTGGATGTGATGCCTTAAGTTTCCCCACAATGATGGTCAATAACCTGGAACCATAAGACAAATAAACTTTTTTTTTTTTGGTCAAGACATTTGTCATACAAACAGCAATGGGACTAGAACACTGGGAAAGTGATTAAAGAACTTGAGGTCTTGTAGACAAGCACACTATTTCCAGCTCATTCACGATCTTCATTGACTTGGAGATTTGGGGCATGGTAAACTTGTGGAGAGCTCATGGGCAAAGAAAAACAAGTCTTCAGCACTGGCACGTGCACAGAGTAAATGTCAAAGTGAGGTTGAGAAACAGTGGGCCAACTCTAGGGTGTGCTTCCCCTCCGGCCCCTTTCCAATGGAAGGAAACAAACATTGCTTCGTGTGTGTTTCACTTGCAGCATTTTTAAACTTGAGCTGTTCTAACAGAGCTTAACTCTAGCTCAACTGTTCTCGGATTCTGGGGGCAATATGCTGTCTGCCAGGGCTGGGAAAAACCAAAGGTCGTGTAGATAAGGAAAATTCATTTCATGGGCAGTGAATAAACAGCCCCCCAACAAGCAGACCACTGGGCTAGTTAAGGTTTCCACAAGAGAAATTCACCACACTAACTGCACACTGGGTCCTGAAAGGCAGTTGAAAGCTACCTACAAGACTATTTCATTATCTCCTTGTGTAGAACTGAGTGTAATCAAATATGTAGCCAGCCCAGATTTGAGAACTATTAAAACATCACAGCAAATCTTGGCAAAGAAATGTCGTGCTGATCCCTGCTGGGAACGGCCTCTTCTGGGAGAGAGGAGGCAGATTTGGCAGGAGTAAACTCTTAAGACTCAAGAGAGGCTCTCCATGTCTCCCCAACCCACAACAGAGGTGGTCTCTGTGGCAAGTGTGGGTATTTGGAAAGGGTGAGTTCTGTCAGATCAAGACATGGTTACATTAGCAGAGTTCTTCTCTTTGAGAGATCCAATCAATGCTCTCTGGATACACCTGGGAGGAAATTCTGCTTTCTGCGCTGTAATTGAATTGATTTAATATTTTTAAGATAAAGAACATTAGCTTTTACAATGCTGAAAGGAACTCTCTGCAGGCAGCCTGCCTCATGTCTCTCTTGTAAGCACTTCCTCCATGAGGACTGAGATATGACTTCATTTCTGCTCCGGCGCTGTGTCCTCCGCCCCATGGAAAGGCAGGAAGCTCTCCCAACTTCTGAATTGTTATTTCCCAAGCCGCTTTCTCCACTGTAGAAAACACCTGCAGAGCTGGGACTACCACTCAAAATCCAGGAGGGTATCTTTCGATGTGTAAAGTGCTCGATACACAAGAATGAGGGCCCGAGGTTGGTTCCCCGGGACCCCTATACAAAGCCAGGTACCAAAATGCACACCTAAACCTCCAGTGCCGGGGAGGTGGAGAAGGGGGGTCCTGGGGCTTGCCTGTCCAGCCAGCCACCTCTAAGTGGCAAGCTCCAGATTCAGAGGGAGACCTTGTCTCAAAATAAAATAGTCAAGGTGCTTGCTGCCAGGCCCGACAAACTGAATGTGATCCCTACAACCGACACAGTAGAAAGATAGAACTGACCTCCACTGAGCAAAATAGGTACACACACACACACACACACACACACACACACACACACACTTTTCAAAATGTAGTGAAAATTTAAATACGGAGAAGAAAGAAAACAGCTCACAGGGACCTCTGCCTTCACCAACATACATGTGAGCACACACAGGGATATGTACACATAGACACACACACACACGTGTACACATTATAAATGTAACAAAAAATTTTAAGGTGGAGAATGGTTGTGGTTGATGAAGACACCTGATATCAATTTCGGCCTCCATAGACACAGGCACACATCTGTACATGCTCAAGAATATGGGGACACACACACACACACACACACACACACACACACACACAAACACACACAGACACCAGAATTTCCATGATGTGAGGAATTTGGATTACACTCTGAAACGCTATTGATTCTGTCGCCACCGTTTATGCTTTGTTTGACACTAGTCAAGTTTGACAACTTTTCTGAACCTCAGTTTCCTATGGCTGTAAACTGTTTCAAGGTTACCAGGGTGTATGATGTTGGCCCTAACAAGATCATGACATAATTGGCGTGTTCCCTGGATGGGGGAATCCCATAATTACCCTCTCCCTTCACAAAAGACAAAAGGTGGTACTCAGCCCTGGGGATCACTTTCTAAAGCAGAGCAGCTCACCTGACGTCAGCTAAGACCTTGAAGGACACTTAAAAGCACAGAGATACAACCATGGCTTGAGAGAGGCTCTGCCCAGACATAAGAGACAATCAGTGCTGCCTGCCAGGGATTTGCCAGAATGGGTTTGGGAGATCTCCGCTGCGTCATGTGGCTCGCTTGCACAATGGCCAAACTTGAATTTGACAGGCACAATGAGTATTTTGGTCTGCGGTAGGTCAGAGAAGAACAGAGCAGTAGCAGGTCTTGAAGGGGATTTCGTACTGGGTAAATTTTCTGACCTCCTCTGTTACATGCTGTCAGCCTTGAAAGACACTGCCCATGGTAACCTCTGCATTTTCAAGGACCCCCATTCACATTGACACCTTCGGATGGTAATAAGCCCCATTGTGTTTATTTTGGATGCGGTAATAAGTGCGAACAGAACGGGCCTTCCCTGGGTTCTTCAACATAATTGCTTCTTAGATTTTGCTCAATTGAGGACTGAAGTTTTCTTTGAATCTAGGAGACAGATAATGAGGTCACGGCCTCATAATGAGAGCTTCTTGAGGCCAGAGATAAGGGCTAGACATTTTTCAGCTTAGATTTAACACATGGAGAACAGAAACAAAGCCTCTTGCATAAGAAATATTATACTTTATTAACACCCAGGAGTCTTCTGCTCTTACTTTCTTCTTCTGGTTTTTATACATACCCTCAGAATACCTACCTGCATGCTGCCACCCTGGTAATGGAGACAGACACTGATGGGGCTTGGCGCTCTGTGTGCCAACCACTCCATGGGGAGGAAGAAAGCATTTCTACATGATTGTTCTCTCTCTTTCAACTCAGGTAAATGCCATCAAGAAAATCAAGTGTAGGCACAAGAGTGGCAGCCTTAAGAGTAGCTTTGAGAGAGAATCCTTGCACAGCAGAAGTGATGATGGTACCATTCTATGCTGCCACTCTCTTCATCTCAAATTGTCATCACCATCCCACACACGAAGACACAGAGAACGGAGCCACAGAGTGAGAGGTGATGGAGGGAGGATTTGAACTGCTGACTGTAAGGTCTCTAAACCATGTCAGGATTGAAACAGAAGAGACACCCTGCTTGTGTTTCCAGATTCTCAACCCTTGTTCGAGGTCATTTACTGCACAGTGGGTATGAGGAGGGTTAGTAGGGACATAAAGAGGAGTTCGATTCAATGGTTGTCTCTAAAGAGTTCAGGCAGAAGCAGGGCATGGCGGCACACATCTGTAGAACTTGGGAGGCTGAGGCAGAAGGTTTGTGAGACCTTGAGTGTGAGACTATCTTAGGCCACTTAGAGAGCGCCAGGATTCTGTGTGCATAGCAAGGCTTTATCACAAACCAACCCAAACATATCATGAGCCACATGGCCACATTATGAACCGGAGACAGGAAGTGGGGTTGCAAACTCACAGGAAGTAGCCAGGATAGAGGAAAATAAAATGGAGTAAGGAACACAACCAAGGGTAGTTGGAGCATTGGAAGGTAGAAAATGAAGAGTCGGTTCTGAGTGGACGTGCAACCTCAGAGGCCAATGAAGACCAATGAAGGCAGGATTATCTCATGGCCTCAGCTACAAAGTGAGCCTTACATCTGCACATGTCAAAGTGCAAATAATGCTGTGGCAGGGTCATGTTAAAGTTCTAGAGCAGTCTTTTTTATTCTAGAACTTATGGTTGTCATCAGAGAACATGAAGTCTACTTAGAGAAAGACTCAAATACTCAAGGAGACTGTGAGGGATGAGCCATGGCCACTGTCATTGGATGAATTCTTTGGGTACTCATGGGCTTCAAATAGCAAGATTTGAAAATGACTAGACGTTGATTAAATATGGAGGGGAGAGGTGAGAGGATTGTGGGTGGTTCTGAAAACAGCCATTTGGAAATCGGATAGCCCTGATACCATTCCATGGACAGGAAGACTTCTGCCAAGTTGTAGTAGAATCAAATCTAGACTGTTGGCCCTCCGCACCTGAGCTTCCTGTTTGCTCTTCATCGTCCCACACAGAACCCAGACCCCATGGAATAAAACAGGAGTTTTTGCCTCTATCCCCTGGGCTGGATCTGTCTGAGTTGGCATTGCTCAGAAGTCAGCCCATGGTCCAGTATGATGAATAAGCCACTAATTACTTTTAAGCTCAGAGATGTCAGGCCATGTATCCTATCTGTGGAACTGCCTTCTCTTGCAAACCTGATGTTCCACCTTTTAGCTGGACAATCTGTGGAGTGTCAAGTCAGATCTACCCAGTATGGGGGGATGGGCTGCACCAAACATCTGCAAGTTAGCTAGGTCTTTTGAACCAGCTCATGTCCTGGTTCTGCTTTGTCACTAATAGCGACGCCTTAAAGTGGGGCCCATCTTCCCCTGCCTTATCTATGAGGGACTAGATTACTGGCTTGACTCTGGATGAGGCTGGACAGAGAGTTGCCGTTGATGAAATAAGGGTCAGATCCTCTTAAGATTCAACTTTTCAGCCATTGAGCTCCTTCCTATTCAATCTGAAGAGAGCTGGTTTGGTGGTCATCTCCAACATAGATGGTCTGGATTACTATTTAGCACATCCTTATCAATGTTTGTGTGTGTGTGTGTGTGTGTGTGTGTGTGTGTGTGTACATGTGTACATGCACGCACATGTATGTAGGGGGCAAAGATCAACATTGCATGTCTTCTCTCGCTGTCCATCTAATTTTTTAAAGACAAGGTCTCTCACTGACCTAGCCATTTGGCTACACTGGCCAGCCATCAAGCCTCAGGAATCCATGCTCTCCTCAGCTATTACAGCTTAGGTCACGCAGTCCTCCCCAGCACAGGTGGACACTACCACACCTAGATTTTATTGTGGGTTCTGGGAATCTGGCTCCTCATATTTGTGTAACAAGCAATTTACCAAATGAGCCATCTCCCCAAAAACCCTTCCTCATATACTATTTCTAGTCCTATGGAAATCCAAATAATTTTGTAAGGCTGGATGTGTGTTATCTCATGTCTCCTCTGCAGAGACAATCTCTCAGAGGAGGAGCTCCCCACTGATGCCTAGCAACAGAAACGGACACTGAACATAGACCATACTCACTTCGAACTAGCACAACCTGCAGCCACAGAAGCCACAGTGAGCTACACTATAGTTCACATATAGCCCTCCAGATAACAAACATAGGTACAGTGACAACAGTCCAGCCCAAATCAGTGGCTCTGCAGTGGGTGGTTTAAAAACTTCTGGAGGCTTCTTGTAATCTGGGATCCAACCCTAATGAGGGACTTCCAGTTCAGATCCAAAAAACACAATGTTTTCTCTCTTCTGCCATCCTGAATATGTGCTCCCCGCCCCGCCCCCCCCAACCCTAGCTAGCCATGCGCATTCTTCTATGCTAAGCTTACACAGAGTCTCTTAGGAGACATATTCCATGACAAGCTTATTCTGCCTCAAGCATTTCTGTGTAGGCTCCCTCTATGTTGCTCTGTTTCCATGTTTATCAAGTGCTATAATTGTATTACCTTCCTTTGTGATTAAATATGAAATTTATGGGCATGACTTTGAAATCAATGTGGCCAGAAGTTTTCATTGTGTGTGTGTGTGTATGTGTGTGTGTGTGTATGTGTGTGTGTACACTTCATACTATGTACAGTAGGCATTTAACTACATGAAGGAACAAGAAGGAACTCTGAGTCATGAAGCTGGGAGGGGAGTGTGACCACTCCACAAAGGCCAGACTACAGCATTGTTTTTCTATTGGGACCATTCTAGCAAAAAATTATGTTCAGTAAACACTCCTTCAGCTGCATCGATCTCTTCTCTATGCCTCAAAGACCATCATAACTCTTTAGAGAACTTGACCTGAGAAGGGAGACAGGGCTATAGTTGGCTATTGGTGCGGCTAGCCCTCCATGAATCCCCAGGGTGCCTCCTTCACATGCTGGACGTTCTTTCAAGATCCAGATCCTGGAGAGGAAGCCCAGCATCCTTGCCTGTGGTAACCTTCTGTGCTTAACCACTGTGGAGCAATTGTTCACCTTTTCCTCTCCTCACAGTATGGCTCAGGTGATTGGTGCAATCCTGAAACCATTCAGCTGACTTCTTCCATTTCTACTTGTGATTTCTGGTGTGCTGCAGGTCCAGTGGCAACTCTCAGAGTAAAGGAGATGTGGCCAGGTGTAAGTCGGCCTGCCCATTGCTCCCTATTGCCTCTAAACCAGCACTTGCTAGGATTGCTTCACATGTGGTTTTCCAAATTGCATCCATTTCTTCCCCTGACAGATGCAGTAGGAGTGGCGCCTGCCTATCCAGGGCATCTATTCTACTTTTGTTCTCTTGCTGTGACAAATGCCATGACCAAAAGCAAGTTATGGGAGGAAAAAGTTTATTTCAGCTTACGGATTACAAATATTACAGTCCATTATTGAAGGGCATCAGAGCAGGAACTAAAATTGGAGGTTCAAGAAAAAACAATGTTGCATCACTCTTAAAACATACTTAGGTATCTTTCTAATGTAGGTCCAGGCCCACCTGCCCAGAGAATGGTGTTACCCACAGTGGTCAGGGTCCTCCTACATCAGTAAACAATCAAGACAGTCCTCCCACAAACACATCCAAGTCCAGTTTGACCTAGGCAATCTCTCAATGGAAATTTCTTTTTTAAGTGACTGTAGGCTGTATCAAGTTGAATGTTATGGGACAACACTTAAACTATGCCTTCTTCACTTGGACCCTACCTCCAGGTTGCCTTGTAGGAACATTACTGCACTTTCAGTGTTAGATCCTTCCTTCCCATGAAGTACTTTGGGAATGCAAGGCAAGTCTTACTTTTCATCATCATCCTGAGGCTTATAAATAATTGGTAATGTTTATGAAATAAATGTGACTAAGAGATCTGGAATGAATGAATTTACTTAATGAGGCATCGTCTTGCATAACTGCCCACAGATAAAAGTATATAGAAACAAAAATGAAAAGGTAAAGTGTTTGAGAAACAGAGCTCCATTTGAAAGTACTATAAATGAGAATGGATATTTAAAAAAAAAAAAAAAAAACAAGACATTTGCTGTGCTTTAAGTTTTTAAAATGCCCTATACAAAGGCTCTGTGTTCAAGTCTTGGTTGACCACTGATGAGCTTTGGGGAAGGGATTGAATTATTAGGATGCTAAATTCATCAAAGATTGCCGGGCGGTGGTGGCGCACACCTTTAATCCCAGCACTCGGGAGCAGAGGCAGGCGGATCGCTGTGTGTTCAAGGCCAGCCTGGTCTACAAAGCGAGTTCAGGACAGCCAAGGCTACATAGGGAGACCCTGTCTCAAAAAACCAAAAAAAAAAAAAAAATCATCAAAAATCACTCTACTGGTGGATTCGTAATTAACTGCATGACAATATTGTGAGATGTTGTAAGACAGAGGCTGCTTTCCAGCTGGAGACGTTGGTCACAGGGGTGTGCTTTGGAACAGTCTAGCTTGTCCCTAGCACCTTCCCGTGCTCCATGCTTCCTGTCTGTCTTTAGGTGAGCAGCCTTGCTCTTCATGTTATCTCTCCTGCTCCGTCTCTACACATGCCCACCTCAGTGATGGGGTTAAGTGATCATGGACTAAAGCACCTACAAATAGGAGCCAACATAAATCTTCCTTCTGTTGAAAAACAAAATGAATGGAAAAACAAAGTGGATGTCCAAAACAGGTATTATAATATCTTTTACTCTTTAAAATGGTCTTGATGGTTATATATATATTTGATTTGCTATGAAAAGACACAGAATAAATGAAAATGTAGATAGAAGTCATTGTTGACTGTAGTATATGCACATGGATTGCCGGGGAGGAAAGTAACATCAAAGGCTAGCCAGTGTGTAGTGCTACCAGCACTTTCACATTTATCTGGTTAAAGGATAAACTGTAAAAGGCACTCAGAAAACTATGATAATTTCTCAAAAACTTGTGTGTACAGCTATCTAATGACTTTGCACCTCTTCTCCTGGATGTTTCACTAAAAGAAGTAAGAACAATATAAGTTGGCTAAAAAAATAAAAACAAAAACAGCCTTCTACAAGAAGGCTCTTTCCCTCCTAGGCACCAAACATGGGAGCAGAAACCCAATGTCTACCAATTCAAAATGGAAAATCGAAATGCAGAATATGCATGCAGTGGAATATTCCTCAGCAAATTAACAAGACAAACTACACCGATGACACAAGCCCAGAGCCACCTCAAAAAGCAACAGCCTAGCAAAGGAAAGCCAGCCACAGAAGTGCACACTTCACAATTCTGGGGACATGGCACTTTAAAACATGCAAAACTAACCTGCAATGACAGAAATCAAATCAGCGGTTGATTTGGGGTGGAGCGTTGACTGGAGTGACATTTTGTGGCTGATGGAAACATTCTGTGTCCTGGTTCTGGTCAGGTTACACAGCATAATACACATTTGTGAGGACTGAGTCAACAGTGCACTGGAGTGGGCCGCTGTGTGCAAATGATACCTTGGAGAAAGCCATTTTGAAGTCTTTGTTTCTTAAGTGTTGAGTCAAGAGATTGCTGGAGTTTTAGGGTGGCGGTGAGAGGGCCAGGAAAATCAGATGTTTTCTCTCACTCTGTAAATGGAAAAACCAAGACTCCAAAAGGAGAAAGAACATTTCAATTATAGGAGCTTGGCGGCTGGAGCAAGCAAGGCGAGAACTCAGACTCCTACTTTAGAGGAGGCTTGGGAGTGCCACTGAGTGAGCCCTTTAATGACAGTGCTGGAAATCTCATCATCTCTGAGTCCTCCTGGCTTACTATTGTCACTGATTTGTCCATTCAGTCCAGGTCCCTTTGGCCTACCATCCCCAGCACCATCTTATGAAAGGCTTACCATGCATGGTAAGTCCCTGAAGGCTTGATGTGTGCCCTGCTCCGTCACTTCTGAATAAGACAAATGTCAACACTACCCAGCCACATTATTTAAATCGATGTAATTCTTTTTTTCAAAACAAGGTTTCTCTGTGTAGCCCTGGCTGTCCTGGACTCACTTTGTAGACCAAGCTAGCCGCGAGCTCACATTGATTCACCTGCTTCTACACCCAAGTGCTGGGATTAAAGACTTGTGCCACCATGCCCAGTGGAAATTCTCATCTTGAGCTTCAGTTTTGGGCATACAGACCCAGAGGAAGTTCTGGTTGATTTTATCTTTAGCCACTGTTGTCATCAGGAGCATATCCACACATGTCTACACAATGAAGGTCTGCACATTCACTCTTACTGAAGGATTTACCAATAGGCTGTGCACTCCTACTTGGATGCTGTGTACTGAGTGGGAGGAAAGCTGGGTATGAGCTACATACAACCCCGTGACATCTGAAGTCCATCTCTCAATCAGTGTTGGTCACACTCAGTAGATACTTTAAGAATATGTTAGTTGGGTGAAGCATTAGTGAATATTTGATGTTTAGAACCAATGAGGTCCTTTGATTTCAGTGCATTTTAGAAAAGAAACCAATGTGAGTTTTTGGTAGCAAAGCAATTTCTATTTAAGGGCGTGTTCTGTCATGCATTGGAAGGGTGTAATATCTATGATCTTGGAGCCTAGATTCTTGACATGGAGAAATAATGCATAAATTAAAGTAAGCATTATAGTCATGGGTTATTAAGGACATGTTTGGGTTTGTTATCTTAAATTTCAATTTATCATCATTATTGTGTGTGTATGACATATATGTGGGGACATGAAGCATGTGTATAGGGCAGAGGACAGCGTTGTGGAGTGGTTTTCCTTCCACTTTTACAGTGGGTCTTAGGATCAAACTCAGGACCCAGAGCACCTTTAATCACTGAGCCATCTTGCCAGTTCCCCTAAGGAGCTTTTTTAAATTGACTATAATTTCTAGTACATATGTATTCTTATAAGGGAATGAGTTCATGATTTCCATCAGATTCTTTAACTAGATCAGCAAGTTTTTTAAAGAAGGGGGAAAAAATAAAAGAAGGAATTCTCTGTGATGTAACCTTTTTCTGTGAAAACAGAGAGTATATATGTAAGGATGTCAGAAAGTTAGGGCCCACTGCAGCTGCCTTGGTACCCCCTGGTGCAGTGGAAGTGACTTTTGGGCCCTGAAACAGATCATTCCCACCCTTGTGCATATGAAGTTTTCATATTAGGTTATTTTGAGTGGCCGCTAGGCTGTCCTAGCCCTTCCCTCCCCTGTGTCTAGTTTCTTATGTGTGACATGAAAATTGTTCTTGGTGTTCACCCAAGCTTTGGATCTGTCATGGTCCTGACCTGGGTTCCTCCCTTGGACCATAAGGATGCGATGCGGGGACCATAAGGATGCGATGCAGATGGACCAAAAGGATGCGAGGCACATGGACCATAAGGATATAATGCAAATGGACCACAAGTATGCATGCAGATGGACCATAGGGATGCAATGCACATGGACCATAAGGATGTAATGCAGATGGACCAAAAGGATGTGATGCGGGTGAACCATAAGGATGTGATGCAGATGGACCAAAAGGATATATGCCAATGAACCATAAGGATATGATGCACATGGATCATAAGGATGTGATGCACATGGATCATAAGGATGAAATGCACATGGACCATAAGGATGTGATGCACTTGGACCATAAGGATGTGATGCACATGGATCATAAGGATGCAATGCACATGGACCATAAGGATGCAATGCACATGGACCATAAGGATGTGATGCACATGGACCATAAGGATGTGATGCATGCAGATGGTCACCCATCTGTCTAGCTGGATGCTCTACCTCCAAGGTGGCCAAAGAGATCTAGCTCTGCTTTGCACCTCCAAGAGGGTCTGAGGTGGGAGCTGAAGTCAGTTTTAGTGGGAGGAGGGAGACTCTGGAATCTGAGGTGAGGTGGGCATCTTAGGATTGCACGGGGACCATAGAGATTGTCCTTAGAAATAGGAAATAAGGTTCAATTAGGAAGATATTGAGAGAATAGAATAGTGCAGAGGCTAGAGAGAAAGGGGGATCCACACTTCCGCTGTCTTCAGCTCTACCTTCATGTCAGGAAGCTAAGTGAGGTTAGCACCCATATTTGTAAGACAAAATGTTGATTTGAAACTCTGAGGAAGAAAAAGAGCTCCTAATAGGTGCTTTCTGGCTAGTTTCTAATGGCTCTGGGGTTTTTTCTTGGAAATTTTCATTCATTATCTCTGTCTCTTTCTCTTTCTGTCTCTGTCTCTGTATCACTCTGTCTCTGTGCCTCTCTCTGTCTCTCTGTCTCTGTCTCTGTCTCTCTCTGTCCCTCTCTCTGTCCCTCTCTCTGTCTCTGTCTGTCTCTGCCTCTCTCTGTCTCTCTGTCTCTCTCTGTCTCTGTGTCTCTGTCTCTGTCTCTCTCTCTCTCTCTCTGTCTCTCTCTCTCTCTCTCTCTCTCT
>OU015753.1:12336398-12349070 GCA_907169655.1 Acomys percivali
TTCTTTCTTTCTTTCTTTCTTTCTTTCTTTCTTTCTTTCTTTCTTTCCAAACCCTGTCGCCCTTGTGACTTAAAACAAAAATGATTCTTTTGTAAGGAAGTTTCATCATCATAAAGGCACATGTTCAGTCACCTGTCAAAAGCTCAGACTTACAGCTGGGCTTCCACACCCCCTTTCTTCTCAAATAGTGAAGTCTGTCCTCCCACTTACCCCCCCACCCCCTAAAAGGACTATCAAGATTTGTGTTGGCATTTCTTTTTTCTTTTCCAGGCGCTTATTGAAATTGTCAGCAACAAATGTGCTAAGCAGTAGGGTTGGGGAGTTTTGCTTGTTTGTTTTGACTTTCCATGTGAAATATTTGGAAAACACCAGGAAAAGGAGAAACCAGCAGAGTTAGTGTGTCCGGGACTAAAGTAAAGCTATTAATTAGCACCGAGTCCTTTGGGATGGCATTAACATCATCCAGAAAGACAGAGACGAGTGTGGTTTCAGGGCTGCGTGGGAAAATCAAACCTGCCAGTGGGATTTGCAGATATTGTCAACTGAATCTTGGCTGCTGAGTAGGGACAGCAGGTGTAAGCCCTGGCAGATATTAATACCTAATTAGTGGTGCAAGAGAGCATCCCATGATGGAATCATCAGGGAGTCAAGAAAGACAGTCCAGGAAGAGAAAAGAAGGGGGGTTCTTGCTGGTAGGATTTTGTTTTGCTCCGCAAGCATCATCTGATGTGGCTATCCACATGCAGCCACTGACGAGTTCTTCTTGTCTCTCCTGTCTATTGAGAAGCACAGTAAGTTCATTTGTTGGCAGGTAGGCAGTGGAGGTGAGAATTGAATTGATCGCAAATGCTCCGGGAAATTGACCCTGGGGTCATCTTCTCTTAAATTGGGTTCCACACACAAAGTTTCTTTTCTTCCCTGGCTCCTGCAGTAGAATTGAGTTGGGAGCTGTAATTATTTAAAGGAATTCTTAGGCACCAGGGTTGACTCTCCCTCTGTACCCTTAATCAAAATAGAGACCTTTTGTTACTGACGGTAGTTAATTAAAGGGCTGGCGTCTATACTGCTGTGGCGTGCCTCTGGCTTGTTTATATTTTAAAATGAGGTTCACGCCTGATGTACAAGAACGGAAGGGACCAAAGCTGCCGTGGGGCTACCAACTGTCCTGAACATTAGAATAGAGTAGAATAGACTAGAACAGAACAGAACAGAATAGAATACAAAAGATAAAATTTTCTGTTTACCTTTGTTATTTCTCTGCCTCTTTGGTTCTCCTGGGTCTCCTCCTCCCTCCTCCCTTTCCATACCCTGCAATGGAAAACACAGGTTCCTTTCAAACAAGCTCAAGGCATACACTAGGTTTCACAATGTTGGAATTTCCTCCCCGCGCTGTGTTGTAGAATGCACAAGAGAAAGCGCCCGTGGATGGCACCATCAGAGCCTCTCTTTTCTGTTCACTGAGAGTTGCGGAGAGACCAGAAATTCCTGTACCAGCACTGACCTTTGTGAGGAATGAATGCTAAGAGCTGTTTTCTAATCCAGTGGTCTTGTAGCTAGCTCACAGTTGCCATTCTGCCCGGATGCTCAAAGCTGTTTTGTTATGATTCTGTTAGTGTCTTATTCTCCTCCCCCTGCTCCTCTGCCTCCTCCTCCTCCTCCTCTTGCTTTTTTTTTTTTTTTTTTTTTTCCTTTTAAAAATCTCTCACAGTTTCTTGTCATTACATAGTATAATATAAAAGCAAACTGCATGGGCTGCCACCAGTTTTTCCTCATGCTCTTGGGACTGCAACTCAGTGTGCACTCCAGCAGTGGACAGCAGGGAGGAGGGAGAGTGGGCCTCTGTGAGTTGCAGGGCTGAGTGTACCGCATTGCTCAAGTCTGAGGACTCCCGTTGCTCTTCTCTCCAGATGTTTTCAGGAAACTTCCCCGTGAAAGATCCCTTGCATCTTATACTTCACCCAGACCCCCTGCTTCTCTGCCTGCTCTCGGTGCTATCGGTACAGTGAAGCCATGCCAGAATGTTCTTCCTCGTGATTTCAAAGCCAGGCCTAGCTGAGCTGTGTGTCACAAAGCTACTGGGCAAAAGTATAGTCTTTCCCTAGCATTATTTTGGTCTTTAAGGACAGCCATAAATTGTGGGGAAAAAATGTATTCCCTCGTCTTTGCTTGATAGCATCTTATCAAATCCTCGTCCAGCAGAAGAAGATGCTGCAGTCATGAGTCAAGTGTGGCCTAGTCCCAAACTGTCCCTGCAGATCTGTGGGGGAAAGAATACATACAGCTCCCAAATGCAGGCTGGTAGGGTTTGAGCTGGGGAGTTTTGCCCCTGGAAAGGGAGTACACACAGGCACCCCCCTCCCCAATAGGAGGAGTTTCCCAGACGTACCCTTCGATGTTGCTGTTTGGGGGGGAGGGAATAAGGAAGAGCTTGCTTGAGTTGTTGACTCTGTGTGTGTGTGTGTGTGTGTGTGTGTGTGTGTGTGTGTGTGTTCCATTCATTTGAGAGACCATCTGCCAACATCCTACTGAAGCACTAGTGAGGAGGCGGGGCCATGGTGGCACGCCTGCCTGCAAGCGTCTCTGCTCAAGACTTCATTTAATTTGTTAAGCTTTATCTTATTTTGAATTCTATGCATGAGCACCTGTGTGGGTTTGTGCACGGGAGCGCAGGTGCCAACGGGGGCAAGAATGGGCAAGCAGTCAGATCCCCTGAAGCCGGAGTTACAGGCGGTCATGAGCTGCCCGGCTTGCATGCTGGGAACCCAACTCACATCTTCTGGAAGAGCAGCACATGTTCTTAACCACTGAGCTGTCTCCCCAGCCCCTCTGCTCAGCGTTTTACTGTGTCATACCTATCTTCACCAGGACCATTTTCTTCCACAATAAAACAAAAAAAGGCATCTTGCCACCATTCTCAGAGATAATGGGGAAGAATTTCACCTTTAGAAGGAGGAGAGGCAGCGAGAGTCCTCTGTCACTTCATCAGTGGGGCTCGGAGGAGTGATTCAGAGCACAGTGACTAGGAAGGCAACCTTTACTATTCCTTTAAAATTTAATTGGGATTAGGTCATCACGAGCTTTGGGGAGCTTCTCTCCTCACCCCTTTTTTCTTTTTATTCCCACACCCTCTTTTTTTTTTTTTTTCTATTGCAAACTACAATGGTGCCTGTAATTTATAATCAAAGTTTGATGTTGTTAAACTGCACAAAATGGACTTTGGGGGGTTTTTCTCATGAAATAAACATTTGAAAAATAATGTATGGCAAGGAGGCTTACACCATGGATGCAGTGCCAGATGCACACACACCGATGTTTATGTATCTGCATGCATGAATATATATGGATATAGTCTCTTTCAGAGCCTCTTAAAGCTGCTCCCCCCAAAATATCTTTATAAACCAAGACGGCTTCTATGCATTCACCCATGAGGCTATCATGATAAAGGCATATGTATGCTAAAATTAATGGTCTTATAATTGGTGATTCAAATGCCACCTGTAATTCACATTACTTTATTATATTCCTTTTCAATTATGTTCCTTGGGTATCCAAGAGTCAGAGTGTGTAGCTAGAATTTTCTGTCTGGAAGCTGTGGCACGCCTTAGCTTAGAAGTCTCTTTTCCCCCTTCTCCCTAACAAGGAAACTCATTTAGAAAGAAATGTTTATGTGAAGTGCCTGTCAGCTGGCATTTTTACTGGTTTGCTAACCCAAAGGTAAAATATAAAGCCGTGTCTTTTCCTCACTGGCTTGTTGTGAGTAGAAGGGTCCCTCCCTTGTTAGCTTGATAAATAATTTCACTAGGGGGACTCGGCTGTGTTTTTATGCTTGCTGTCTATTTTCTGCTTCCTGCAAATAAATTTCTGTACTCAGAGAGTACTAAAACTCAAACACATGGGATTTTCCCCATTTTACTGCTGGTCTCCTGAAATATTTATTCGATCTAGTGTTTTTAATTAATTTTTAAAGGAAAAAAGTAAGCTGTGATTAACATCAAACCAGAAAAAAAAAAAAAAAGCGTTCATCTATTTTGGGCAGCCACTGGGTTTATATGTGGAAAGGCAGCTCTTTTGCAAGGATTGTGTGTTAAACTCTCCATCTGATTTGTCAAATAGAAGACAAGTGTTGCTTCTTAGGAGAGGCCTGGACTTTTCTCATTACATTTTTCCTTGCCTATGTTTCTAGATTTAATTATTAAGCTGTTAATAGGAGAGATAAATAAGGCATAGGATTCTATCTAGAAATAAGACACTGTGCAATTACATCCGTGCGTTTGAAAAATGAAAACTGGTGTGAGACTGGAAAGTAAATTGATGTAAATGCTGTCCCACCCACATCCTGGGTATTTAATCTTAGGGTTCATTAGTACCAAGGAGAGCCGGGTACAGCATAAGCCTCAACAAAATACCCCAAAATGTTGCAATAAAATAAAGTACAAATCAATATATTCTATAAATGACCAGAACACTAAATACAGCACATTATAGGCTAACAGTACAGTGCTGAGTGACAGGACGGTGCTTCTGTTTGTTAGAGAAACAATCATTTGACGTTAATGCCAGAAGATTTCATTCACTCATCTTTTTTTGTTTTCAGAGAAGACTTTCTGCTTATTCGCTCCTTGTTGCGTGCACACAAGCAAGGTTTTATTTTCTGAAATTGGAAACTATTTTTTACAAAGGTACCTTGGACAGACTTGCAGCCAGGATGTCAGTGCATGTGACCCGCATCTTGGATACTGGAGCACCTGAGCAGGGGGTTGTCTGGATCTCATCCTTTTCAAAGAAGAAGAAACTGTACAGAAGGGGGTCCTCAGTGAATGCCCTGGCATGCGTGGAGATGCACCTTCATGATCTAGGACACTTTCCTCTGGAGCTGACACTGTATGGTGTAACTAAGACATTTCACTTTGAACTGCTTTAGCTGCAGAGATTATGAGAATTTTTAGAAACGCATACTTCAAGGACAGTTGATGTTTGCCGCTTGTCATGGCCACAAAGAGGTCATAAATGTTTGTCGGAGTTAGTGTTCACCCCGGAGCACTTGAACATCCCACCCATCCATTTACAGACTTGAAAGATGTGATGAGAAGCTACTGGGGAACAGGAGTCTCCCAGGAGCCAGAATCTGTGTCATCTTCAGTCCTTGAAGCAAGTACAGGGGCAGGTTGTTTAATCCACCGTAAAGAAGTGGGGGGTACTAGACACAAAGCAATCTGGGCGCCATGTAACCCTTCACTACCGTCTTGCTTAGGTATCTACCATTGCACTTCCTCCCCAGTCAGTCCGTCCCCAACCTCCCTGAATCACACACTCCTGCTTTTACCCTCAATTTGTACTGTAAGTGCCCAAGTGCCCTAGTGCCCTCCCCTTGGCCTCTCTCCCTAGGCAGCACTGAGTGCGGCTCAGAAGAAAAGACACATAATGTGATTAGTAAGGTCTAGAGGCACGGGCTTCTCGTGATCTTGACCCCCAAGGATCCCTGTAGGTCTCCAAAGGAATGATTCTGTACTTCGGCTTTGGTAGGCAATGGAAAAGGCCTTCCTGCTCTAAAGATAATTATTGTCAATCCAGCCACAGTTTAAAAAGTAACTGATGGCACATCCCCTTCCAACTCCATAATGTGCAGAGTCACTCAGGATGCTGGGCAGTGAAGACAAATTGGTGTTGTTGGTAAATCTCTCCAACGAAAGCCCTGTTGAATAAAAGTTGTCAGCGAAATCGGCACTGGGACTAAAAAGAACACAATTTCCACCTCTTGAAGATGGGGATTGTTCCTCAAAGGGGAGCATAAAGGATTAAATATGGTAATATATGTAAAGCACTTGGATTAAATATGTTAATATATGCAAAAACACCTGCACCGGGTAAACACCCCCAGCATGTTCAGCCATGGACAGTGTTACATGGGATGGAATTCTGACCTTGACACTTAACAAGCCTTGGTTTACATTAGAATAACGTTGTGATTACAGTATTGAGCGTCCCAACCCCCAGCCCTTTGCTTTAAAATAAGTGTTTTCGAAATCAGAACACTGAAGTTGGTATAGCGTACAGCTATTCCTTGATTAAAATCCCATCATCCCTAAAATAAATAAATAAATAAATAAAATCATTGTGCTTTGGGGAGCTCTCTGCTCAAATAATTTAGGAAAATTGTATGTTAAACATTTAATATTGCTGTCATCCATCTCAGAGCCTTTATATGCTAATATGTATGCCCTATATACATATTATACTAACACAGATGCCATGCAGTATTTTCCATACTTGTGTGAACATAGACCTTAGTTTTTAAACAACCACTTCCTGTAACTAGCATTGTGCCAGACAATTTTGAAAGAACAAACAAACAAACAAAAAACCTGATTGCCTAAAGTATTAAAGTCATGACATTTCTTTCTTTTAGTACCAAAGAGCCCTTTTATTAATTTTCCCTGGCGAAAACCTTGTCCTCAACGACTCATTTGCCCAAATGATTATATACAGTTCTGTCTGTGATGTATACTTTAGGAGAGAAAACTATGAGGTGAGAGTAAATCCTACAGGGTTGCATAGTAATGAGTTTCAGGAGTTGCCCCTGCCTTCCTAGGCTCCCTCATGAGATCTCAGGGGTTCAAGTTGGGATCTTCTGATTGTTTAGAACACCCAGAAACATTGTTTAATTTGCCTTAGCCTTTTGCGACTGGATGAGCTATGCCAAGACTCAAAGCTCCTGTAAGGAATACGTAATTTCCTAGGGTTCTGGCCAGGGAGTCTGTGGCTATGAAGGATGCCTTCAGTTTGGGGTTCCTTTATTAAGAGGATGAAGATGCCTCTGGCCACATGAATGCAAGATGGTCTGGGTGAGAATCGGGTGTAAAGGTTCTCTTTTTTAGTACTTCTTCTGCCTTGGGGTCCATGTGGATCCCAGCTTCACTCCCAAGCTTCACCCCAAACATGCCTTTCGTTCTTAAGGCCCTCTGTCAGAGCTTATCTGGACACTCTGTGTTTCCAGACTCAGAAGAGAACAGATTGGCTCGCCTAATATTGGGTGAGCAGTAGCCAGGGGAGGGTCCTTAGGGCAGCTTCTTGGTTAGTCATATTTTCTGGGACAAAGGTTGCATGATGCTAGCGCAGTGGTCTGGTCCCCATGTGAGAGATGAAAATTAATACTCAAGACTCTTGTCCAGCTGCTCTAGAGTCAGGGATGAGAGGGGCTGGGCACATTCAGGTTTCTGAACCTAGAAGATGGGCTGTCAATCCTGGATAGAAGGTGCCTCCAAAAACACCTCCAGTGAATTAAATCAGGACCTCAAGGGGTGGGTGAGCTCACGCACCAGTGTTTTTATTTTAAACAATTCCAAGACATTCCGGTATATAAGGAGGAATGAGCAGTCCTGGAGGAGAATGCAGGGGGCACCCTCTATAGACAACTCCAAGAGCTAAGAAGCCCCTGGCAAAGCTCCCGCATTCTTGTCCTTTTGACAACTCAGCGTCTTCCAGGTCCAGTTTCAGATGAGAAGGGCAGAACAATCGCTTTGTGTTCCCAACTCCCTCTGGCCTCCTCCTCCATCCTTTAGACATATCAACTCTATTCATGATGAGCAAGGCCAGTGCTGTCAGATAAGGTCCCTCAGGGAAAGCAGACCAGGGCTCAAGCCTCTAATTTAAACCTGACTTGGCCACAGCATAGCCTCAGGATGTGGGTGGGTCCCATAAAGGGGATATGAGGGGGTGTAATTGACCTAGAAGCCAAGGAGGGTTATGCAATATGCTAGGCACCTAGCATCTCACAGACTCAGTGGTAAGCCAGATAAGGATTTGAGCTGGTGGAATGGTGAATGTTTACACTGTGATGCCTTCAGAAAATAATCTGTGCAGAAAAGAGAATGGTTATTCAGTGATAAAATTACAAGGACAGATGTATTCTCAAATTATTTGACTTTTACAGTTTTTATACTCATCAAATATATATATATATATGTATACATATATATGCATACAAACACAATATATATACAAACACAATATATACATATATGTACATATATCTACACAAACACAATATATGGGATTTCAAGTTTGTGTCACTACACTTGTTTTTTGTTGTTTTGGTTTTTTGTTTTGTTTTTATTTCTTGCATTTTAGGGATTGAACTCAGATCCTTATGCTTGCAAGGCAAACACATTAACAGCTGATCCAGGAGCCACAGTTCCACCAGGTGATCTATTGACAGTGCTTTTTAAAATTCTGACAATTTTGCTACTAAAAGAATTATATTTTAAGTCCTTTCAGCATTTACTTAGGTAAACACAGGGTGCTATTTCCATCCAGGAAAATGGACTTCCTGTTGGAGATTCATCTAGAACAAGCAGAGGGCTTATGTGTAGGAGTTGAGAAAGAAGCATTGTCTCAAACGCAGTCCAAGATAACTAGGCAGTGCTGGGCTCCAGAGGGATTTGGAAGGTCAGCCAGGGAATACATGTGATGAAAGACTACAAAGCAGGCAAAAGAAAGGAGGGAAGGAAAGAAGGAATAACAAAGGAAGGAAGGAGAAGGAAGGAAGAATTAGGAAGGAAGGAAGAAAGAAAGAAAGGAGGGAAGGAAGAAGGAATAAGGAAGGAAGGAAAAAAGGAAGGAAGGAAGAATAAGGAAGGAAGGAAAAATAAGGAAGGAAGGAAGGAAGGAAGGAAGGAAGAAGGAAGGAAGAATAAGGAAGGAAGGAAGCAGGCTGGAGACCTGGAGCACTGCCAGCTTCCCTCACTTCTGGTTTCACCTAGAATTCATAATCAAGTGGCAGCCCGTCCTATCTGCCGACTTTGCTCCATACTTTCCACCAGGTAAAGGGGACTCGCCTGCATTCCCGAAATGAAGACCATTGCGGCTTGTGGAGCCGAAGCAGGAGTTCGTCCCTTGCTGTTTTCTGTACCATCTGCCTTGTCACAGTTCACAGTATTGGGGAGAAAGAAAAGAGGGGGCATTTCTTCAAAGAACTACATGGGGATTTGGTCACGTGCCTGCCATTAATATCAATCGCAGATGCCTGAGCAAAAATGCCTAGCACGTTCTTACATGTGCCTCTGGGGTTGCTACCAGACTCCCCTTCCACTGATACAGGATTTGGGGGCTTTGAAGTCAGTTGTGGGAATTTCACTGCTTTCTTTGACTCCAGCAAATTGCTCCAAAATGCTACAAATGTAAAAAAAGACTGAGAAAGCTTTAACTGCGGCTTAGAGATGGAATCCCCCTTAAGCCACGGACACAAAACGTGTTTCTTCTTCCAGTTTTTAATTTGCGAGTTATATCTTACAGTGCAGCGACTGAGTCATGGTCTTGTGGCAGGTGGAGGGAGATGAGGAGAGAACCGGGGGGGGGGTCATAAGCAAAGGGGGTGGGGGGGGTGGTTTGCAGCTACGATTCTTTGACCTGGTCGTCTTTAGGGGGAAATCTCTGAGTGGAGGAGGGCCTGCCCACAGCGAAGTAATACACAACAGCCATGCGAGGTTACAGCATTGTAACCATCAATAAGGATGTGAGTGACTGTTGAGACAAGTGGACTGTGCCCAGCTCACATGAACCCAGTGGAGGACATAGAAGGGAAACGTATGCCCCACTTTGAGTCAGGGGATCGTGTTCCCAGCATGCTTCAAATGCTGTCTTAGCTCTTTCCCTCTTGGGGCAGACACGCCCGGGCTACACTGTGTTTCCTGAGCAATCCCTCCAAGTCATTTTTAGGCTCGTAGTATGTGAACACTCGGGGGCAAGTTAGAAGAGAAATATGGAGTGGTCGAAATGACCGCTAGCAGCTCCCCAGGCTTCAGTTACCGACTCCATAAATTTAAGGATTTGGCATGGCCCAGAGGTTTTCAAACTCGTTTTATTTTGTTTGGTTTCGGCAGAGGAACCGTTTGTAAAATGAGAGTTTATGTGAGATCGCCATATAAAAGAGAGATGGGAGCTGCTGAGCGGAGCTAGCCCTCCTCCCTCGCAGTCATCCCCAGTCGCTGTGCAGTCCCAGGCTCTCTACAGGGACCAGTGTGGGCATCTTTGGGAAAATTAATCTCTCCAGGGCACTGTTAGTTCAGCCAGTCTCTGATATGAAGAACAAGCACTTCATTTTCCTGCTGGAAACACTTGGGCATTCCTAAATGGAGAGCCAGTGATACAGGCACAAAGGCCAGGCCTTCCTAGTCTTGTGACTTTGGCAAAGACACTTCCCCTCCTCACATGCTTTGTTTTCTAGTCTTTCAAACGGGAAAAGGGTGCTATGAGGAGCCCCATGGGATTGTTATGCAAGTAAATGACCCAGCTAAGATGGCATCTAGGAAGTGCCCATGCTGGCTGCTCTGTCACTCAGGTGGGCAGCAGAAGGAACCAGTTGCAACCTTGTCTCCTTTTGCTCAGAAACACAGAATGACTTTCCTCAGGATCCAAGGGGACCCCATAGTCTGGCAGACAATAACTGGGTCTTCCTTTCCTTCCATCCCATACTTGGCTCTTCCCCCTTCACTCATCACCCTGGAAGGAAGGTTTCCTGTTTACAGGATGAGGATGCTGGACTGAGGTTCCATATCCCATCCTTCCTGGCCCATGCTTATCCTTATGCAGAGCAGATTCTCAGGGAGCATTTGCAGGAGCAGCTCCCTGGTTTATGCTCACACCTGCATCCATGGCCTCAAATGAGAGCGAATTGTAAGGCATTCAGGGTCAAACAGAGGCGGCATGAAAACTGTCCATGGCCGGAGTCTTCACAAGAGGGAACAATACAACTCTAAAGTGAAGAATCCCTTCCATTACCTCCACACACCCACATAGCCAGTTTTTACACAGTGGACAGCACACCACTGCATAAGGAAGCCATGGAGGAGGTGGGGAAGGGCTGCTCAACAGACAAATAGCACAGGCATGGCTTATATTGCCACTCTGATGAGACATAGAAGAGAAGCGAAAAAGTAGGAGATGGTCCTGCTCTGCTCTGGGGACGTCAAAGAAAACAATCTCAGAAGGGAAAGTATCTGAGCAGACGTGCAGGCCATGGAGTGGAGGCTTACCTCATACCACAGGCCAAGGAGGAACAGGAAAAGAGAAGAGCCAAGGGTGGAAGGCCAGGGCTGCAGAGAGGGAACGGATTAGTGACACATCTGAACTATGTCATCTTCGCAATAAAAGTTCATCGCTTTTCCCAGCCACTCCTTCACTGTAGAGATGTATCTGACATAGTGAACAGCCTTACTACCCATGTCAGTGGTTGCCTTAACCTCCGGAGCCAGGGCAGAAACTAACTACAGGGCTCTAGATGGCTTTCTTTCGTTGTATAAGCACTATGACTGAAAGCAACTGAGGGAAGAAAGGGTCAGCTCATTATTGGGGAAGTCAGGAACTCGAGGCAGGGACCTAGAGACAGAGGCCGTGAAAGAACACTGCTCATCGGCTTCTGCCCATGTTTGTTTTCAGCTGCTTTTCTTACTCTGCCCAGGTCCATCTGCCTAAGGATAGCAGTGACCTGGGATTCATGAGGTAAGCAAGTAGGTTTGCTGTCCAGTGAGCCCCAGAGTTAGGGGCACTTACATTGTGTGTACTTTTTTTCTCATATGGGTTCTTGGACTCAAAGTCGGTTCCTTGCGCTTGCAAGGTAGACATTTAACTGAGTATGCCAACTCCCCAGACCTCAAGAACATGCACTCCTAACTAATTCCCAGGTAGCATTAGGAGAGGAATCTCATTTGGACTTTGGAGACCTACAGTTTTAAGATCTCTGAAGGGACACTTAGCCAACAGTTTGACGTAGGAATCGGGTGCCATGCCATTCTCAGTTGGGGAATTCTCACCTACATGGCATCAACTGTTTGTTTGAGACAATGAAACGATCAACTGAGGATGGTATTTCCCTGTCAGGGGCATCTGGCAACATCTGGAGATAGTTTAGTAAATCATGATAGGCAGAGAGGGTGGCTTGATCCTCCAGTGGGTAGTATTCGCATCCTGCATTGCCCAGGCCAGCTCCACAAACCACGGGCCAGCCTCCAATACTAATCACACTCAGGTAGAGGAATCCAGCTTAAATTCCGTGGACAGATTTTTGACTTGTTACCTACAGTGGGAAAAATCAAAACTAACTTTCTCGTTGTCAGTGAGAACGAGTGAGCAGCTACGCTGCGGGGTTAGTTCCCAGGGTCTGCTCGATAGAATGTGCTAGCTCTTCACTTCCCAAACAATCACGCAGTGATGTGTCAGTTCCAGGGCCTCCTCTGCAGAGCGGCTGTAAGGATGAAGGGAGAAAAATCTCTTAAAGTGCCGGGCAAACACTAAGTGTGATCACCACTTTCCATTACCTCTTCATCGCAGACCTTGGCTGTGAAAGCTGTGTGGATGCTGGCTCACTACTGCTCCCCCCGTGGGTGTGTGGAAGAAGGAGAAGGGCAGTTTCCTGGCTTCTAGGACACAGAAGCAACAGCAAGAATAAGGTCATCTCTAAGCGCCAGACTCACGGTGAATCGATGACCTCCCTGTGCCTAGCTGCAGTGACAGAGGCTAAACCCTGCTGTCTTTTTTTCTTTTTTTTCTAACACATTTATTTGTAACTTAAATGCAGGCCAGCTTCTACGTAAATTATGTGAGTGTATGTGATGTGAACATGCATACGTGTGTGTGTGTGTGTGTGTGTGTGTGTGTGTGTGTGTGTGTGTGTGTGTG
>OU015753.1:12362353-12400488 GCA_907169655.1 Acomys percivali
AGAGAGAGAGAGAGAGAGAGAGAGAGAGAGAGAGAGAGAGAGAGAGAAAGAAAGAAAGAAAGAAAGAAAGAAAGAAAGAAAGAAAGGTCTTCCAAAAGCCAGTTTTCTGGGACCATTTTGAAAATTCTTGGACTTTAAATGGCCCTAAAATCTGTCCCAGGACTGTGTGCCAAAGAGGATCTCACTGGTTTCAAAGTGGTTTCATCCACCTGCCTCTCCTCATTTCTACTGTCTTGTTCCATGTTCCTCCTGCAGCACCACTCCAACTGTTGGAACTCCAATCCATTTTTAACCTGGGCCGCATTTCCCATGAGCCCTTGGATTCCCTTATGACAGGTTTTTTCCATCTCAGCATCTTAAATGGGATTCACACTCTCCTTCTTTTCTAATGAGTGAGCATAAGGGAGTCTAGAAAACCAGATTCCAGAGATCAACAGACCCAGACATGGGCTATCTGCGTTGGTCACTTGGCTTTTATATCCTCAGTGTACAATGCAGAATTTGGCCTCTCCCTCCCAGGGTGGGTGAGGACTATGGCACTGGGAAATCCTTTTGTAGTGAGGTACCCATCTCCCGCACATAGCAAGCATACCATGCATTCTCTGTTATTATTGTCTAGTTGAATGTACTGCCAGAGTGCTCAGAGCACTAATGAACGTGGAATTCTTCCCCATGCAAGGAACACACAGGATCATGGTATTCACCATGGGCCTGACGAAGCCCATTCATGAAAGTAAAGAAAAGACTGAGAGAATGCCCTGCCTTCCTCAGAAGCTGGGGAACTGCTGGGAATGGAGTGGCTCCTGGCATCTCTGTCCAGGACTGACTCAAGTGTGTCAGCACACAGGTCCTGGGTAAGTGGGCAGACTGGGCAGTGCCAGTGTAGGTCTTTCACCAAAGGACTTTCTGAGCACAAATTGCCTCCAAGCTCTCTACCAGAGCTGTGCCCCCAAAGGATCTTTCTATATTGGGTGCAAGGTAACACTCCATGGGTCACCAAGGTGGGGAGAATCGCTTGCCAAGTATGCCCAGTATTTCCTATGGTCCTAAAGGTAGGATGCATACAATGGGTAGGTAGATGTCCATACCAACACTTCCAAGACAAGAAATTTGCATTTTTACCTTTCAGACAGTTTTGGAGATATACTACCTTGGGATCTGCATCTACTTAAAAAAAAAAAAAAAAAAAAAAGACAAATAAAGCCAGCTTGAAACAAGCTTGGCCTGGGCACCTTTTCAGGAGCTGCAAGATGACCCCATGTTGGCCTCCAGCTTCTGGACAGACAAAATGGAACCCAAAGAGATCGTTTTCAGGGGCATGGCAGTGTGAAAGGGACGTAAGGGAGGTTTTCACACTGGGGATGTGGCCAGTGTAATTGAAGCTGGGTTTTGCTGCCTATGCCAAGGACGAGGTGGAGAATCAGCTTGCTTTAGTCCTTGCTCAAACCACACCGGTTCTTCACCTTGAACAGGACATTGATGGCCTGCCATTTTTAAGAGACGTAGGGCTCTAACTACTTCCACACACAAAAATAACAATGTATATGTGCGTGCGTGCGTGCGTGCGTGTGTGTGTGCGCGTGCGTGTGCGTGCGCGCGTGTGTGTTGCTTTCCTGTTTGTGTGCACGTATAGGCTAGAGGTCAAGTTCTAAGTATTTCCCCCTTATCACTCTACTGAGACAGGGACTTTCGTTGAGCCTCGAGTTCATTGTTGCAGGGATAGCAACTGGTCACTGAGGTCTTCAATCCCGCAGGCTTTACCCATTCTGGCCCCTGTGCTGGGGTTACAGGAATACACTGCCATCCTTGGCTTTTTCACAAGGCTGCTGGGGACCTAAACTCAGGTCTTTGTGCTTGTACAACAAGCCCTTTACACACCGAGCCGTCTCCCCAGCCCATGGTGTTTATCTTTGGATTTCTTGACATCCTGAAGGCTGCATTGCAAAGTGGAACAGATGCAGCCTGGAATAGACCTGGGGCTTCACTCCTCTGACCTTAGCTCTGCTTGTACAGCCAGAATTTGAGGTTCTCTGTAACACTGACCTCTTCTCAGCATGCTCAAATTCCTTCAAGCCCTATGTCTCATGCCTGGCACACACCATAGCGACTCTATAAGTGACACCCTCTCAGCTGTCACCATTCTTGCCTCTTGGTTATTGGAATAGCTAACAGAGGACAAAGCCCCAGTGTTTTGCATATATTAGTTCATTTAATATCTGCCTTTGAGTGTACTATTGCACCCCGACTTTGCACAAGACTAATGTGCTGAGGCTGAGTTGGGTGAGCATGGTGATTTCTTCTATTAAAAAAAAAACAGAAAAAAAAACCAGAACACTGACAACAAAACAAACAGCCAATACTTTGCTAGACTGAAGAAGTGTTCAATGGTGCAATCAAGAAGGTATGACCCTGACTTCTCAGGCTTTCAACCTGTCCCCAGCCCTGGCCATGTTCTGTCACTCCTGCTATGTGTTCTTGAACATGCTGGGCAATCGTCGGGAAGAGATTTGTTCCTTCTGGAAGTTTGTAGGAAAGCACCGAGAGAGACGTTCTATGGCCCCATCAAAGTAAAATGTTTGTGGGCTGAGGAGTTTCAAGGTGCTTTGCTGCATAGCCCCGAGGCACCTGATTTCTGATCCCTAGAATTTAAGGTAAGAAACTATATTCAGTAGCACAGGAGTCACTAACCCCTGTTTCCGCTGGAAATGGGAGGCAGAGATAGGAGAAGCCAAAAGCCTTTGGACAGTTAGGCCCATTTATATGACTGTAAAGAGAGCCTGCCTTGAACAACATAGAAAGAGAGGACCCACACTTAAAGGTGTGCTTTCACCTCCATGCAGGCAACATACCTGCACTCATACACATGAGCATGCAGACACATATACACAAACACCCAAATAAACTGAAATAAAATAAAAGAATTTTCTAGAATAGATAAACCTCTCCCTTATTAAGGCCATCTAAGTAGCCACAGACTTAAAAAGGGTCATAGACAATGCCATAATAGAATCTTTTTCCATGGAACTGTTCTGAAAATAATTAATATATTCTGAGGTTGAAGATTAATAAAGCACTTATGCACACATGCACTCACATAGGACACACAAACATGCACACAGATGCACTTACATGTACGTACACACTCACATAAGACACACAAACATGCACATAGATGCCCTTATATGCACACACACACACACACACACACGCACTCATATATTCATATAGGACACACAAACATGCACACTGATGCCCTTACATGCACACACACTTACATAGGACACGCAAACATGCACACAAATGCACTTACATGCACATGCTGGTACACTGGTTAATCTCAATTGTCATCCTGATGAGCTCTCAAATCACCTCTAGGCATGGCTGTGGTGGATTCTCTTAATTGTGTTGACTGACGGGGGAAGACCTGCCACCATTTCCCTAGCTGAGATCCTGGACTCTATAAATCAAGGGAGCTGAGCAACAAGCCTTCAAGATTCTGTTAAACATGACTGTGGATGTGATGTGGCCTGCTGCCTTCACTTCCCTGCCATCTTGAACCGTGAGCCAAAACAGGCCCTTTCTCACTTGAGTTGCTTCGGTTAGGATATTTTATCACAGCAACAGGAGAAGATACCAAGACATCTGGCTTTGCCCCATTAGGTTTAAACTTCTTATCTCTCTGAACCTGAGATCCAAGTAATTCATAGCCCAGTTGGATTTTATAGTTTGTTTATGTTGATTCTGATTACAGAATAAATGACTATCTGAAATATATTTTTAAAAAATCTAATGAAAAACCAGGCATCAATCAAGACCATTTATGGATAAATACTTTAAGCATCTATACTTAGAAACACATGTGGTATTCAGAAGTAGATCTAAAAAGACTTATGTAATGTGTTTTAATCAAATCTTGAAGAGAAATTGACCAATAAATCAAATCTTGCAAAGAAATTGACCAATAAATCAAATTTGGAAAGAAAGTGACAGATAAATCAAGGCTAAAAAGGAAAACAGCCTGTATATCAAGCCATGATATGTTTATTCAAGCAACTGATTATATTAAAGCAACTGAATGTAGTTTTCTGTGAACCTCTTTCTTTGCTGAGTTCAAAGTATTAAGAAAACATTTAGGGAGAAAAAAATTAATATTGTATATGGCTTTGTTTCTTCTGGTTCTGGCTCACTCTCACTGCTTCTTTTTTCCCATAAACAACAACAACAACCACAACAACACACACACACACACACACACACACACACACACTTTTTAAACTGAAATGTATGATGTAGTTGGGATGGGAGAGATGGGAAGAAGGCTGATGTGTCCACCCACCATCCTGGACTCACCTTTATGTCATTTCTGAGATTCCTGCAGTATATGTAGCTTCCCCTGTAACCCAGGCCTTTCAGACTCCAGCCATGGATTGTCTTGCCATCCAAAATCCTTCAGGTGAGTCTTAACTTCTCACAGGGAATGAAGGCAAGTGACATCACAAAAGAGCCAGCTTAAGTAGGCCTTAATGTTAATTGTTTAGCATTTACCAGAGAGGTATGTACAAATGTATTTTTAAGATCAGCTATACTGTATGTATGCATAGGTATTTAAACTTGGACTCACTGATGGACCTGGCATTAACTAAATACTGAGATGAACCTTTAATGAAACCACGATGTGTGCATATAGATGAATAAATATAAAGGACTGTGTGTGTGTGTGTGTGTGTGTAGGGGTATATATATATATATATATATACACATAGTAAGTAGGTGTATGTCTTTGGGATCTGAGAATATATCTGTTTTACCAGGCATTCTTTCTACAATCCCTGCATCTCCTGTTTTCATTCATAATGCCAGATGTATGTAATTTCAGAAAGAAACTTTCCAAAAAGGCTTCTCTTCAATTGTGCTCATGTCATGTCACCATACCATCAATAAGAGCAGTACTTCCCAACAGAGACACACATTAAAGTTCTCTGCATTATTATGATCTCCCAGCAAATGGCCACCATATTTAGATTCCTCTGTACATAATTTGAAGTTCATGAGTATGCTACTGAAATGTATCCTACTTACCTACCTACCATAAATCCCGTAATACTAACAACTGGTCTTTGTTAGGGCTAACTCTTTGGGTGTCTTTTCTCTCTGGTTTATACACAAGCCCCTGTGGCAAGTATGTGGGGTATTTTGTCCATTTCACAGAAAGGAAAACTGATGCAGAAAGAGAAAGTGGCTTGCCCTAGGTCAATCAGCAGCTGGTGGACAGAAAAGATAAGCTTTGAACTGAGATCTTTGACCCTTTCCATGTCCACTAGCATGGACTGTTTGCTAAGCCTCTGACCATGTTGGTGCAAATCTTCACAGGGAGCGATAAATTGCTTGTCTTATTCTTGAGCAGAGGCTTCTGTACCTGAAGCCATGAAGTAAAAGTGAAAGTTGATGGCCAACTCCAGCCTTCTAAGAACTACATCCAGGGTCCAGTGCTCTAAGTTAAACCAAGTGGCTTGTCTTAATGAACTTGATGAACTCGCTGTCTTATGTGAACTTGAATCATTTAATTTGTTGACATTTCCATAAGAATAGGCTGTTTTAAGCACTGAAATCATCTTATTACTTTATTTATTTATTTTTTTTAAAGCACATTAAAACCTTTTAGTTTCTCCTCTATTCCATGATACCCTACTCCTGATAGGAAATAGCATACATCAGTGTGCCTGGCTGGAAAGCTCATTTTTAAGTATAGCTTCAGGAGTAATTTAAAACAGTTTTCTCAGCGATTCTGATTTTAATTAGGATTACCAAGAAACAGAATTCAAAATAAGATGAGTTGTCTTATAATATGAACAAATAATTACGCTCGTAAAAGTAGGATTTGTCACATGTTGGTGAAAGTGTAGGGGAAAGAAGATCTTGTAAACTGCTTGGGGATATTTTTCTTTGTGCAGGCACCAGGCAAATGAATATAGACTTTACTAAAAACTGTAATTATCATATGACCTATCTATACCACCCTTGGATATACATATTCCAAGCCATTAAATCAATGTACTAGAGAGACACTTGCACACCCAATGTCAATGCTACACTATTCATGATAACAAGGAAACAAATAACCAAGGTAGGATATAGGTAGCAATTTTCTTATAAATGGTGTCTCACTGTGTATCCCACCCTGGTCATGGACTCATGATCCTCCTGCTCTCACACATGGAATGCTGGCCTGACAGATGTGTGTCCCAACACCTGACTTAACTACACATGTTTGTCATTTAACCAGTGTGGTGTTTTTATACAAGAAATGGCATCCATATGCTCATGTATTTGAACACTTGGTCCCCAGTTGGTGACACTGTCTAAGGGATTATGGAGTTTTCAGGAGGTGGAGATATGATGGATAAAGTATGTCACTGGGGGAAGGATTTGAAAGTTTATAGCCTTGCCCCATTGCTTCCAGTATATGGATGGAGATATGGTTGCAGACTTTCCTGCTCTGTCCACCATTTGCTCTCATGCCTCCTATGTATAATGGACTCTGATGCCGTAGAAGGGAACACCCAAATAAATACTTTCTTCCTTAAGTTGCCTTAGGTCATGGCATTTATAACACCAACAAAAAGGAACTGATAAAGCCAGTGAGATTAAATTTTAGCATTCATATAATCTTCCTTAACCATTTGATAATAACAACAACACATCCACTTTAATTAGCTTTCTCAATAGAATGGTATTTTTATTTTGTATTATTCATTTTTAATTGACAAAGACTTCCATGCGTTTGTAGGGTATAAGATAACGTTGTACTATCTGTTTGCATTATGAAATGGCTGAACAGAGCTAATAGACAACAATGTCCTCACATGATTATCACAGGATTCTGGAGACAACACTTAAATTCCAAATTTTAAGTATATAATTAATTGCTTTTAACTATAGATACCATGTTATATGATTCAGTTTTTTGAACTTATTCCTACTGTCTTACTAGGACTTTGTGTCTCTGACCAATGTCTTCCTCCTTCCCCCATCCTCAGCGCCTGGGCCCTGGTAGCTACCATTCTGTTCTCGGTTTTAATATGTGTACCTGATTCTAACAGGATTATTCAGAAAATGTGTCCCCCACCCCCTCAGTGAATTGTGAAAATGTGGAAGTCTGCTTTCATGAGCCTGTAGCAGGTTAAGCCAGAGTCCCACACTTAGCTTACTACTCCATTGTCCCCTACTTAAAATTCTGGGTGCTTATGTGTTGTCATTTTGCCTAGGGGCATCTCAAAATAAAAGCAAAGCAAAACGAAATGCTCCATGTCTGCATTCCCCACCTACCTTCTGTGGTACTTAACGTCGATTATTAACTTCATGGGATCTAGAACAGGCTACTCGGCAAATCTCTGGGCACGCCCAGTAAGAAAGTTTCTGTATTGGGTTAAGTTTGGGAAGACCCACCCTAACTGTGATAGTTTGAAGGCTCATGGGGCGTGGCATAATTTGAAAGGATTAGGATATGTGGCCTTATTAGAGGAAGTGTGTCACTGGGGGTTGGGCTTTGAGGTTTCAGAAGCTGAAGCCAGGCCCAGTGGCTCAATAGCTCTTCCTGCTGCATGCTGATCCTGCTGTAGAGCTCTCAGGTCCTTCTCCAGCACCACAGCTGCCTCCGTGCTTCCTACTGTGATCATGGACTAAAACCTCTGAAGCTGTAAGCCAGCCCCAATTAAATGTGTTCTTTTGTAAGCATTGCTGTGGCCAGGGTATCTCTTCACAGTAATAGGACACTACGTAAGACTTTGTAAGTGTCGCCATGCCATGACTTGGGGTTCCAGACTCAATGAAATGGAAGAGAGTCACCTGAGCACCCGCATTTACCTCTCTCTGCTTCCTGACTGTGTGTGCCATGTAATCAGCTGCCCCATGTCCTGCACCATAGTATCTATCCCATGCAGTGATGGGCCACATACATGTTATCTTCCTCAAGTTTGATTTGTCAGCTGATGAAGTCCAAAGCTGCACCTAGTATTCTGGTAGGTTTTTTTTTTTATATATATAATGACTGTCCTGTCCTTTCTCTGCCAGCTTGCTTTTCTCTTCCTTGTGCCACTTACGGGTGAATTTTAAAGCCTTAGAGAGAAGAATAGAAAAAACATCTTTTTAATATTCTGAGAGTTTTGAAGGAAAGGAAATAGAAGGCCTGCATGCTAAGTGGCCCCTTGGGGAGCAGTACAGGACTGTGGCCTACTCTGAGGGAGCCAGAGGTCTCTAGCCTAAGATGGTTTGGATCTGTACAGAACAAAGGGAGCCTTTGTGAGGCTCATCTCTGCCAGGGAAGGATACAAAAACTACTGTGAGAGTATCAGCTCACCAATGCCATAGGTTAGCACCTCTTCCTGTGGTCTCACATTGGCCATTCTACAGACACAATAACTACCTTAACAAACATGCATGCAAATGTAACTAAAATACAGTACCAATGCATAGAGTGAAATAGGATTTTAGTAATTTTCCTTTATTATTGTTGTTGATTTCTTTTCATTGAAAACAAAGTAGTGGACTATCATTGAGGTTTGAAATGACTCCGAATCCCTTGATGTCTAAATGGGGAGTCTCTCTCGGATGGGATTTTCTTTTGTGGTTGAATAGTCTAGATTATGCTGCTGAATGCAGAGGCTCTCAGATCCGATCCCTGAAGATTCAGCACTTTACTGTAGCTAGTGACAGAGGAAATAAATGTCACCTTCTGTATTATTTTAATGGATTTAAATTTTAATACTAGTGTCTAGTTAGCTCCAACTAGATGAATTACAACCACTCTAAGCAGTACTTATTTTTTTTTGGATTTATTGGTGTGTGTATGTGTGTGTGTGTGTGTGTGTGTGTGTGTGTGTGTGTGTGTGTGTGTACATGTGAGTGCAGTGCCTGAGGAGGTCTGAAGGGGGCAGCACACATCAGATCCCTTAGAGCTAGAGTTATAGGTATTTGTGAGCTGCCTGATAAAGGTCCTGGAATCTGAGCTCATGATGGAACAGCAAGTATTTTTAACTGCTGAACCATCTCTCAGCCTCTAAATAGTTCTGTCCTTATTTGTGTGCACACTTTGCTCATCTTTATCTACTTTTGTTATATGTTCAGTTGGGGATTAAACTTAGAACCATATACATGTCAGGCAATGGCTTTACCCTGGACCTATATTTCCAGCCCTTAATGCCTATTTCTTAAGCATTAACATAAATTTTGTGTATATTGTAGTCTGAGATTCTATGCTCGCCATCTTGGCTGACTATTTTGGCACAGAGGAAAATGGAGCCTGGAAATTGTTTGTCTATAAATCTAACACTGGAATATGACCAAAGTGTGGAGTACTGTATAGTATAATCAAGAAGATGGGCAGATAGGCTATGGAACACTCCTGAGTGGCTGTGTTTCTTTTCCTGCCTATAGAATACTATTAAAAGATGGATGAAAGAACAAGTCAGGGGGTGTTCATCTTGAGCACACCCAAACATCTTCAGAGCATCGTTTCATCCTAGCCTTAAGCATCTGTCTAAGAAGCTCGAAACCTTCAGTGACAACATCATTTCCCTAATGGACATGAGATAAGCCAAAAGGGCCACAGTACCTGCGTGTTACAGGACCAGAGTTGGACCCCAGTACTTAATGGTTCCGAGGCTGCCCTTTGTTCCCCTGGCCTGCCTGCCTCTAAAATGCTGAGGGATAATATCATCAGACCCAAAAGGTCCTGGGCAGGGGCAAACTCTGTCTTTCATCTTATCAAATGCCTGAGAACTGCCTGTTATGTTACCGAGGCTTGTGATAGCAGCTCCTGAAAAACAGTTTAGCAAAATACAAAGTTTATGTGGTTCTCCTCCTTAAAAAAAAATCCTAGAAATTTCACTGAGTTTCATTGTTTCTGTTGCTGAGAATGCAATGGGTGGGAAACACAACTGCACGGACACACAACAGAACACAGCTATGCCACTCAGTGGCAGAGTCTCTTTGCTATCATGGGGCAGGCTTGCCTGTCTTAGAACATACAGGCCGCCTAGAGACTTCCTTCTTAGAAATCAGTTACCTTGAAACTTCTTTGTTCAAGTCTATCTCGATGTACTTGCCGTGGTCCCCAAAGAGTGACCAAGGCCACCCAAAGGGGAAGGAAACTCACCCCTCCCAGCCCAGGAAGCCTAGTTTGCCGCCAGAGCACAGGCCCCAGAAAGTCTGAGCTTGCAAGATCCTTCAGGCCTGGACAGCTTTGCTAAGGTCATCAGATCTGTTTCTATATGTGAGCACGGTTGGGGTTGGAGGGGAAGGAAGAGCAGTTCCCCCTTCTCTGGGTGCTTCCCTTTGTTATCCAGGGCCTTGAGAGGGCTGTGTGGGTGGGGAGCGATGGCTTGGAATCCCACTTCTGGCATGGTGCCTGGGGCCCCCAGCAACGGATTTTCTTCAGAGACACCAGGCTGGAAGCTGGCCTTGACCCTATCTAATCCTCCCAGCACTCCACTCACCATGCAGCCAATTCCAAAAATAGCATGCACTAGGGGGCCTTAGGGGCACTAGGCCCATCTAGGGTGTTGGCCTTCAGGCCCCGGAGCCACCTTCCTGTTTGCCTTTGTTTCTCCTCACTTTCCCCTGCTGCCATTTGCTCCTCTCTCTTCAGGGCCACCTCTGTGTGGTTTGCTTCCCAGAGTCCAGTGTACCATGATCCCAGCCATCTTCCACGTCCGTTCCTGATGGGGGAGATTGTTACCAATGACTGCAGTCCTTAAAGACAGGAGGATCAGGGAGAATGGACCCAGCATCTAAACCATCTCCTCCCAGTAGAAAACTGAGTGAATCCCAGAGTCCAGATCTCCTCTTTAACCCTTTCAAACACTGACAGCTAAGCTCACATTGGGGACACTGGTAAAAAAAAAATGTCTGGATCAGAGCCTCCCTCTCCCCCAGCTCTGTGGTCTCATAGGAATCACTTCATGCTCCATGCCTTTTCCCTCCTCCTTTGAAGGAGAACAACAACTCTTGCATTCTCCTGTGTGTACAGTGAGTTTCAACCTGGACTTTGCAGACTCCTCCATCACACCCTCAGTATTATCCCCCTACTCAACAAGGAGTGGAGCCACACAATCTATCTTCAGGGGCAGCAGCAGAGTCTCAAAGCTTAGGAGAGAGTTCTTGACACAATAAGAGAGAACCATTCAAGTTATGGTGATCCCCCAGGTCTTGGATGTATCAGGGTTGTGAGTGCCTGTGAGCTGCCAGGAGGATGAAAGAAGTTAGCAACTGCCCCTGTGGTGATAGGAAAATAAAAATGTAGCAATGGTAAAGGTAAAGGTGGCTATGATAGTTTATTTTAGCACCAATGGTAATGGTGTCATAGATGCTAATAATAATAGTAGTAGCAACAATAGCAATACTACTGGAGCCAACACAGTGCTAAAGGTGGGAGTGGCAGTGAAAGCCAGCTATAGTAGTATCAGCAGTATAAGAGATCAGTGACTACTCTCTGTGGCAGACGCTGACCAACCCTTTCATGGACCATTTCCCTTCCTCTTCTGCCTCATTGGATCTTCACAAGATCATGCCTCCACCTCAGGGATACCCAAATGAGAAGCAGACATCCTCTGTGAGTTCACGGTGGGCAACAGGCATCTGTGAAAAGTACGCAGTGGCGTACGATGCCAGTGGGAGAAAAGATGGCCTAATTATCCAGCCAAGCTTCTCAGGAGCTGGCTGGGGAGTCTTTGGTGTATAGGATGGCCTTGTATTCAGAGCAGTGATGGTGCTTCCAGGCTGGGGGGCTGACAGATTGCTGTCAGGGTGGTCATGTTCTCACAAGCTGTTGGTGGGCAGGGAGGCCAGATTATAGAGTATTTAAGGCAATGGAACTACTGTATCCTGACACTCCTCCACTCCTCTACTCCTCCATCCCTCCCCCTGTGATCTGCATGTGTCTTAGGTGTGATATGGTGGCGACCTTCTACTCAGTGCCTCTGCACCAGTTACCTTTACATTTCTGGGACCAAATACCTGATACAAGTAATTTAAAGGACAAAAGACTTATTTTGGTTCATAATTTATGGGATACAGTCTGCCTTAGTGGGGGGAAAAACATGACATGAGGAGCAGTGTACGACTTTAGCGGCAGGGGCAGGCGAAGCCGCTCACATCTTAGCAGCTGATGAGGAAGTGGACAGCTTGGCATGAAATAGAAGCTGAGCTAAGTTATAACCTTCCAAGGCCTTCCTTCAGTGACCCATCTCCACCAGCTATTCCTCCTATGCCCCCAAAGGGTCTATGACCTCCCCAAACACCACCACCACCACCACCACGAGAGGAGCAAGTGTTCAAACACAAGCCTGAGGCAAGGACATCTTGTCCATTCTGGCCACAATAAGCTCCAAAGCCTGGTTGTCCCAGCTTATTCCTAAGCATCTTATTTCTAAGCATCCTCTTGTGGTGGCCTTGTGCTGAGATAGCTCCCTGAAGGTGCCTGGCCATTCATTTTGGACCTGCAGGATTTCAGATCCCATCTGTAGCCTCTTGCGATAGGAGCTTCTTTCAGAGGTAAGGTCCAGCATATACACATCTCATCCCGTGTGTTTAACAAGAATTTTATGGAAAGGGAGATGGGCTATTGGCTAAGTGCTTGCTGGGTAAACATGAAATCTGGAGTTAAGAACCTTACAACCCACATAAATGCTGAGTGGCTATACAGCCTCACCTGTATTTCCAGCCTTAGAAGGCCAAGACTGGGAATCTCCAGAACAAGCTAGCTGACAAGACTAGCCATATTGTTGATCTCTGGCTTTGTGTCTCATTGAATAATGTAATGATGATGTAATGGGAGTGGATAACACCTGACATCAATCTTGGGCCTCCATGTGCACACGCACGCGCGCGCGCGCGCGCACACACACACACACACACACATGAAAATATGCATACAATATATAAATACTATAGTATATTTCTTAGTGACAAGGACAAGAGAGAAACTTAGAGCTGTGCATATTCAGAATTCACCCTTCCTTAGTGAACATGAGTAGGATTGATTTTCCACATGGTGGAGTGTCCTGTGATTGTGATCACATAATATGCATAGGTACAACAACTGTGTTTACCCCAGAGTATTAAACTGTGTTCAATTATCTGGGGCCAAAATACACTTAAACACTGCAGATTGCTGGATTATACTGTGTAAATGAAACAACTTAGCCATCAGGTTGTTATTGATGTTCATACTGTGTTGGTGTTTTCCATTACAACTCTCTCTCTCTCTCTCTTTCTCTCTCTCTCTCTCTCTCTCTCTCTCTCTCTCTCTCTCTCTCTCTCTCTCTCTCTCTCTCTGGGACCTCTTTACACTTGAATCGGAGCCTCTGGTTATGTCTTTAGTATGAGTTCTAACATATTCAGTTATTTACAACAATATAATTTAAAAATTCAACACACGAAGTAAAATGGCTTTTCAAAAACAGTCAATCAGTTTATCTTATGGCAATCCCTGTACAAGACAATCATGTTTAGAGTATCAGAATTATTCATTTCATACAACTTTGATAGTTGAGTGCAGTGGCATCTCACTGTTTCATTGAACACTATTGTACACAATGCACATATTTCTATCTGTGGTAATTTTCATTTCCCCTTCTTTGGATAATCTGTTCTTTCCTTTCTATTAAAAATCCAGGATTGTTGATTTCTCACAGCTCTTTATATAGGTTGTATTTACACTGTGTTCCAATCATAACAAAGTATTCTCCCTTTTCATCTCTTTCAATTCTACTTATATTTTAACATGTGTACCATTTAGTTTGTTAATGAAGTGTATTTGAGTGAAACATTTTTCTTTGTGCACTTTGTGTATTGTGCTTATACCAAGTTTCCTGGTACAAACATTAATTCTTCACCCATACTTTCTCCACTTAAATTATTTTTTAAATTAAAAATTTCAACTTTAGTGGTGAGAGGGCATGCTGAGAAGAGCATGTGCAGTTAGGGGTCAGCTTTCAGGAGTTGGTCCTCTCCTTCTCCCGTGTGGGTCCTGCAATCAAACTCAGCTTATCAGGCTTGGTGGCACACAAAGCCTGGGCTTATGCCCACAAAGCCATCTCACCCACCCTAAATTATTTTTTTATATCTGACTTTTAAATCTTCAATATATTTATGATTACCTTTCTTATATAGTATGAGAAGCTAGATTTATTTTTATAATCAACAATAATTTTTCTAAAACCCTGTCCTAAAAACCTGCCTTTTCCTGTGGTTGTGATATTTATTTTGCCTAGGTTTTACACACAACACACAACACACACACACACACACACACACACACACACACACACACCTCACCTCCTTGATGTATGTATTTTTCAATTCTTGTAGTTAAATAGAACTCTGCAACTGAAGTTGTATGAACAATTTTGTATCTGTTAAAGCAATTATCCTGTTTTGCTTTTCTAATAAAGAGGAACGGGCTGAGGACATAAGTTGGTTGGTAGAGTGCTTACCCAACATTCACGAAGCCCTGGGTTTAATCCCCAATAGATTCCCAATACCACATAAAGAGGGTATGGGTGTGCTTGTCTGCAATCCCAGTATGTCCTGGAGTCAGGAAATCAGGAGATCCAGGTCATCCTTGATTGCACAGTAAATTTAAGATCATCTAGAACTTCAGAAGGCTCTGTCTCACAAAATCCTTAGATAAGCAGGTAGGTAGATGAACTATAAGTAATTACATAGAAAATAGATAGTTTAGATGATATACATATATATATATATAATATGGCAAATAAAAAGATTAATAATGAACAGACATTATCAATAAATATAGATGATAGATAATACACAGAAAGATAAATAAGCAGGTAGCAGAAGGATAGTTGATACTTGGACAGACTTTGCTTTTTCTTCTCTCAATACAGTTTGCAGAACAGAATGTTCATTTGGCAGCTAAAATGACAGAATACACACTTAGGGGCTAGAACGACAAAATGTATATCCAGTTGGTGAACTGTAGGGCTCAGACCCCGGCTGCTCATCTGTGAAATAGGGTGAAAGGGTATGGTAAATCCTCAACACATGGATGCCACAGGACTCCATCAAACCAGGAGCTCTAGGCAGAATTGCAGTCAGTGCTCAGCGATTGGCCATTCTGAGGTTCCTGGGTTTCACGTTCCTTCCCTGACCTCATCTGGTAGGTAAAGAGATGCCAGCTGTCTCTCTGGCACCCAGGGCACCTGGGTTTGAATTCTGCTGTTTGGACATTTCAAGGCAGCAGATCTCATGGCATCCTAACAATTTCTAGGAGCCATCTGTTCTCAAGTTCATGTGCAGCAAACAGCAACCTGTTCCCACTTGGAAGACTGATGTGTTCAATAGAGAAAAACAGGGTGGAAGCCAGAGAAACCTACTTCCATGGTCAGCTTTGATGTGGGGAGGGTGGAAGACTGCTGATTTTGGCCTTGAAGGTCAGCTCCCCTGGCCCATTGTGTGCAACGTAAGCATTTGATTTAACTCCACTTCCCTACTGTTTATCTGTCTCTATCTGTCTGTCTGTGTCATTTATCTTTTTGTCCATGCATTCATGCATCTATCTATCAGTCCTTCCGTCCATCCATCCATCCATCCATCCATCCATCCATCCATCCAGACATTTAACTCATCCCTGAAGCGAGCCCTGCAGTAATGCTTTCCCCTTGGAACATTTGTGAGAAGAATATATAAAACTCTTATGGGAACATGTACTATAGCAAATACTGATGGATTTTAGAGGCTGCTGCTGATGTTGTTATCAGGAATCATATATATATACACATACATGGATGTGTTTTTGCAGAGCAGCCTCAGTGGGAATTCAGCACAGTAAAGTTGAAACAATGTATCCGAGTGTGATTCTGTGCCAGCTCAAAGCAGGTTTGTGCTGTGAATGAATTCACCAAAGGACCTATGGACCATTCAGTAAGTGGCAATATATCCCAGGATCTTAGAGATGTTCAGAGATTGTCAACTTCTTCTCACACACACACACACACACACACACACACACACACACACACACACACCCCTCTTGTGCAGTTGCTTGATGATGGACCCAAGTTTGAAGCAATCAAAGTGCTCATCCGTTCTGAGGTATGAGCCTTTTGTGTTGTTAAGGGCAGAAACTGGCAGTGAATTACATCTTCTCAAACTGTATAGACTCTGTGGGGACCAAAGTTCTGTAAAGAGTGAGTTGACCACTCAAGAGCCCTCCCTAATAGCATTGTTTTGTGAAAGGAATAGGAGCAGGGAGTCTCATACCCACCTATCATGTCATTTTCTGTCCTTTTCTTGTCTCTTCTATGTTTATCTTCTGTCTACATGTCTATCTATTGCTGACCTGGCTGTCTGCTTCTCCTATACTGCCTAGTTTTAAGTGAACTTGACACAATCTAAGTCATTCGAGAAGAACCTTCAATTGAGAAAATGCGCCCACTGGATTGGCCAGTATGTCAATAAGCCTGTATGCATTTTGTTGACTGGTGATTGACATGGGTAGGTCCAATACCTTGTGTGAGGCAGGTGCTACCCCTAAACAAGTGGCCCTGAGTAGTATAAGAGAGCAGGCTGAGCAAGGCAGTAGACAGTGTTCTTCCTTGGCCTCTGCATCAGTTCCTGCCTCGAATTTCTGCCCTGACCTCTCTGGAGGATATACTACAATGTGTAAGATAAAATAAACCCTTTCCTCCCCAAGTAGATTTTGACCGTGGTGTCTTATCACACTAATAGAAATGCTAACTAAGATACTTCCTTCCCGTTAATTGTTTATCTTTCTATTACCTGTTTATATCTATCACCCACCTGCCATTTATTTATTCTTCTATGTCTGTCTATCCAGTTATCTATCATTGCTCTATTATCAATCAATCTATTCATCTATCCACCTCTCTACCATTTATTATCAATCTGTTCAGCATTTACCTGTGTCTGACACTATCATCTGTCTTGCTATCTGCTTATTTATCATTGATCTAAATATCAACATATATTATCTATTTATTTACTTGTTCTTTGTACATCATCTACCTATCTGTATTTGTATCTACCCACCATTCATTTATTCAGTATTTACTGATTGAACACCAATTATCTGCCTAACATACAGAACTCAGAGGTGATTTGAATATAGTCTTGATTCTGCAAATGCTGCCCACAGTGAGAGATCTACACACGGAATTGTGAATGTGTCTGTTATCCTATACTTACCATTAACAAATGGCTTCAATTCTTTTTTTATTATTCTTACTGGTTGCCTTTGATAATGCTGTTCTCCCTCCCTCCCTCCCTCCCTCCCTCCCTCCCCCACCTCTCTCATTTTCCTTCTACTTCTTTCTTATCCTCTCTCCCCCTTCTTCATTCCCTCTTGTCTATCACAAAGGGAAAGAGGGATGGGAGAGATAGCTCAGCAGTTAAAAGCACCCACTAAAAGCACCTGGTTCTTGCAAAGGACCAGGTTCAGGGCACCGACATCTTATAAGCTCCCATAACTCCAGATGCAGAGGACTTGATGCCTTCTTCTGGCCTCCAAGGCTCTAGTGTACCCATGGCACATACATACTCATGCAGGCACACACATACATAGAAAAGTAATAAATATATCTTTAGAAAGAGCAAGATGAAATTTTTCTGTAAGGTTGACATGGTTGTGAATGACCAACAGACCTTATTGAGATTGAGGGCAATATGCTTGAATATAAGGACATAGTTTAGAGTCGACTCACCTTTTTTGTTTGCTTCTATAAAGTAAAGAATAGGAAAGATTTCTGAGAGCCCTGTATGATCACCTCTTCATTAGGAAACATAATAGAAACACAAACTATTGCTCTGCCCCGTTGTAAGGAATATATACCTGGGATGAGGAGATATCTCAGTGAGTAAAATGCTTGATGTGTGAGTGTGAGAAACTGAGGTCAGAGCTCCAAAACCCAGGTTTCAAAAGCTGGTCAAAGGGGCCTGTGCCTACATTGCCAGAGCAGAGGGGGTGGGACAGAGGCAGAAGGACCCCAGGGCCTTACTGGCCTGCCAACCTGGTCAAAATTCCGAGTTCCAAGTTCAGTGAGGGATGCTGTCTCATAAAATAAGATGGAGAATAGTGTGGGAAGGCATCATATTGTTCTCTGTCTGGCCTCTGTGCATGAATACATGGTTATGCACGCAGGCCCATGTGTGTGCGCACATACAAGCCACAAACATATAAGTTAAAAAAAATACATAGAAACAGATAACTTTTCTAGTGACAAAAATCACAGTCCTTTGAGATCTAGATAAATGATTCTCTAGCTAATATTCTTGGTCCCTGACTTCAGTCCAACTTTTATACAAAAGAGCCAGAGGAGACAAAGATAAATATAGAGAGAAAAGAGAGAAATGAAGACACTGAGTTATCCCAAAGGGCATTCCTGTATTAGTCATCTTATAAAAATTATATGTACCACAGAATATCTATTTTTAGAGGCCAGGAGGTTATGTGAAGCAGTTCAGATGTCGGCAAAGACCCACAGGCCAGCTCCCAGCAATGATATTGGATATTTGGGTATTTGTTTGCTTTATTTTAACTGTGCATGTCTGGTACTAACCACACAGACATGTTGGCCACTTGGGCATGGTGTGACAGGACCTTTTTGCTTCTTCAAAGACATCTGAGGCTCTAAGTCATTCTTATGTGTTATTTTTGTTTACCGTCTAGGCCTGGCACTGCACAAGTGTGCATGCACGCGCGCACACACACACACACACACACACACACACACACACACACACGGAGGGGAGGGAGTTAGATCACTTTATACCTTTTGTACTTCCATTCTGGAGAGATGCAGATGCTCTTGACTATTGTACAATAAGAGTGTAACTATGGGACTGGAGAGACAGTGTAACGGGTAAAAGTGTTTGTTGCTCTTGCAGTGAAGCCAAGTTTGGTTGACAGTGCCCCCACCTGTAACTCCAGCTTCAGGGAATCTGACACCCTTTTCTGGCCCTCATGGAAACCCACATACTTATGGCATAGATTCACATGCAGGACTCATATGAATAAATCAAAATTAAAATAAAATTATTTTTAAAACGAATTTAACTTCTTCGTTTTGTCTGTTTGCTTTCTTGGTCTTTGTTTTTTTTTTCTTTTGGGTAGAATATCATGCAGACCAGGATGACTTAAAAGAACATGGCGAAAGGGGTCTGTTTGTTTCTTTTACCTTGAATTTGATCAGCACACACAGGCCACCCTTTCTCACTCACAACTCTTGTCTGATTTCATAGAGACCAAGTCATTTATTGCTTCTCTTCTGGGTACAGACTTTGCAGAGTACAAAGCAATCAGTGATGCAGGCAGAAACGAGCCATCTCTGCAATGCAAACCCTTCTCAGCAACTGGATATGGTTTTCTCCTTTTCCTTTTTCGTTTATCAAAACTCCAATGCAAGTTGGTTTTCAAAGATCAAGCTCTTATGTGCTTACAAGGCTCCTCTGATAGCTGCGGCACGTCTCAGATGGAATATGGGTACCGGGCAATGGGGAGATGGCAGAAGCTGGGAGGGCTGGCCTCTTGCCTGTTCACTTGCCTCCTCCTTTGGCTATTCTCAGAACAGAGTTTGGGCCTTTCCCCACCCGACACTCCAGTGAAGTAATTGGAGAATTGTGTTGTAGTGAGTGCCTGAAATTCCAAGAATTATGAGTTCAAAACTAGCTTGAACTACATAGTATGAGCCCACCTCAAGTCAAAGAGACAGAAAGCATCCAGGACTCGGAGAGCCAGGTATTGCCAGGTCAAGCTTGCCAGACTTAGAAAATACAGTGATAAGAAGCTCAGTTCAGTTTGAGCTTCAGAATACAACAGCTGTATTTTTAGTATAAATAAGATATCACACAATGCTGGGAGCTGCTTAGAGTTTCTTGCCACTTTTCTGAATCTCGAGGGGCAGGCAACCTACTTTGTCTGACAGCCTAGTGTGACATTCCTTCTTCAGTGGCACTCTGCTAGCTCTAAACCCACCCATGTGCTTTGCCTGGTCATAGAACACTTAGGTGTCAGGTCTGGCCTTCATGTCTCCTACACCACACTGTGTTTTTCTCCCTATACTTTACAGGGCCTAAAGATGTCTGTTTTAGGAAACACATTCCTAACGCTTGTAAAGAGAGGTACAGAGAACAGGGTCTGCCTTGCCCTAAATCTTCTCCCTGTTTTTTTTTTTTTTTTAATTTCCTGAAAATGGGAAAACCTGGATTCTACTCCCAAGAAAAGCCCAGTTCAGTGAAGGAATGTAAAATTTCCACTGCAACAGGAGCAAGACATGGGATGTTTGCCAGCTGCTTCTTGTACTATGTGGCCCACGTTGGCTTTGAACTCCTAGGACCTCAGCGTTAACTGCTCCAGTGCTGGGATTACTACCCCACCCCACTCTCCAATTACCTTCCTGCAATGTGGGGTGGAAAGAGGCCCCAACTCTGTTCTGAGAATAGCTCCTGATCCCCCTGCCTCTGCCTCCCAAGTGCTGGGATTACAGGTGTGCACCACCATGCCCAGCTATCCAATTACTTGAGCAGAGCGTGGAGCTGAAAGAGACTCTGACTCCGTTCTGAGAATAGCCTGTGCGCGTTTCATCCTCCTGACCCTGCAGACACTCGGTGTGGCAAAGGGCTGAGAAACCCGGCACTTCGAGTGGTGTGACTTTACCAAAATCTTCTTGGCAAAGTGGGCCCTCAGCTTGTCCAGGTTTCTCATCCTCTGACACCTCCTTCGCCTCCAACTCCTTGCCATCTCCCTAATAGACAGACACATGTTTGATTCAAGTATCTTTTCTAGTCACAGAGAAAAGGCTGAAGGGAAATCAATGACCATTTCTCCTGTAGTTCCGCGTGTTGGCCATAGTGATGGGAGGAAACTGTGAGAGCCTCAAAAGGAGTCAGCCATGATTCACCATTAATTCATTTTGTTAAAACAGTGGAGAAAGTTGGCAAAACTCAGGTAATCAGAGGCAAAAATAACAGTCCCTCATTTCTTTCACATTGGGAAAAACCTTGATAGACAGTTGGACCGCCTTTGTTCTATTTTTTTGTTGTTGTTCTATCTATTTTTGCCTCATAAATAAAAATCTCCCCATATTTGTGAATATTATGAAACACATTTTATAGGCTTAATAATATTCTTAAATGTCTTAACCTGACTTATTTCATCTAACCTACTACGTGTGCATTATTCTAAATGATTTAGGTGTTTTTTACACAATGAAATTTATGGTCTAGGGCGGTAGCTCGGGTGACTGGGTGCTCACCAAGCATGCACAAAGCTAGAGTGCTCACCGAGCCATGAGCAAAGCCAGAGTGCTCACCGAGCCATGAGCAAAGCCAGAGTGCTCACCGAGCATGAGCAAAGCCAGAGTGCTCACCTAGCATGCACAAAGCCAGAATGCTCACCTAACATGAGCAAAGCCAGAATGCTCACCGAGCATGAACAAAGCCATGGCTTCTGTCTTCAGCACTGCATTAATCAGGTGTGGTGGTGCATGCCTGTCATCCCAGCACTTGATAAGAGTATCCAGACCAGCCTAAGGCCTATTCTGATGACTTCAAGTGCGTGTGTGTGTGTGTGTGTGTGTGTGTGTGTGTGTGTGTGTGTCTGTCTGTCTGTCTGTCTGTCTGTCTGTCAATATATCTGTCTGTATATGTATGTGTACAGATGCATGCAGAGGACAGATGTTGGCATCAGGGTTCTTCCTCAATTACTTTGCGTTTATTTGCCTGAGACAGGATATGAACCCGGAGCTCACTGCTTTGGCTTCTCTAACTAGCCAGCTCATCCTGAGATACACACCTCAGCCTCCCAAGAACTGCAATCACGAACAGACTGCCATGCCTGCCTGTCTTTTGTATGAGTTCTGGAGAGCCGCATGCCAGTCCTCACACTCAAGGTCTCCCCTGCCCACTCAGGCTTCTTATCTCGGTTGCCTTATATGAGAAATACGAGTCTTGAGATGTGTCCTCCAGCTAGAAGAAATGTAAAGATCGAAGGACTTTAAAACAAAATGTTTTGAAGTGTCTTTAAGGTTGGGCACTCCATCAATATGTGTCATTGGGTCCCACTTGACACTGTCATCTGAGGCTTTTTTGTTTGTTTGTTTAATTGGTTCTAGCTCTTTAAGAGAAGAGTATTTCTCCTGGTGCTTGGAGAACATAACATTCATCATCCCTTGTCTGAAATTAACTTAAAACAACATTTACCAGTGCTCAGACTCCATGCCCCATCGATGCCTTCAGCCAACATTCTTGAAATGTCAGTCCTCCACTAGATACTTATACATATTTTCCTTCATTTAACCTTTACAGAGCACCCTCTGAGATATTATTAAATTATCATGGCTATTATTATAAATGTTCCTTTTAAAAACATTGATTTGGGAATAATTATAGACTCGCAAGAAGTTGTTGAAATGGCACAGGGAGTCTGACTGTGTTTCTCTCAATGTTTCCCCCATAGGGAATTCTTTATTTTCTTTTCCAGTTTTTGTTTTCTCTCTCTGTTTGTCTGTGCACATATTAATGCAAAAGGGAAGTGAGGCCCAGGACAGCTGTTTTCCAGCTTCTGCTTCAGGATGGGTAGTGACTGGTACAAACTCAGTTACAGCCAAGTCTAAAGCAAAGTCCCTACCTGTATTTGCCCAGGGGAAGGGATGGCACGAATTGATGAGAGCCCAGCCGGAGTCTCTCATTCCAGACCCAGCCTTTCCTGCTTGGTCCCACGCTACCTCAGGGTGCTCATGGATGGAGCCAGCCACTGAGTCCTTCAAGTTTGACCTTCAGCTGCAGGAGGAACTTGGCTTGGCTCAATTAAGAAGGACAGGTAAAAACAGAATTAGAAACTCGTGATGGCTCAATGGCTTTTCCGTGTCACTCCGGACTGTTAAGGGGAGCTGGAGGGAGATCCTGAGATGCAAAACTCAGGGAAGCCCTAGATGTGGCTGGAGGGAAGATGCATACTGCAAGGCAGGTGCCTCTGAGAAACCCTCATATCTTTAAGGGCCTCTGAGTAGTTAGTGGCTGTGAGAAGAGGAAGAGGAAGAAGAGAGAAGGAGAAGGAGAAGAAGGAGAAGGAGAAGAAAGGAGGAGAAGAAGAAGATGATGATGATGATGACTGACTTCAGTTTCAGAGTCTGGGATTCTTCTGCTGGTAACATACAGAACACGCAGAAGTTCCCACATCTATCCAGGGCTCTGATGGAGTTGCAGGCTCACGTCATGCTTCCCTCTCTCTTTTTCCTACCTTCGAGTTGCTATCTCAAAGCCTTAAGTCAAAAGGCATTCTTTTAGGGGAACAGGCTTGATATTCCCTAGGACCAAGGCCTGCTGCAGTGTTACCAAAGCCCCTTCCTGCTGAGTATGGATGTCAGTATGCAGAGAGAGCCCTGCTTTGCTCCGTCTTGTTTGGCTTGGATGATTTTGCTCAGTTCCTACACAAGTGATAAGGTTTTTTTGGAGGGGGGATTGGAGGAGGGGGGAAAAGTTGGTGTTTCTGTTTGTTTATTTGTTTTGTGCCCAAAGCAAGATGATTTGCCGTCCATTGGGATAGCCTCTGTTGACTGTGTGGGTGGTTCACAGAAGCTAGAAGCATCCAACCGCAGGAGCTTGGCTTCCTCCTCCAGGAGCACCGTGCCAGAAGAGCAGAGCACTGCGTAGTGGAATCACTGAAGAGAAGGGGCAAAACACTTCAGGGAGCTTGGAATTGAACCAGGCCATAGAGTTAAAGGGGGCAGAGAACACTGTCTGAATATGAGATCCCTGGCAGCTTGACCTGGAAGCTCAGATGGCATTTCAGTTTCAAAGCCCTTGCTCATCTACTCTATTAGTCTCAGAACAGTATATGTCACAGGCACCATCTTACCAGGCAGACCCTCTTAGGCAGCTCTTCCAAAACTCTTCACATGTTCTCCAAAGGGCTGCGAGATATCTCATAGATTCCCATCCCCAAGGTTCTTTGAAAGGTGCCATCAATGACAGTAACCAAATGAAAGGACCCAATATGGGCAGAAACATCCCAGAAAGCCCGTTGTATGAGGACACTAAGTAAGTGTTGGCATTGGAAAATGAACTGGGTGTGGATTTGGCTGCCTTTCTTTTCCCTAGCTGAGCTCTGGAACTCTCTTCTGCACCTGCAGGAAGGGGAAACACTGCTCAGCTTTGCCAGCAGGAGATTCTAAACAGCTGAATGACTCCCTTTGTCTGGGGAGTTTGTGCTTGGCCTCTGGACATTGTTTAATTCCTCTCAAATATGATAAAAGCCCAGCATAGAGCTACATTTAGAGAAAATAAGAGTGGGACTCCATATGAAAATGCTGGAGAAGTGGCTCAGGGTTTAAGTACTTGCTGCTCTTGCAAAGGACCAAGGCACAGACTCCAGCACTCACATCAGACAGCTCGTGAGTACCTACTCCTCCAGTTCCGGGTTATCTGATGTCTTCTTTTGTCCTCTGTTAGCACCTGAATGTGAGCAGTGCACATCAATACACTCAGGAACATATACACATACACTTTAAATAAATGAATACTTTTAAAGGTAAAAAGGGGCCAGGGAGAAAAGAAAGAAGGAAAGGAAAGGAAGAAAGACTGGGATTTTGTGGTCAGTTATAATTAGGGGAAACTTTGAGAGACCACAATCTAATTAGAACAGACCCATTCATTAAGTCATTCCAGTTGAGAAGCTCTTTAACGCCAGGATCCCTGTGGCCCTAGGGTTAACTTGTCCTGGTTCATAAAGATTTACTGGTGGATTTTCTGAAGGTTTGGAGGTTGCCATTACACAAAGCCACCACCAAAATAAAACCATGAAAAGTTATGATCAGATCATTGCTGTTTTTCAAATGTCACAGAAATCTCAACTTTAAACACGTCCCTACATTATGCTATTACGTATGTGTTTGTTGTGTGCATCTGTGTAGCTGACAAATGTCAATTGTGGTCCTCCTGAGCCATGTTTGATGACACCATAATAGCATTAAATGGCTAACACTAGCAAAGTATTTACACCATAGGTAAATACTATAAAGGTTCCTTAAATCTCTCCGTGTGTGTATGTGGTGTGTGTGTGTGTGTGTGTGTGCGCACGCACAATGGAATCTATTTGTACAGCCTTCAGCAGTTCTTTGCTAATTTGCAAGGACTATTTCCTAATATATAAAATGAATTATTGACCCTCCAGAGTCAGGGGGATGACACTGAGCCCACCATCTATGGATAACCACAGTGTAAATCCACTCACATTCAAGGCAGAAGAATAAAACCCAGCAGCACCGTGAGTGTAGGCTCTTAACGTTCACACCATTTCATTGAACTTAATTTCATAAATCATTATCAATGAATGGAAAGCCTTTTGTTGACCAAAATCGGTCGTCCGAACGCACGGCAGTTCAAATCAAGGACATTGTTTTCTTCAAGTGTCTCTGAGAATCTTCTTGAAGTATTCCAGAACTGTCCAGAAAGTGAGTGTGGGCACTCTAGTATTCTTCCTTTTTTTCTTAGTCCATGGAATCAAACTATTACTAGAAAGGCCACCACTCTTAAATACAATGGTTTGTGTGTGTACGTGTGTGTGTGTGTGTGTGTGTGTGTGTGTGTGTGTGTGTTCCATACCTGAATATTTTTCTAGAAAGCCATTTGCAGATGTGATTATTCCAGAACATAAAAATAGCGAAAAAATGTTAGGTTTTTTTTCAACATTGAGTATCTTCCTGTTTAAATGAAGAGAATCAGAACACTCACACAGTACCTGGAGTCAAAGGCTCCTGTTTCTCCTGCTGAAGCATCCGTAGCTCTACTTTTAAAGGCTTTGTCTTCATTCTTTCTAGTCTTTCTTTACCTGGAGTAATTTATGTACTTTAATTGTGCTTTATTCTGCTTGCCTTCTGAGTTGATCAAATCGCTGTCAATATTGGAAGAAAGAGAAAACAAAACACAACACCAATATATTAGACCTTTGTTGGCACCTGGAGGACCACTGTGTCCCCTCTGGGTTTGCGGCTACAGACCTGGCCCTGTTTTAATTTCTGTTATCTTGTGGATTCGCTGTTCTTAAGGTCCTAGACTATCACTTTACCCAAACATCCATCCACTATTGGAGGAGGCGGTAAAGCTCTGCATAGCTATTTATTTTAAGTGCCTGATTAAAATTTCATGAAAACAGGAAGTCGGGGAAAAAGAATAGATCGCAAGAGCAATGAAATCCGGGGCTCTGTAATTTTTAGCTCACAGGGAAAAAAAAAAAAGCGTTAAATCGTAAGGAAGGTATATTTTCAGTATCACGCTGTGGCCGCTAATGGCATATTTTGTCACTGGCCGGGGAGCTGGGGAACTAAGAATGGGTCCAATTTTTAAAATCTTATTACACAGTTTTGCTCTCATTTAGAAATTGTCACCTCAGAGTAACCTGATGCTGTTCTACTTAAAGCCGACCTCAGTGGCTGTATCAGTGTGTATGGTGACCAGGTCGTCTTCCGCTTAAGCAGCTAGCCACAATGTCCTCCCCCAGTTGGACGGTGCAGCATCATCTGTCCACCCCATAAGTTGATGCTGCCTAAGAACTTAATCTTATCTAATTCCCATATCCAATGGGATAAAGAATTTCAGGGAAAGCAAGTAATGACATATCCTTCTGCCAGATGATCACAGAATGATTTCCAGATTTAGTCAATGAGAAATAGGTTATTTTTTTATCCAATGAGGTGTGCGTAAGCATTAAATTGTCAAGGAAGTCAGAATCTGAAACAAAACAATACAGAGCAAAACAAAGCCTACCATCCAAGTGGGAGTGGCAGGGGCACACACACACACACACACACACACACACACACACAAAAAAAAAAAAAAAAGGCCTCACGTCCCTGCTGTCCTGCTGTTGTTGGAACGCCCAGGACTGGGGAGAATGTGAGATGGCCACTGGGACCTTCTGGGATGCCCAGCTGAGCTCTCATTTAGCTGACCAGACAGGAAGGAACTGCAACAGGCTAATGGTTAGATATATTTCATTTGCCAATCTCCAATAAATCCTCATCTAAAAAGCAAGCCAATCCCAGAGGAAGGTGTAATCCTTCTGAGAGCGCGAAGGAAAATCCCAGCAAAAGGGTTACAGTAATGCCCCCAGCAAAGGCAGCAAATTAAGTCCCTTGCTAAAGGGTTAAGAAGGTTAGCTCTCCTAGGCTTAGGCTTCCTGCTTGCTCATTGAAACTGGTCTGAGTGGGGATCAGAGGGTTTGTAGAAGAGGAGGGAAACCAATGGAGAATGCTGATGGGCACAGCTGGATGCCAGGGAGTGCCCCCTTGGGGCTCCCAAATCCCCCAGAGCCTAACTGGGACCCAGAGTCAGAAAAAGGGGCTGCTAACTCCAGGAGAAATGCATGCATATGTGTACCAGGAAGTTTGGGGGCATTTCATGGTGACAGTCACAGGCCCCTCAGACCTCCATTAGACAAGATGGGTGTGAACCACAGTAAACTCTTCTGTGCAGGGGGCGGTTATTGGCTTCAGTTAGTTCATGGGCCTCACTGGATGAGGGGTCCATGACCTTGTGCCTCACCTGAGTTACTTCATCTCTGCTTCTCCTAAACAGTGAGGGATGTAGTACTCCATCCTTGTCACCTTGGCACAAGTGGCTCACCTTACCTTGGAATTTTTTTTTTAATTTCTTTTTTTTTATTAATTTATTCATATTACATCTAAATTGTTAGCCCTTCCCCTGTTTCCTCCCATTCTTCCCTCCCACTTCCCCCCTTCTCCCCTCCCTTATGGCTGTAATTGAGGGAGACCTCCTCTCCCTATATATGCTCTTAGAATACCGAGTCTCTTCTTGGTAACTTGCTATCCTTCATATAGGCAGTAAACTTCGAACCCCTACCAAGACCTAGCCGACGAACATGATATTCTCCACCGTTGAGTGGAGAGTGAGATCTGACTCTCACACAAACTCTGGTGCCCCTTTTCTGACCACGTCCCCTGGATGGGGAGGCCTAGCAGCACTCAGAGGAAGGATAGCAAGTTACCTTGGAATTCTTTACTTACAGCCAGACTCTGGATTTGTGGGGTATGTGGTCCCAATTTCTATGCACTGTAGATAAAATAATAATAACAATAATAATAACAATTAATATGATGATAAAAAATAATTGCATCTGTATTGGACATACACAGACCATTTTCTCATCATCACTTCCTAACATAGTAGTACAGCCTCTTCTATGCCATTGACTTTGCATGAAGTGTGGCACAGATGATTCTAAGTACAGTAGAGAATGCGCACATGTTCTACACAAACACAATACTGTTTCATGTAGGGAGTTTAGCATCCCAGGATTAAGATGGGATACTGGTACCAATCCTCCCTAGGGATAACTAACATGCCAGCACTAAACCCATCAGGACACTGAGTATCACTTATGTACTACTTGAGTTGTTTCATTACACCAAATGTCTAGCCACAGTGGTTGTTTGGTAGTGAGCCTTCTAGAAGGAATGTATAGATGGACAAACCCATGCTTATAGATGGCTGTGAAAATGGTGACAACCAAGAAGTGTGCAGATTTCCACAGACACACCGTTTTTTTCTATAGTTAGGTCTGGTCTAGTCTCAGGAAAAGTCTGTAGGTGTCTGGTCTCCAGGAGGAGAAACAATACAATACTTTTAAGGAATAGGAGTCTGCAGTCACATCTTGACTGGTTATTCATGTGAGAATAGCCCTGGCCAGGCAATGGCCAGGCAAGGGAGGCAATAAGATGTCACCCAAGGCTGTCACATAGAAAAGAGACCTGGACTCTAGTTAATACTATAACAATATCTGCCATCAAGCAATATTGTCCCATGAATCAGAATGAACCCAAGATGACCAGAGAAGTGATTAGGTGGCAGGAGACACATGTCTGACAGGGAGTGTTTTTATGATGCTCATGCTATGACCATTCACTATACCTTCATGGTCCACCCCCACGATTCTGACCTTATTATCCTTGGGCTGGGGAAGATTTTAAGGCAGAAGACATCTTCTCTCACAGTTTGGAACTTAGAAATCCAAAACACAGCCCCAATGGGGTTATGGCTCTGCTCAGAATTCTCCAACTGTGTGGTATTCATGAAGGAAGCAACTTCTCGAAGCCTTAGTCAAGTCCAGCCTACATAACATTCAGCTATAAAATGTCTTTTGCCCGCAGCCCCAGCAAGCGACCTCTGAAGCCGATCCCCATCCAGGAGGCCCGTTCAGTACAACCCCAGCCCCGTCTCCACTCTCAGAGTTCTTGGCTGCTATCTGGCACTCGGCACGTGCTTCGCTGTGCCTTTAGATACACACGAGTGCGAACTGTGTGTGCCTGAGCCTTTGTGGCTTGACTTTGGCCTCCGCAGGGGCAACGTCCAAGTGCTTGCTGATGCCCCACCCTGTACCAGGCACGGGCGAGTCACTAGCTAGCAGGCCGCTTCCGTTTATTAGGGTTTTGTTGTTCTTTTAGGTCAGGTTCCTTCCACAGGGTGTGTGCTTAGAGGCTGCTCTAGGTCTGCTCCTCCAGGGGCGTGTGCAGGAAGTGGCTTCCATCCTCGGCAGGCACATTCCTCTCTTCTAGGAGAACTCAGTGTGGTGTCCACAAGGATTGTCCTAGTTTCACTTCTGTTGCTGTGGAAAAAAAGAGAAAGCAACTTGGGGGATAAAGGGGCTTATTTCGTCTCCAATTGACAACACATCATTATGGGGCAATTTCTGTGGCAGGAGCTGGAGACAGCGGCTGACGTTGCATCTGTGGTCGAGTTCAGACAGAAGTGAATGCACGTGTCCTCTTTTGCTCGCGCTCTCCCCTCTCTTACATGGTTCAGGAAGCCCTGTCGAGGGAATGGTGTTGCCCAGAGTGGACTGGGTTCTCCCACATAAGCTAATTTGTAATTAAAGACAGTTTCTCCCACAGACACGTCCACGGGCCAAGCTCTGGCTTGGTGCTAACATGCTGAGAGCCTCATCTGGGAGATGGCAGAGCTCTAGGACCTTGGAGGATCAGGGATACAGCACAGCAACCACCTTGACTCCAAGCCAGGCTTTGTATCTAAGCTACTCTGTGCCCTGGAGCTGTCTCCTTAAACCTCTCTGAGTCTCCTATTCTTCTCCTAGCCCACCAGGCACCTCGGGTTCTCTGCTTGTGTGTTGCTACACGGTGAAGTGGCACCTTCTCCGTACTGACTGCACTTCCTTGCAAGCACTGTTTCTACCTCAGGTCGTGGGGTTGTGCCTTTATTTCCCCCAGGGCCCAGCATTGTTGGTAGAAAATGAAGATGACAGGGCTGATATCTCTCAGGCAGAGTTGTGATATGACGAAATAAATTGCTTACCATGTTTCCCCCCACTAACAGAGCAATGAAAGCCAATGAGTGTTATTTCATCCCATTTTGTCACTATCTGGATTGAACTCTTCTGCTAGAGTCAGTGGTATTATCTCTTTTGTAGAAATGGAGAAACTGAGTCTTGAAGTCACATGTTTATTATACATTTACCCCCCACCCCAATCCCACCCCATATGCATAAGTTTATGTGTATGCATGTGTGTATGTGTGTGTGTGTGTCTCTGTGTGTCGGGTTATACGCATTTGTGTGGGGGAAAGTATATATGTGTCTGTGCATGAGTTGGCAAACTTTCTGGTGCAAGAACCTGCAATGAAAGGGTGGGGAAGATGGCTTCGTTGGTAAAGAGATTTTAGAGTATATGTTTGTGGATGCCGGAATATAACCTCTGGTAATTAGTCTCAGTAGCTTTTGCCTTAGTTTTTAAGACAGAGTCTCTCAGTAGCCTAAAACCCACTAATTCTCCTGAGACGGCTGGCCAGCAAGCAAGTCTCCCCAGCACCGGAATCACAAGCACACATCACCATATCCAGCTTTTTGTGTGTGTACTGGGATTCAAACTCGGGTCCTCATGCTTGCTGGCAATCACTTTAGCAACGAAGCCATCTTCTCAACCGCTTCATGGCAGCTTCTTGTACTGGAAAGATTGCCAGGAACGAGAAGGTGGTTCTATTGTTTTTCTTTCTGGAAGACTCAGAAGGGAGGAGGGACTGGTTTAGGCCGGTTGGGAAGCTGCTCTGGCTGGAATTCCAGAGTCCATAACAGGAAGAACCCAGAGATCCTGCAGGAAATGTTTGCTGAGGATTAATGGTGGGCTAAATGCTGAGTGTAGACTTTTCCCTTCCTCATCTACATTGGGGATCTTTACTTTTCCTTTTTAAAGATCAATGTGCTATATATTTTTCTCTGAAGGTTCATCTATTAAACCCACAGTGTTTAAGCTCAAAGACCGTTCTCCACCGTGTAATTAACCCCCATGGGGTCCCATTAAAAGCCAATGATATTTTATGATTTTATTAACAAAAAGCAAACAGGGGAGGTGCCTGTGGAGCCTGGGCTTTGGTTTGCACCCTCACTTGAGCACAAGGCCATCCCTCTGGCAGGCCAGCTTTCTCATGCCTTGGGCACAGTCTAAATACTTTATAGCATTATGGCTTCGGGTTATCGTTTCATTGAGTCTTAGAGGGAAGCCGACTTCAGGGGTGAAAGGGGGATTCTCTGGAGCAAGGCTCCTGTGTGATTGACATAAGGATGTTGGCTAAATTACTTAAACGCTGAGCCTCCACTTACTTATCTGAACAATGGTAACAATTGCAGTGCTTGCTTCCGAGGGGGCACTGTAAGGATGCAGTGAGATCAAGAGTTGAGGTGCTCAGCAGGATCCCAGACACATGGTGGCCACCCTTCAAATGCAATCTTCCTGTTCGTTAATCTGAACAGTAAGTAACCTTCACGTGAGCGGGGCAGGGTAGATTTCAGGGCATTATGTGCATGTTTCCAAGTCGGGGAGAAAGCTGAGATGGGTTGGGAGAGCATGGCTCCAGGACTACCCAAGATCAGGGCTAAGCTTATACCAGATCTGCTATTGTCAAGGCCAGTACCCCCACTTTTCTCTCAGAGTTGCCCCTGTGCTGGTGGGACTGACTACAGAGTGCCTGAAAGAAACCATTTTCACATCCCAATGCCCAGTTCAGGACCCTGGTCATCAGGGGCAGGATGAGGTGAAGGAAATGCCACGCTGGGTGGGAGGGCTATGGCCTGGGCACAGCCTGGGTAGTTCTCAGATCTCAGGAAAACTCAGCCAGCTAAGGCACATGGGATATCCACATCACAGGGGAGTCAGGCTGGACACTCGAGTATCTTCTGGGCTATAGAGAAAACAATGGGCCTTACTACCTGGGAGGTGAAAGTCCACTGGAGTGTGGTCTGAGTCCAACTAAGAGACTCACCCTATGTCCAGCACTCCAACGCTCCCCAGCTCTTGGAAATAAGCCAAGCTTGGGAGAAACCCAGGCCACACCCAGGGCATACGCTTACCGCCCATCACGGCATCTCCTTCACTTCATCTTGCCTCTTCTGGTGGGCAGGATTCTGAACTGTGCTTCGGGCCCAGAAATGGCTTGTTGGTGTGAGTGTGCATGCTTTGGGTATTGATAGGGTACAGCTGCCCATGACAAAGGCCTCCAACTCCCCGCACCCACCGCACCCCAGCCTCAGCTCAGCCTTCACAGATAAGGAGCATACAAAATACGCTGTCAGGGCAGGCCAAGTGGTGCTAGGAGGGCTGTCAGGACGGCCCAAGACACAGGGTCTTTTCCCACCTATGATAGGAGCAGAGTCTTGGAAGAACTCAATGTCATGTCATGTGAGCCCAAGGGTTAGGACAGGAAGTATGAGCCAGCACTATCAGAGCAGGGCAAACCACAAGCAGGAAATCTGGGCATCCGAGAGCAGCGTCGCCTGGCTTGGATCCTTGCCAGGTCACTAGAGTTGTAGTCCCTCCTTGACCCCCAGGGCCAGTGGATTGTTAGCGGTGACAGGTGATAAGGAATTGGGTTTTTGCATTGCCGCAAACATTGAATGGGTCCGGTGATTGCTTCAAGGAAGGCGACTTCCTAGAGGGAGCAGAGAGCAGCTGGCCCTCTTGGGGATGGTAGCTCTTGAGTGTAGCTCTCCTTGGCATTTCGTTTAGACAAGGCAGGTGGCAGGCCTCAGATGTGTTCTCTCTGTCTCTGTCTAGCCTCTGTGTTTACGCAAACATGCCAAGCCTGCTTGCTTTAGACCTCTTCTCATGGGACCCTCTGTGTCTTTGATGTTTCCAGGGAAGTCCCATGGCTGTATCTAGGTCTCATAAATCCAGGTATACTAGGCTGTGCTGTGGAGAATTAGGCATGCCAGGGAACTTCTCTTGTCCTCAGGTGTTGAAGGAGAGAATCATGGTGGCCTTTAAATGGGAGTAACAACAATCAACAAGATAAGAGGAACTTTGGAGAGAAGAATAAACTAGAAGATGTTAGAAACACTGCTATGGTCTCACTCTATGGATCTTCTATCTTTAAACACTTGGACTCCTTAGATATAAATATGGTTAACAGCATTAGTTGACCTTTAGACATCACCTGCTATGTTTTGGGAATTATTCTTAGTACTTCGTTTGTGTGTGTGTGTGTGTGTGTGTGTGTGTGTGTGTGTGTGTGTGTATGTGTGTGTATGTAAGTAGGCTATATAATGTACTTTTTTCCTTGCACAGATGAGGCTATAGAGACCAAGCAACTTTTCCAGAGCGATTCATCTGATCAAAGCCGGTACAAGGTCAAGTCCAAACCAGCTGGCTACAGAATTCATACAACTAGCCACCACCAAGTACTTGGTCACTGAGCCATATCTCCAACATTTTATGTTTTGTTATTGATATTTGCTTGCTTGCTTGCTTTTGCTTTTTGTTTTGGAGACAAGAGTTGCCAAGGTTGACCTTGAACTCACTCCATGGTCCAGCTAGACCTTGAACTCATGTCCCCCTGCCTCAGCCTGCCAAGCAGCTGGGATGACAGATCTTCACCACTTCTTTGGTAATTTGAGAGAAGAACCAAGTGGAAGTGGTTGTACTCTGTGATTGTCATCCTGTGGCGAAACCTGGCCTAGGTAGGCTCTGAGCCAAGGAACTAAGATGAGAAAAGAGCCCTTAGTGGTTTTAGATTCTGCAACCGCGCGTGATGGACAAAGACCTTGCTGGTGTTGCTGGGGGCCAAGTGCCCAAAACAGACAGTGAATTAAAAAGAGCAGTGTTTCATAGATTTGGAGAAAAGAAGTAAGGACTTCCATTCATAGAAATTGGGATATTCAGAGAGGAAATGAATAATTCTGACGTGGGGTCAGAGGGTCCATGGGCCTCAATACTGCTCAACTATAAACAACTGAATTTAAAGAAAACCATGGAAGGCTGGGGCCCTGTGTTCAATCTTCAACTTGAGTTGGGTAGGGGAGTGAGGCAAGTGCTGAAGTATCTTCAACATTATCAGATAATATATATTTTAAAAACATCTCATGAACCCTGTTCTAAGCTGTGTTCCTCAGCTTCCAATTGCTGGGACCAAATACACAAGAAGAGGCCACTTTGGCTCATTCCTGCAAGGAGCGGTGCTGTGAATGTCTTGCCAAACAGTACCAGTCATCATCATAGACAGGGTCATCACTAGAAGTCTAAATGAATGACCATGTCTGTGGGGACAAATGATGGCTGTTGTATAATAAGCATGGCCTTCATAATAGGCAGTGGCATCTCCTGTGGCATCTCATTCGGTCCTCACATAGAGAAGAGTTAGGTGCTTTTTCACATTCCCTTTACAATTTTAGTATGTATATGTAGTGTTGTGTGTGGTGTGTGTGTGTGTGTGTGTGTGTGTGTGGTGTGTGTGATGTGTATGCGTGTGTATCGTTGTTGTATGGGTATGTGCAGGTGGGGGTCAGAGGTCAATATTTGGTATTTGGTCTCTTCTCTTAATCATTTTCCATATTTATTTATACGTATTTACTTATTTATTCATTTAAGGCAGGATTTCATTGTGTAACCTTGGCTGTCCTGGACTTACTAGAAAGGCTAGACCAGACTGGTACATACACAGATCTTCATGTCTCTGCCTCCCAAGTGTTGGGATTCAAGGCATGAATCACCAAGCCCAGATCCACTCTTATTTTTTGAGACTAACTCTCACTAAAACTGGTACTCATTAGTTAGGCCAATAAGTTTCAGAGATCTGTTTTTGCTTCTCTTCACACACACAAAAAAAATGGGATTACAGGCTTATATCCCTTTGCCCAGCTGTTACCCTGTGCCCAAACAATGAAAAGAATAAGTCAAAGTGCAGAGAACATCCTAGGTCCTGGAGTCTAGGGGAAGAGGAGACTTGAATACCGGAAGAGGGCTACTGCAAATGTGTGGTCCACCAGGGAGGAAGCCAGATCATCACTGAAGCATGTGTAACCTGGCCGAGCAGTTGGTTCTGAGCATTTGGCAAACCAGTCAATATCCAGCAAATGGGGACCAACTTGGCTGCTCATGGGCACCTAGGACCAGCTCCTCAAGGCAAAGTCAGGCATGTATGATCTTTCAGTATGAAGGCATCTTCTCATCTTAAAAAAAAAAAAAACTGTGACTGAGAACAACACCATCAATAACCCCCACCTACCCTTCCAAAACACACAAACCAAACCAAGAAACAACAACAAAAACAGACTGGGGATATAGATCAGTGGGAGAGCATTTTCCTAGCATGCGTGAGGTCCTTAGTTCAAGCCCTAGTATTACTAGATTTTTTTTCATACAACAAAAAAAATCTCATAATATTTTAAGTAAATTTATATATTTTTTGTGTTGAGCTGCATTCATAGCTATCCTTGGCCAAATATACCCATGGGCCAATATTTGCTCTGTGGGAATCATCAGAAAATCTTCAGAGGAATTATGAACCTTGGGTTTTAAAAAAGCTGTGTGTGTGTGTGTGTGTGTGTGTGTGTGTACATGTGTGTGTATGTGATGAGTGTGTGTGTCCCAAATTGTCTATAAACATCCTTGATCACTCTGCACCTTATTTTTTGAGGCAAGATCTCTCCATCAATCCGAAGACTCTCTGATATGCATAGTTTGGCTAGCCATCCTGCCCGGGAGATCAACTTTCTCCTCCTCTGAAGTGCTAACTTCATAGGCATTTACCTGGGTCCTAGTGGCCAACACTCTGATCACCTGGCTTTTGTGGCAAGAACTTTAAGCTCTGAGCTATCTTTCCAGCTCACAAGTCTTAGCTCCAAATCCAAACTTATCTGCCACTAGCCACTACAACCTGATTCTTACTCATCTTCCTGGAAGACAATGGCTGTGCTGTACCACACAGAGAAAAACAGCTCTTAGCAACAACTCTTCCCCCAACCAGGAGTTCAGGAGGTCATCTTTGGAAATGCTGTAGCTGTAGTATTTACACCTGTGCTGGGAGTATTTATGTATTCTATTTTTTTTTAGCACAATTCATCTTTATAAAACCACTATTTGTGAAACCACATCCATACACTTCACACAGAGAGAGGGAGACTAGTCATCCATGTGTGAAAGAACTCCCTTCGGTGTTTGAGTGACAGCTGATGAGATGGGTGACAAGCTCTCATTCTAGAGACACCATGATGAATAGACAATGAGAACACATTGCTTTTTCCAATAAGCTGGAGGACCTTTTTCCCCCTCATGAGGTGAATATCACTAAGAACTGGCCTGAGAAAGCCTGCCTGTGATTTATCTGAGAACAACTGTTAAACATCTCATAAACTAAACTCCCTAACATGCAGGAGAAGCAAGGTTCACCTAGACTCATAGAACAAATATCAACTATCCCACTTTGCTGGTGAGGGGCTGGGAAAGAGGTGTGTTTAATTGATCCTATTATTCGATGGGAATCTGTTGTTCTTTGTTACATGGCTGGAGTTCCCAGGATGCGGAGAATGAGCAAGGTTTTTCCACGTAGGCTCTCTTGGCTGCCTGGGCCACAGCTTGTCCCGTGGAGGTGGAAAAGCTCTCTTGGGCTAGTAGTAACAGTGTGTGTTGAAGGCATCCCAGGAACAGGTTCTAGGCTGTGTTCACAAGTTTTAAATGCTGGAATGAAATCAATACCTAGAAAGACTATTTAAAATGTTTATTTTCGCTTGTGATTTCAGAGGGCTTGGTTCAGGGTTGCCTGGCTGCATGCTGTACCTGCTTAGATGGAACACTATGGCAGTAGGGGCGGAGTCTTTATCCACATGGTGACTGGGAAGAAGAGCGGATGAGAATGAGAGGGGAGTTCTGGGACAGGTTGCAGCCTCCAAGGACGACTTCTTTCTGTTAAAATGTTGAGGCCCTTCCAAAAGTCTCAGGTACTCTTCAGCTGCCTTTCCAGCTAAGAACCTAGATTTTTAACCCAGGAGCCTATGGAGGGCATGTCACATTAAGTCACAACACAACCTGAGTATAAGTTTTATTTATTTAATGCCCATAGCGAGCTCATGAGGCAGGTGGTTGCACTACCCCTATTGAACATATTTTGAAATTGAGGTACAGAGATGCTAAGTAACTCAGAATCTGAGACTTATTAGCAGTAAAAGGCAGAATGGATTCATTTCCCAAGACCAGAGACTTTAATAGATATCATGCAGCCACGTGCTGGGTTCATTTTAATGTCAAGGCAACTTCTAATACAGCTGGAATTCATGGGCAGTGAGTAGACTCTATAGGCCATGAAAGGCTTAGAGATTAAGCTCAAATCCTACTAAGACTTGTGAGGTGGTGACTGTCCTTTTTATCTTCATTTTTCCATTAAGGAGCTGGATACGCACTTAGGCTTTATGATGGGCACATTGCCACACAGCTGGCTAGTTTCAGACCAGGCTGAAAACCCTCAGTCCAGAATTTTCTGACCTGTGTTCAATGTGGTTCAAGGTGCAATCTTTCTAAGCTGGGATGTCTTCAAAGAGCCAGCATCATTCTGAAGACACCTAGGACAAGAGATATTGCCTCAGCTAAGAGCTGGCATATACAGTCTGGTGTGAGAATGTGAACTTACACATATAAACATATACACAGACATATGCATCCACATTCACACAGACACAGACACACAGACACACACACATACATACACTACTGATGGTCCTTTGAGGTGCCCTTATACTTAGTGGTAAAGGCAAAAAACAGGCCTCTGTGCAGACATGCCATTGTGGTCACAGAGACCAGTCATCTTAAGTG
>OU015753.1:12406089-12428096 GCA_907169655.1 Acomys percivali
AACTCCATCACTGGTTTAGGGAACATTTAAATAAAACAATGCCTAAGAGTTGACTAAACAATAAAATAGCAATGATGGAATGCACCATTTAAATGGATTGCACATTTCAAAAAGAAGGTGAAGTGAGCAAGTGACCCTTAGGCTAAATTGCTGAGCTAACAATTCTTTGATTGGGCCACACATTTGACCATGAGCTTCCCGGTGACCAAAGTAAAAAGGGAAGCAGAGACAGTCATGTGATTTTCCTTGTACAAGAAGCGCAGACAAGGCAGTTCCTCTTCAGGCAAAGAAAGAGAAAAATGCAGGATGGGAGCAGAGTTGGCTAATGTATCCCCATCATCGTATGGTGTAACCCTGAGAAGGTTGAGTAGACCCACTGCCATCACATCAGAAGGGGGCATAGCTCAGGAGAGAAAAGATTTTCAGATGGGGATTGCATTGCCTTGGGTCTCAGTCTTTGAGAATTTTATTTACTTTAATTTTGTAGTAAACACTTTTTATTATCTTTTTTTTTTTTAATGCTCTTGGAAAATGTTAGCTCTTTTTAATAAAATTTGTAGCTCATCTAGATTCCAGTGGCTTTCTGGCTGTGTGATATATCAAGGATTTAATGAGGGAATTTAGCTGCTTAGTGTAGCTTCTGGAACATTGTAGATACTCAATGAAAGATCGCTGAGTGAATGCTTAGAATATGAACAAGGGGGTGGTGCGGCCTAGCAAACATAAAAGAACAGGCTTAACAAAGCATGGGGGATGCTCCAGCAAAACACATGGACAATCAGTGGTACATGAGCACGTGCTGGACACCAAGCCAAGCTGCTCCCTCTCAGCCTATGCCACACCTTCACACCAGTCCCACGGTAGTGCTAGTGCTTGCCTAGAATGTGTAAGGCCCTGGGTTCCATGTCTACTATCAAACGAAGAGGAAGAGGAGAGGGAGAGAGAAGAGGAGGGGAGGTGGAGAAAAAGAGGAAGGAGGAGATTCCTATATGGATGCATAAACAGTAGATGGATACAGGATGCATAGACATCCGATGGTGACTCAGTTCCTTGAAGAAAAGAAGGAAACATCCGTGTCAGCACCGTGGAGGCCTGGGGAGATGTGTGACGATTGGAAGGACCTTGGTCAATTCACGTACTCAGATCAGCACACCCTGTGTATCCCACTCTGCAGAGCAGACATAGAGAATTTCCAGCATTTTCTTGAGTCACTTAATTTCTTGCAGAAAACCCCCAAAACACTGAAATGGTAGACTTTACTCTTTCCTTCCTTTGCCTTCTCCTTTCTTCTTTCCCCTCTCTCTCCTGCCCCTCTTCCTCTCTTCTCTCTCCTTCTCGCTCTTTTCCCTCTGTTCCTTTTCTTCCCCCATTTCCTCCATTGAGGTACTAGGGATGGGCCCAGGACAATGAAGTAGCTAGGCAAGCTCTCTACCACTGAGCCACATGGTTCCTAGGGTCCATGGTAGAAGGAGCATGCTCACAGTGCCATAGTCAAAAGGATGGACATGTGTGGCTTACATGACCTGAGGAATTGTGGCTCTAATAATTGACAGGCTTCTGGAAGAGACGCTGGCAGGAGGAACAGTGCCGTTTGAGGTAAGGACTGAAGTGGTAGAAATTATTCTGGGTTATCATCTGAAGGACTAAGAAAATGATAACCTTAAATAAATGTTTGAAGGAGTGAGTTTTCTGAGAATAATACCTCACAGTCATCATTTGTCAGAAGTGCCCCCAAGAGAAGCAAATCAGGAGATACCCTTCATGGAGTTAGGGGAGATAGTTGCAGGGTTATTAATAGATATCTCAGCTATATAAATATAATAGTCAAATCAAGCTGGAGAACTACAGTATCAAATACAATGAAAGAGCTCTTTTCCAATGAGCACCCAGCCTGCTTTTCATTGTCTGGAGCCTAGGCGGATTACAAAATCAGCATTTACAGGAGAGAGAAAAAAAAAAAAAAACAAACTCCACGTAAATCTAAGCAAATAATCACATTTTTTTCTGGTAGACATAAGTTCAGTTGTATGATGTGATTTTGACATTTATTGTAATATCCATGCTGATACTGAAGTTAGGGGGGCAGATTATCTCAGAGAGATTTGTATAGTGGGAATTTCCCAACCAGGAAAGACTAACAGGCTTTAGATGCAATGTAGCCTAGTGTACCTGAGAGTAACATGAAGTTATCAGGTAGGAAGCTGAAGGAGCTTTTGCCACTTGGAGACAACTTAGTGTCCCCAGAGTTGATATCTACCCAGAGTCTCAGAAGTGACCTTGTGTGAAGTGGGTCTCTGTTAAAGTCATCTAAGAGGAAGTCACACTAGACCTGGACGGTAGTGAAGCGTAAATCTGAATTGCATCTATAGGCTTATATTGCAAGGGTCTGTCCTTTAGCTGGTAACAGTATCTGGGAAGGCTGTGGACCATTTATGATGTGAAGCTTTGTAAAAAGAGGTGAATTGTAGGTGTTCAGCCTTTGAAGCGTATCCTCATCCCTGGTTTCTACAAAGCTCTCTGCTTCCCGGTCTTCTGTGATACAATCTCCACCACGTCCTCCTGCTGCCACGAACTGAGCTGTCCAGCCATACTGTCACCTTCATGTTGGAGAGAAAGTCCCTCTGAGGCCTGGAGCCTAAATAAAAGTTCCTTCCCTAAACTGCTTCTGTTGGGAGTTTTTGTCACAGTGACACAAAGATGACCAAACATAGGTGAGCTCTGTATTTGCATGAAACACAAACATCAAGGGAGGATGAAGCCAGGGATTAGACTGTCACAAGAAAAGGAAGGCGTGTTGACACCAAAGCATAGGGCATGTGAGAAATGGCTTCTCAAAGAAGCACCAATGTGCTGACTTTTAGGGTCTCTGGCCTCCTGGGAAGTGGGAGAACACATGGCTGTTACCTTAAGGCCCTATTAAGGGACATCTTTGATGGCAGCATTAGGGGTTGGGTCATAGAAAGAAGTTAGCCCACAATCATGGGGGGACATGGAAAATAAGTGTACCCAGAAAGGAACCTAGTGTTCAACATGGTAAATGAGCAGAGGAGATTTTCCAGGTAACCTTCTAGAAGAGCCTATATGCCAATTCTTCTACCATGTGAAAGGCAGATGCCTCATAGCCTCTCAGAGCTTCCACAGGGACCGTAGTCTGCATCTTCAGATATTTGTTCCTCTGTCTAGTAAGAATTGGCAGTGATGCTGGCAAAATCCCCAGGGACCAATCTCAAATAATCCCCAACCTAGAGATGAATAAGCCAGACCTGTGGGTCTACTTCACGTCTCATTGTACCTAGCCTCATGAGGAGACCAACAGGCTAGTTTGCAGAGGCAGAGACAGAAGGCTTGGGAGGAGGATGGAAGCTTCCTTGAGAAGAAGTCATAGTAGCTACAGACTACTGGTCTACCTTTGTGTAGCTGAAGAGGTCTTGTTGACTTACACATTTAGTAACCTAATGGACTACTGAGGAAAGGGAGGACCAGCCATTCGAAAGCACACCTGTCAGCTGCTGAGTAACAATGCTTATAGGGTTATTGCTCTCAGCTCTTCAGTGCCTCTTCTCCCTTATCTGTCCCCACTGCAGGGTCCTCTGCAGGCACTGCCAGGTAGCAGGAGGGGGGGGGGGGGGGGGGGGGGGGGGCATGTAGAAGAAAAGTTGAGGCAAGAGAAGACAGCACTTATGTATGCTAGTTTTACCCTGCTGGGGTCAAGAGAGACATTCAGAGGGTGTATCTTCTATAGAGGGTGTAGCTTTTATCACCAGCAGCAACGAAATCTCCTAGTGAACCTTTTTTTTCTGTTACTATTTGCTTTTAATATGGGATTCAGAAGCATAGTAAGTTCAATTAGTTCTTTGCCTGTATTGAAAACTTCATTTTAAAAAATGAGATAGAATTTATATACCAGAATTTAGACTCATTTGGAGGCTGTCACTAGCACCCTAACTGTTGGTGGAGGCATTAAATGACTTAAGAGAGTTGGAAGGTGGAGAAAAGATGTTTTTTTATTGTTGTTGTTGTTGTTATTATTATGAATCTTTTGTTGTATAAACCATTATACTCACTTAAGATTCCCTTCTCTGCTAAGAACAAGAGTTATGTTAACCAATATCCTCAATCCCACTGCTCTTGTAAAGAACCTTAAAATATAACTTGCAAGGTAAAAAAAGGAAACCACTATCAGAGGAATTTATCATGGTTGGAGCACTTAACGTTGAGAAATCAAGATACACTTTTCTGTAGAGATGAATCTGCATATTGCAGCATTGCTGGCTATCAGTGGTGAGGCCTGACTGTGTTTGTTTTCCTAGCACCATTGTTTATCAAGCAGGCACCCAAAGGAAGTGTCTCTATACATGCCATCTACCTTTAGAAAGAGAATGGTTTCTCCATGTGAACGGCAAACTGAATCCACATGGGATTCTCTACCCCACATGGCTTAGCTAGAAGGTATGTTAGAGACTCTAGAGCAAGAAACCACTCTGCTAATAAAACTCAGAGAATTTCTTAATGGCAGCTGGGATTACACACCCCAGAAACTACCATGCAGGGAGAGTAATGAAGCCATAGAATTTGGCTTGTGTCTTTGAAACTGACCCACTATGTATATGTATGGCAGCCTCAATCCTGGTCACTGAATTGGTCCATGCCAGAAAACCCTACCTTATTCAGAAATTAAAGTTTCCTAGAGTCCTGTGTATGTTAGGGTGTCATATGAAACCTCTTTCTATGGCCCTTTTCCAAAATGCAGCCCAACCTAGAATTCAAGGAAGTCTCCTTCCTTGCTATTCCTTTTTTTTTTCTAAAACATTCCCGTCTGACATGATCTTTGTATTAGTTAGTTACTGCCATGTAACAAATATGCCTGGGCATAGTATCTGTAAAATAACTACAGCTATCTTTGACTTATTTTTTGTACATTAGGAACTTGAGTATAGTTTAGCAACATCCTTTATCTTGGTCTTTATTTCACATGCAGTCAAAATAGCAAAAAGGGCCATATTAACTAAGATAGGCACTATCTCCTAGCTTAGCTCAGGAAGAACCCAACAGACACGCTTCAGAACCATTTTAAAAGTGACCTCCTATCAACCCACTTATTTTAATGACTCACTGAGTTGTGAATTATATCCATCAAAAATAGAAACTAGAAAAGTACAGAGACTTCCCCTGGATTGTTCCTTACTGGGTTGTCCATCATTACTAGAACTGGGCTAGCTTGACTTGTTGACTTGTAGAAGCACTCGGAGTTTATAGAATGAATGAACAGACCAGTGTTAAGTTGGATTCTCCTGCAGGGAGAACTGTTCTCTGGATCTTATTTCTTGTCTTTCTTCAGGGTGAATGAATCTGGAGAATTTTAAGTATCAAAAGTTGGCATTATACTTAACTGTTTTGACTCAGGATCTCATATAGCCCGGGCTGGCCAGGAACTGGTTTTAGGCTAATGTTGACCTTGAACTCCTGTTCTCCCACCTTTAGGGTTGTGAAATCACAGGTACTTGTGCCAATAACCTTGTTTATGCTCCACTGGAGACCAAACTCATGGCCTCCTGCATCCTAGGCTGCTACTCTACTCACTGAGCTACAGGATCTTGGATAGTATTTAAGAAACTAGGAACAAGGGTTCGTAACAGCAGGGCACAACAAAGTAATGGCTCTCCATGTTGCCTGGGTCTGTCTCTAATGCCTGTGAATAAATCCCATGATAGGGCCAGGAGAAACTGCAATATGTACAAATGACCCATTTGGGCCCTTCAACCCAAGTCCTGCTATAAGAGCTTCTAAAACTCTGGGAATTATTATTATTTTTTGACTGTTTGGGGAAAATCAGCATAGTTTATTCTTCATAGAAAGTCCCACACAACCACACCTGCCTTCATGCTTTGAATACTTAGTCCCAGCACTGTGGAACCTCTAGAAAGTTACACATCACTGAAGGAAGAGTATATCACAGTATGCAATGCCTTGGGGTGAGACTAGAAATAAATGGTTTTATTTTTCCTTTCTAATGACTTTGTACGTGGGATTAGGTCATAGATCTCAGGGCCAGAGGTGACTCTGGTTTATCTGAGTCAGCTCAGTCTTATCACCTGAGTCCTTTAAAGTGGAGAGTTTCATACATAGGGAACCTCCAGCCGAGTGGGTGTGACTGGTTTTGACGCATAGGAGACATGTGGAAGGGTAGCCGAGACTCTTCAAGCCACTGAGAGCAAATTGATCACTACCAAGGAAACAGGGAGGGACCTCTGTTCCACAAGCCTCCAGGGCTGAGTTCCACGAACAACCCAAATGAACAGGTCCAGTTCTCCCCTGGGCCTTCCCCCAAAGGGACACGAATCACTTACACCTTGGTTTCAAGTCAACGAGACCCACACTGAGTTTTCTGACCTCCAAAACTATGACCTAATAACCCTGCTCTGTGCTTAGCTATTACATCTGTGGCCATCTGTCATGGCAGCAATAGAAAAGTAATCCAACTGTGTTCAACAGCTCCGGGGTCCTGGCCAGGCTAAACATGATGGAGGACTTTGGAGAGCACAGAGCTGAGGTTTAGCATTTCTGTCTCCATGGAAATGACCCAGGAACCATAACTCCTGAGTCTTTCCCAATAAGCCCAGTTTGTAAAGAATCCTTGATACAACCAGGAATTATGGATCATAGGGAAGAACATTCTAGTTTTAGTAATGGCCACCCACCAAGGACTAGAGACAAGGGAGTGAAGATATTTCCTTGGAGTTCACTATCACAAGAAGTCCAGAAGTCCTTCCAGGTCAACCTAAAGGTCAACCTAAAGACAGTGTTGTCACAAGAACTATGTAACAATGCAAAGCACAGGTGGAAATAGCTCTATCCCTTTAAATGTATTTTAAAGCAATCTTTTTATTATAGTAAAATGTATAATGTAAATATTGGATAGTAAATATATAAAAAATTAAATATAAAAGTTGAGACACACATTATAGCCAGCTGTGCATAATCCCACTCACCCAGTATAGTCTTAATGTAAATAACCTTAATCCAAAGAGTAGTTATGTCAGCTTTTCTATCTCATATGTAGGGAATCATCTCTAGGCCAGCGGCACAGGCCTGTCAGCTCAGCTAACTGGAGAATGAAACAGGACAGCACATTCTCAAGCCCCATGCGAGCTACAGAGTAAGTTCAATCCCATCCCCAGCCACTTAGTGAGATCCTGTCCAGAAACCAGAAAGCAAAAAGAAGGCTGCCTTTGTAGCATAGCAACAGAGCGCCATGTCTATCTAGCCAATACAAGGGGAGAAAAGTGAAAGGTGTCCCACAGAACATTGTATTTTGCACCTGACTTACCAGCTTTGGGGAAGAGGCACTGTCCGGGATATAGCACTAGCTGGCTTATGCTCCCTGCTGACCTGTGCTTCTTATGAGTCCAGTTCATAAACCTTTGTGTGACTGGTGAGAGCCTCAGCTATTTGCACTTTGGGACTATGAATGGGAGCCAATCAAGTTGCCATGCATGTTCTATGGCAGACATGTTGCCTATATGCCCATTGAGTTTGGACCTGGGGCAGGGGAATGCCTTTCTATCTTTTGCTAGAAGACAGTGACTGTGGGGCAGGATGACAGACAGACAAATGAAATGGAGTATGCAAAGATGGCATTTAATCCAGTCTTATTTACCATTTGGTTTTTTTTGCCTCTTGAGCTGTTTGTGTGGCTTTTGATTAGTGGAGGCCAATTATACTTCAGAGATTTGCTGGTCCATTTATCTGTGAAAAGTTACACGGTTTGCTTATGCCCTATCATGTGGTTCCTACATGAGCCAAGGAACCATGCAGCAAAGCACAGTCTTCTCATCGGCTCACAAGGAGCTTGCTGGGACTGTTGCATTAGATGCACTATCACCACCCAGTCCTTGAGGTCATTTCAATCCTCCCAGCTCTGTAGTACTATATTTCTAAATTTTTTTTTATTTGCTTTGCATTGAATGTTGAGATTTGTTGTCATGGGGGACACATATTCTGAATCTCTCTGTCTCTGCCTGTCTCTGTCTCACTGTCTCTCTGTGTCTTTGTATGTTCACTCATCTGCGCACATGTGTAGGTGCACGTATTCATACATACATGAATGTGGAGGCCAGAGCTTAACTGTCTACCTTGGAACCTGGGGCTAACCAATTAATCTAAGACAACTGAATTTTCTAATCTCAAAATCTTTCTGTCTCTGCCTCCAGGCTTGAGATTTCAAGCTTTATTTCTGTTTTTAAATGTGGGTACAAGGAACCAAGCTGAGGCATTGACACTCGCATGGCAAGTACTTTATTCACTGACCTCTCTCCCCAGCCTCCAAAGTTGGCCTTTCTACTACTGAGCCAGTCCCTTGAGCTGGAATCCCCTGGTCTTTTCTTCTGGCTCCTGACTTTGTAAGAACAGTTCTGGATAGCTGGAGGGGCTGCTGTACTCAGAGTCATGCCCTGTTCTCACAGAGAGAGTGGCTGAGCCTCCCATCTCCTGTCTCTGTGGCCAGCTCCCTCTGGGGACCTCTAGAGGAGCCCATATCTGCCTGATTCATGAGATCCAGCTGAGTGGCTCTAGGTAAGCAAATCCTCCTAAGAAAAATTGTTCATCAGCTGGCCTCATTTTCTCACTCAGAGTGGAGTATCTTTTATTTTGCTACCTGCCAGCTATCAGGCTTCTGAGTACAGCCACACCACGCATATCCAGACTCATTTGTGGCTGCTTTGAAGGCTGAGGTGCCAGGCGTGGGAAACTGAGTACCTGCTTGGTGATGTTGTTAATGGGTGTTACTAGAGAGAATGGGCAACTTCAGAACTAATTGGGACTGGGCTTCAAAGTAGGTTCTCTTCCTATCTCCTGTGCATGACCCCCCTCAAGGGGCTGGCCACACCCCACCAAGAAGAACCACTCTTTCTTATTTGTGAGACCAAGGGTCCTGTCCTCATACGTAAGTTTGTTTTATAGTCAGCCATGGCACCCTTATATCAGGCTCCTGGAGCTGAGCTGTGTGCTCAGTCCAGTGCATATTCAGTCTGTGAGAGACATCTTTCTGTGGCTAATGCTCTTGGCTGCTTTTATTAATATCTACGGAGCCTGCTCAGAATCGCAGCCATCCCTGTAACATGTTACATTAGCCTTGGAGACTTCAATGTGCCATCCTATCTCTAACTGCTTCCCTACCCTACCTCAATTTCAGTTCTCCTTCTCATCCTCTCTGTATTTGCGTTGTGTGCAGCACATTGCACTGTTTGCTCTGCCTCTTAAACAAGAGTTCTCTGCCTTGCACCTTGTAGTTTCTCTCAGGATCACTGTTTGGACTCGTAGCCTGATAATTGAATCTAACATCCTCAGCAAAATACAGTTCCTTCTCTATCTTTTCACCTGTCACAGAAGCCACCACTGGGGCATGACAGCTCACGAGAAAATCTGGACAGTTAAAAATATCAGATCTGTGTCACTGCCACCTCAGTATCATCACCATTTTGTTCTGGCTAAGAAACAAATATATCCCAGAACATCTCGATGCTCAGAACTTGGCTACGCAAAGTTCTTGCTAAGCATCCCACCCTTTCCAACAAAGTGGCATACATTTTCCATGATTTTACATTATAATAAATGTATGCATGCATTTCTGGCCTTGTTTCACCATATTCTGAGATGTCTGTTCATATCAATATGAGTACATAGCTCGGCCTTGTTCTTTTTAATAGTTGCAGTGAACTGCATGGTATGAGCACACTTACTTATCCGACTAAACCAGGGAATCTTAGAGCTCAGAGATGACTTGGAAGCTAAGGGGGTCTACTGAAGCCCCTTCCTAGGCTAGATTAGCTCATGAGGCCATGAGGTCCCTGGGCTACATAAAGTTCTGGTCTCTCTGAGAGTGTCTTTCTTTTGGCCTTCTCTGAATGACTGACTTGCCATGGTAACTAGGTGGGTGGATGCATGGTGACTAGGTGAAAGGATGGATAAATGGGTGCATGGGATTAATGTAGACTTGAGCAGGTAGGTAGAGTAATGGATGGGTGGTATATAGATAGGATGGATAGGTTAGTTGAAGGACGAGTAGTTGGGTGAATGAGTAGATGCATTAAGTAATGAGATACTTGAATAGGATGGATGGGTGGGTGGGTGGGTGGACGGCTGGATGGACGGCTAGATGGACGGCTGGATGGACGGCTGGATGGATGGATGGATGGATGGATGGATGGATGGATGGATGGACGGATGGATGGATAAGAGGATGGATGGATGGATACGAGGATGGATGGATGGATGAATGGATGGATGGATGGATGATTGGACTGATGACACTGTCTTAGTCTTGCCTCTTCCTCAATGTTCAAGGGAATATTGGTCCACTGGTAGAAAAGCTGGCGAATGTAAAGTGGAATGGCTATTCCTGAATAGCGCAGGGATGACCCAGCCAGAGCAAAATTGGGGCAAGTTAATTTAAACATAATTGAGATGGATTGGCCCCTTGAAGCATACCAAACTTGAATAGTATCTCCATAAATATCTCTACCTAGTAATGGCAGCAATATTAATAAAAACATCCTTGTCCCTTACAATGTTAGAATCACATCTGTACTGGCATCTGGTTTACCTTGCTAAAATAACCCTCAGGACAAATACAAGTATCAATACAATGTTGAACTACCTCTTCTCTTTGACACAGAAAATTCTGTAGATTCCAGAAAAAAAATGTCACATTCAACCAGATGACAAGTGACAGGACCACATCTTCTCATCACAGTCTCACTTAGAGGCCACCTCCTAGATAAATATGAAAATATAGGGGGCTACCAAAGAAAAACTGCTGTTTTCCTCCATGCCATTTTTTAAAACCCCCCACTTTATTATCCATAAGAAGAAGGGGCAGGAATTCCTTACTGGAAAGGAACAGAGCAGAGACAGAACTCCACGTTCCCCAAATGTTCTTCAGAGTAGAAATGGAATAGACAAGTGGCTCACGGGGGGGACACTGATGCACTCTTCCACATTTCCAGGAACAGACATGCCTGTGGTGTATGTCTGCCTTCATACACAGAGGTCAGAGGAGGACAATGGAGTGTCCAGATCTATCACTCTCTGCCCCCCCCCCCCCCTTGATACAAGGTCTCTCCCTGAAGCTGGAGTTAGACTGGTGACCAGAAAGTTCCAGCAATACTCCTGTCTCAACCCCTCCCCCACCACAGTTCTGGGGTTATAGGCATGACCACACCCAACGTTTGGCATAGCTTCTGGGAATCCAAACCTCAGCCCCTCATGCTTGTACAACTAGGCCTCTTACCCACTGAGTCATCTCTCCAGCCCCAGGAACAAACATTTTAAGGCCCAAGACTTCAACTTTTTCATTCTCCATGCAAAAACTTCCCCCACTGACTTTCAGTCATAGCCCTCTTTGACAAGTCATCTAGTTTCCTGGTATCTTCTGGATTCAAGTATTACGAACATGTGCCCCTCATCCCCAGTGTGGAAAGGACTCATTTTCTATGCAGACAGGAAATTTCATCCATATGCAAAGAAGAAAGTCCATCTTTCATCATAAGCAATAGGAGGTTTCTAAGAGCGCGTGGAGATTATCCACGAAATGGAATGCTTTGGAGAGCGCTCCCCCGCCCCCATGCCCTATTCCCTTCCTCCCCCCCCACCCGCTGCCATCACAGTCCTTCTCCAAGATTCAGTCTCCTGATTCTCAGAATCACGAACTGTGTGTGGAGAGGAAGCCATTTCATTCTCCGTCTTCTTTCATGTGGGCTTTCTGTATTCTGGACGGTAAAACAGTCTTCCATTTATATCTTGTGAGTGCGTCTAAGTGGGTTAAAGGACTGCATCCAGGTCATTATCTTCATTAAAAAAAAAAAATTCAGAGTTGCCCCGAACAGGGAACATGCCTTCTTTGGGTCACTCCAGTTCTTTTTCATTTATTTTTAATTGGGATTAAACAATGTAGTTAACATTTTAAAATGCGTAATAGCTCAGTGTGTGTGTGTGTGTGTGTGTGTGTGTGTGTGTGTCTGCGTGTGTGGGTGGAGGCTAGATGTTGATACTAAATCACTCTTATCACTCTCCACCTTACTATCTTTTTTAAGACTGAGTCTCTCATGGGACCTATAGTTTATTGATTCACCTAGGCTGGTTGGCCATCAAGTCATCCGCCTCCCCAGTGCTGGGATTACAAGCGTGCATTACTTCACCCATCCCTTTACATGGCTGTTACATATGTAACTCGAAGTCTTCATGCTTTCGTGTCAAGCACTTTATCCCCTTGATATTTTTCAATGATTTCTATTTAATGTTCATATATATTCTTGCATCTTTGACTCAGGTTGAGGTATAGGACACCCTCAGTATCCAAAAAGGTTCTATTTGCCCACTTTCCAGTAGATGCCTCCTTCAAGCAACCATGGCCTGGCTTCTGCCATTACTTCCTGATGTGGAACTTGACAGACAGGAGTTGTGCACGGTTGTCCTAATTAACCAGTAGACCTGCTCTTACCACGAAATCCAGGGCTTCTGTGACTGCCAGGCTCCTACATAAAAGGTCCGCATGGAAACACAAGCAGCCATGTTTGGGGGGAGATTTTAATAGATGTTCTCTCAAAAAAGTGAGAAACTTTCAGCTTCCCACTCCCATCTCGGTCACCACTAAGTAGAAAAAAAAAAAAAAAGAATTGCATCTAGCTGTATCACATTTAGGGTAGACTCTTGCAATCTGTTCTACTGAAAATACACTTTGTGGGAGGTGGAGGGGGCTTTTGAAGAGTCAGGTGACCCATGAGTTAGGGACAAAGTTGATGTGTGATAAAGCCTGGGTCTCAGGCAGGCCTAGGCCACCCAGGGTGAGGAACAATGAGAATTTATCTGTGTGCAGATATGGAAGATACTCCTTTAAGTGCTTGCTGGCCATAGCAGGTGGTCAGGCAGATGGGAAAAGCAGTTCATGATGGGCCTTCATTTTAAAGGTTCATGACATTCAGCGTGAATTGCCACACTAAAGGCACTGCCAAGCTGATGCCAAGCAAGGTATTTAACTTTGTTTGGGTGTATTTGGACTGGGTATTTGTCTACAGAGCTCTGTATGTTGAAAAACAAAACAAAACACCAAAAGCCACCTTTTCATTCCTCTTTCTTTTGCAATATCAATGTGCATTTTTTAACTTTGGTACTGGAAGCCAATAGAAGTGACTGCCTTTGGTTCTGATATACAAGCATTCGGTATCTATTTTAATTTAGATGACCCTGTGATTTTTCTAAGCATATTTAAATGACCAGGATAATGGTAGAGCCATCTTTAAAGCCTTTTTAAAAGATGAGTGGGCACAATCTTTTTGAGACAAGTTGTCCCTTCATTTCATATGACTTCACTGTTCTTACTCCCTAGCTCATTATTTTGAATGACAGTGCCATCGGAGTGGCCTTTCTGGCTCTCTGTGGCTCCTGTGCTGATGGGAAAGATTCTGAGTGAGCAGAACAATGGTTTGTCACCAGCACACTAGCACTACTTTGAGAGTTTCTATCTCAGTTTCTCTCCAAGGTGCATTAGAACATTCTGCAGATGTGTTTCCAGGATTCTTCCCCACTGTGTGTAGTGGTCCAGTTTCCATTTGTAAGGATCCCAAGTGACCTCATTGATTAAAAGTCTGTCCCATTATCATGTGGACATTCCATTCGTTTTGCAGCAGAAGTAGTCTCTGCTAATTTACTAATTCATCTAGAGGCCTGCCGCCAGCCATCTCCCAAATCCCTCCAACTCACTTCTTTTTGGCCAGACACTGATTCTAGAAGCTGTTCTCCATTGCATTAACCCTTTGGAGGTAAGGAGGGTGCAGGAAGGACCAACAGATTCACAGGCTTTGAGGGGATACAGGCCTGTGAGAGATGCTTTCTATCTGGGAGTCAATCTAAGTGGACACGGATGATGACAACATCTGTGTGGGTCCAGTCATCATGCAGCAAAGCTCTGAGCACAGGATCCAAGTTTGCCAGCAGGTCCCCAAGCCCTTCCTGGCTATCCAGGCCCTCTGCCTTTCTGCCTCACCCTACATCCAGCCAACCATCTTTGAGGTCCCTTGGATGGAGTCTCTCATCTGTCTCTACCTCACCAGCACATAGCAAATGCTTTCTTCCTTCTCCGCATCACTTCCTCAAGGGAGCTGCTATGGTCTTCTCTTTGTTTCTGCGTGCTGTGGGCCCCTTGATCCCAGCCTCTCACATTCAGTGACTCATGTCCCCCACCAGAGGTGAATGATGCTTCTCCTTTTGTTGCTTACTTTCCCCTCCCTCTCCCATTGCTATGTGTCCTTTTTCTTTTGAGATTTATTTGTTTTCATCGCACGTATGTGAGTCTTCTCATGGTATGTGCACCATGTGTGTGCCCAGTACCTGCAGAGGCCAGAAAAGGGCATCAGATCGCAGGCAACTTGAGTTACTGATAATTCCAGGTTACCATGTGGATTCTGGGAACTGAATCCCGATTCTCTGCAAGAAATAATAAATGATTCTAACCTGAAAGTGACTTCTTCAGCACTTAGCTTTTCTTTATTTTTCCAACATCTCCTTCCCACCTTGGTGTGCCTATGCTTATATATGGAGTGCCAGGAAAGATGAAGGAAGGAGAATGGGAGGAAGAGACAGAAGAAGGGATGGGATAAAAGGAAGAACATGGAAGAAAAGGAAGGAGGAAAGATGTGAAGAAGGGAAGGAAGAAGGATGTATAGTTCCTGTTTTGTTATGGACTGTGAGAAGGTAGCAGCTCCCCAACCCCCGCATCCATCCCCATCCCTCAGGCAACAGCAGCTGTGCTATGCAGGAAGCTGGCAGCTCCGTAATTCCCTCCTGTGGCTACAACCCCAGGGACATGGCTTGAGCATGCCCCACATTGCATTGTGCAGCAATGGGCTCAGAACTGTGAGGTGGCGCACAGGAAGGAGTGTAGATCCTGGAAGTGATGTGTGGTGGCACACAGGAAGGGGAGTAGGTGCTAAGGGTGATGATCTCCTCATTCCTAATGGACTACAGCCTTCCCTGCTGGATGGAGCTGGTCTTATCATGCAGGAAGCTGGCAGGCTGTGTGTTAATCAATTGATAGCATCACTTGGCTTCCCGCAGCCAGCTTAGGCTTTCTAAGAGAACAGGTCGCTGATTTCCAATCTCTCCATCCGCTCTGAGGTTGGAGGCAGAGGGAGCGGTGGGACTTCTCCCAGAGCTCTGGAGACAAGTAGAAACCTGGCACACTGTACTTCCCCTGCAGAAGGAAATGAACCCCCAGATAGAGGGGAGAAAGGAGAAGAAGAAAATGCCAAGAATGTCCCTGGGGAAATGAAACTGTCATATGACCAGAATCTGCTTTTGTTGGGAGGATGGGTGGGTATTAACCAGGACAAGGTCTACTCTAAGCAACCAGCCAAGTAATATGGAATCTTGTTCTGTTCTCCGGCCCTCGGCAGTTGCAAATGCTTTTCACAGCTCCGTCATTTTGCTTTCTCTCCACCTCATCTCATGACCCAGAATTCTCTGCCTCTGTCACCCACCCTCTGTCTCCAGTCCCTCCTGACTCCAGGCTGACCTCCAGGGTTGTATCTCATTTAACTTGCCTGCAGTCTGAGAAGGTCTGTCGCACCTTAGTGGTAGCTTTGCTCTTTGCTGTCAAGTTGACATCGTCCTGAGATTATCACTCCTACCCAGATCGATGCTCCTCGGGGGCTCTTGATCACCATTCTCTTTTCAGGGCTGGCACTGAGGGTGGGGAGCAGAGTGTCATCAGAATGTGTGTATGAGTAAATGAGACATAGATGGGTAGATTGATGGTCTGTGGATGATTGAATCGACGAATAGATGGTTAGGTGGATAAGTGAGCAGATGGATGAATAGGCAGATGGATCTGTGGGTCATTAAATGGACGACTCCATAGACTGGCGGTGGATGATGGATGGATAGACAGATGGATAGATGGATGAGCAAATGGACAATCTGTGAATAACCGAATAGATGGGCTGAAGGGTGATTATATGAATGGGTAAAAAGATGAACAGATGAATGTATAGGTCACAGATGAGTGTATAAATGTATGGATAGATGGAGGGGCAATCCGTCAATGGCTGATGAATAAGTGGATTTATAGCTGAGTAAATGAGTGGATGGGTGGATGGATGGATGGATGGGTGGATAAGCATGAGCAGGTGGATAGATGGATATATGGGACTGTAGGATTTGGGAGAAGTAAAACCTGAGAAGGAATACTCAGAAAAGGGGCAGCATTCATTGTGGTCAACCGTCAGCCTCCAAAATCAAGTTGTCAGGATTGCTGGTCTGGCAACTCTGAGGAAGTTCCTTGTTCACGGTCAGGCTAGCTTTTCTTACTGACAAGATGGGGTTGTAGCAGCCCAATTATCCTTCCTTTTGTAGGATAATTGCTAGAAATGAAGGAAATAAAAACTGGCAATGGCTTGGTACTTAGGAGCTAGGAATGATGATGATGATGATGATGATGATGATGATGATGATGATGATGAAGGAGAGGTGAAGGTGGTTCATGATGGTAAAGAGCATGTGGCTGGAGGTTCACAATGTTCTAGTTCCTTTATGGATCCCTGCCTATGTACACATGCTCAAGTCTCCTGATGAGTTCCTTTCTGTTATGGTGGCTTTAGGGCTGTATCTAGTTTGCTTCTCTAGGTCTACCTACTCTTTTATCTTATTAAGGACCTTAAGGTTCCCTCAGTCTGTCCTTGAGTTTGGTATGTTACCTTCTCCCTGAAGCCTGACATCTTGTCTATTGGCTAGAATACATTAAGAGATTTTTTTAATAAATAGAAAAAATAAAGCAATTTCTACGCAGACAGCATGCCATAAGGTTAGATGTCCAGGTTAAATGGATCTCAGGGGTAGCTCTGGAACTCCAGAGAGTGACTTGTGACACTTGACTTACATTCTCACCCATCTCTCTACTTGCCCAATGGATGGTGAAAGAAAAAGAAAACTGTCAAGGAGAAAACATGTACGGCCCAGCTTGGAAATGAGGTGGTCACCCACATCACTTACATCCTATTGGCCAGAACCAAGAACATTCTATTGGTAGAACCTATCAGATCTTCCAAGAATGGTGGATGCCACTCTTTCCTCAGAACACAAAGCACGGTTTGCTGAACACATAGCAGTTTCTGATATGCCTGCTCTTCAAGTCCACCTTAAACTGAGACATAGACTGGGCTTTATGGTGTCCTGAGCCCAAACCTCCAGGCCAGACTTATCCAGTCCCAGCTCTGAGATGCCATGCTAGATGTTCAACCTCCAACCATCTGATCTCTCCTGTAGTAACAGTTCTCAGAACACCCATCTCAATGCCAGATACAGAAGACAGTAGGTTACCTGACAGACAGGAAGCCCAATCCGAAAGGATTCTGTTGTTCTCCTATGGAACAATGGTCACACTCTTGACCCCAGGCTCTGGGAGATCCTATCCTCCTCCTTTCCTCTTTCTTCTCATCACAATCTGGGTCATACCAGTTTATACTTGGAGTTAGCTTTTTTTTTTTTTTTTTTTTTTTTAAGTCCAAGCCAATTAAAAACATGTTTTGTAAAGGAGTTGGTTTTTTTTTTTTTTTTTTTTTTTTTTTTTTTTTTTTTTTTTTTTTTTTGTTTTTTTTTTTTTTTTTTTTTTTTTTTTTTTTTTTTTTTTTTTTTTTTATAAGATCTTTTACCTCAGTAGGGAATTCTACCTTCCCAATTTCAGCTGGAAGAGAATTGAACTCGACAACGTGTTACTAATTGGGGAATCTGTGCTGTCCCTTCTGTGGGGCACGGGGTTTCAATGGCCTCCCTGTGCTGTGTGGATACTCCAATTTATAGAACAGAAACAGAACAGAGCCTAGGAGTAGTGTTGTTTCAGACAGAATGAGCAAGGCAGCCAAGGTATATTTGAGAATGAGCCCCCGAAGCCTGTTAATCTTCGACCTTGGAGCTGACTCAGAGAGAGAAAGGACAGACTTCCTGGATGACCTCCCACCTGCAGGGCATCAGACAATGTTCTGAGCCATGGGCCCTTCCACTCCTGTGACAGATAGTGTAGGACTGTAGGAATGAATCCCAGCCTGACATCTGTTCTCATTGGTCCTGGGATTGAAGCCCAGTGGCAAAGTCTCTGTCAGTTTTCTTGTCAGAAAAACTAGATCCAAAACAGCGATAGGCAATGGAACTAAATCCGTGGGCACAGTTTCAGCTCAGGCCGTAGCGCTTAGTCAGCCTCTTGCTCCCTTTCTGTGTTTTGTGGAAACAGCAAGTCTGTGTAAGGTTCAGGGTAAGAAGTGTTTTCAAGGCTCTCTGTATTGCAATCACGATCACTGGATTCTTTCTGTTTCCAGTTCCACAAGTTGGCTCTGGTCAGCGAGAAAGATCAAAGACTCAAATGTCAGAAGCAAGCTGACCCCAGGCCTGCAGTGATGGTCTTCTCTGGCCAAGCCTATTCAACTTCAGAACCACAGAAACAAACGGAGTGTGGAGGCAAATATTGAAGCTGGTACCGACTTCCAACATCAGTACATGTGTCAGTACATAGCCAGAAGAGTATGGTTACTGAGTTCACAGTGTCCACATAGGGATAGTATTGTGATGCATTGGTACAGGATATAGGTTTACTTTGCTGGTCCACTGGGTTGCTATCCAGGAGCTTCAGTAAGGTATCTGGTCACACAGGGATGACATATAGGATGACTAGAATGGTACACATGTATGCTGACTGCTTCCCAGCAATACTAGATGTTATATTGGGGTGGCTGGTTCACAGGACCACTTGGATTGTATGTAGACCCATAGAGATGGTACTTTCAGGTACTACACAGGACCACAATGGTCTAGTACTGTGATGGTACATCATGCAAAATGGTGTTACACAGGTCTGTTGGGGTAATTTTAAGAAATGTGGGGATGCATCTCTTATATACAAACAAGTATACTAGGATGGAACACTGGAGTGGCATTGAGGATGCTATATTAGCTCATTGGGTTGGTGTGTGCCAAGATGCAGTAGAGAGGCTAACTAGATTCTGGAAAGAGCTATATTACAACTTCCAAGACTCAACTCACCATGTGTGACCGTGACTGATAATGCTGATTCCCTCAGATGAAGTCCAGCAATGGTGCTCGAGTGCACTGCAGGTTCTGGGACAACCCATAGGCTCCCCAGGTCTGTTTGATTGTTCTTCCCCTCCCCTGTGAATTTGAGTGGTCCCCTATGCTTCCAATGGCATAGCCTTTTTTTCCCCTCTCCTTGTAAATATGGAAATGAAAAGCTTTCTTGAAGAGCTTGTGAAGTGTAGACACAGTTTTATATGTTAAACAAACAAAGGCAGACCTTAAGGCCACCTGAGATTACAAGTGGCCCTTAGAAACTATAGGGCATGGGACTAAGGAGGAGGAATACGTCAAGTCACCACAGACAAGTTTTGAAATTTGGGCTTTGTTATTTAGTACTACTGAGACTGCAGGCAAGTTCTTATTGCACCCTTAAACTTATTTGTACAAATGAGTTAATAATGCCTAACTGACTATGAGGGTTTTTTTTTTAATGAGTTGCTTCAATCTATGATGACTTTCAGGAAAATTGCAAAGTCTCCTATGATGGAGCTGTGGGTATGTCTCAGGTGATACCTGCTCATCTCCGATGCATAGATCCCCAGGTTCAGTTCTATTACTGCATACAACTAGGTATGATGGAACATTCCTGCAATCCCACTACTCTAGAAGTAGAGGCAGGAAAATCAGAAGTTTAAGGTCCTCCTTGGCTACATAGAGAGTTGGAAGCCAACCTGGACATGAGACTCTAACACACGCGCGCGCGCGCGCACGCACACACACACACACACACACACACACACACACACACACACCTCCAATAATAATATGATGAGAAACAGAGAAAAGGGTCAGAGAGAGAAAGAGGTGAAGGGATCACCAGAGAGCGACACAAACCTAGTTTCAGGTGTGCACACACAGAGATAAAGAAACCTTTACCTTTTTGGTCCCACGAGAGGAATGTGATAAATGCTAGGCTACACCCACATCATGGAAGCATAGGCTTTCAAGGTAGTTTTCTGGAAGAAAATATGACCACTAGGCTCCTTGGGCTGGACACCTTCCCTTTGAATAGCCCACATCCAACTGGTCCTTCCAGAGGCTGAAAACCACTTCCACTTCTCTCCCAGGCAGTCTGTGCCTCTTTGCAGATCTGTGCCTCTGTGGCTTTTAAAGTGGCACCGTTCAGCTGAAGTAGGCCCTCATGGTCATTAAAATGATCCAGTGGCACCTTGTCCCAAAGAAGAAGAGTGTCCTTGACAGCTGTGGCCACTGCCAAGTTCAAATTAAGGTAATTGCCGCAGTTCCCTCTCTGGGTCTTTTCAACCATCACTAGTGTGCTTGTTCTTCTCCTGGAGTGTCCTGGAGACTTCTGTTGGCCTTGTCAGAAGTGCTTGATGTCCTTGAGGTATTGCTCATCATCCACATGAGGAGAACATCTGAATTTCTATAATATAGCATTTAATACCCATAAGATAGCCAGAGATGGTAGGTGGGTCAAGGGACAGCTCTGTGGCTATTATCATAGGAAATCATACCTTAAAAGATCTTACTGAGGAGGCATCAAGGCAAAGAGAAAAATCAGTTCTGTTGCCTGAAGTTACCTAAAAGATGGTGATAGCAGCTCTCCACTGGGTCATTTCTCTGTTGCTCCCTCACTGTCATATTGTCACCTCTCTTACCATAGTTGTATCTATCCTCCCTCCTAACATGTTATACACATTGAGTAACCTCAGTCCTATTGCATTCCTTATAGTGGTTCTAGAATCCTAGAGGTGAAGTCCTAGGATTTTGAAGAAGAAACCATGGGTCAGAGAAAACAAGACCACACTGGAAGACAAAACTAGAGTTGGACCCAACATTATACAGAGAGTGAGAGGCCTTGGAACATTTAGCCCTAAATAGGATGTCTCCATAAATCCCTTCCCCCAGGGCTCAGAGAACTCTGAAGAAGAGGATCAAAGTTTGGATGAACTCACAGAGATTGAAGGCACAAGCACAGGGCCTGCACATGTCTGCACAAGATCCTCTGCAGATATATTATGGCTTCCAGTTTAGTGTTTTCATGGGGTTCCTGAGTGTGTGAATGAGAGGGTCAGTGATTTTTGTGTCTTCTCTTGAGCTCCTTTGCTTCTGTTTGTTTTGTCCAATTCCAATGTCTCAGTTTTTTTCTGTTTTCTTATATTTTATATTGTTATATTTTAGTTTATTATCATCACTTAGAAGTTGGATTTCTAATGAAAGGCAGAAATGGCATGGATCTACATGGGAGGAGAGATGGAGAGGTATTGGGAGGAGTAAAGAGGGGAAAACTATTATAACTTGTATACTTCAAAAAATGAAAATTTATTTGAATTATATCTCAACAAAGCTATACTTTTAAAAGAAAAAGAATAAAATAAAATATAATAAAATTACCTGAAGAATTGGTTTCCCATGGGCAGATTTAGCAGGTCTTATTTTCTCTTGGGACATCCAAAGAAAAAGCAATACATAAAATAATGAGAGGATTAGTAGAAAGACAGTTTGTGGTAATCAATTGGAAATGGAAATAATGCTTAAGAATCAGTCTCTATGTTTGACTTTTGGGGTGCTCTGTCTCTGAGATCTAACCAAAGCACTTCAGAGCCTCTGCACTTCCAACTGTGCGAAGCTAACACTGTGAAGATCTACACACCCCACATATCACTGCCCTGTCTTTTACCTCCTGTCTTAGTCATGGCTTTTGTTGCTGTGATGAAACACTGTGAACAAAGCAACCTGGAAAGGAAAGAGTTTAGAAGAAGGAAAAGAAAGAGGATGAAGAGAAGGTAGAAGAAAGAGGAGGAAGAGGAGGAGGAGAAGAAGGAGGAGGAGGAGAAGGAAGAAGAAGAAGAAGAAGAAGAAGAAGAAGAAGAAGAAGAAGAAGAAGAAGAAGAAGAAGAAGAAGAAGAAGAAGA
>OU015753.1:12428106-12461185 GCA_907169655.1 Acomys percivali
TCACATCGTACCCACAAACAGGAAACAGGAAGAAGAATGTTTTGGGCGGTTGGCTCTGCTCACTGTCCAGGACCCTAGCCCAGTGGGATGGTGTCACTACCCACATTTGGAAAGTGCCTTACTCTTTTAAGTCTTTCTGGACACATCCACAGGTATGTCACTTAAGTGAGCCTAAATCCCAGCAAGTGCACAGTGAAAGTGAACACTCACAATTGTCTTCCCTGCCCAAACGTAGACACCAGATACAGCTTAATCATCTCTCCCTTTAGCAACAGAGACTGCCATTTTTGGAAATGATGATGTAAAATAGGCATGAGTGACACAAATATAGCACAGCTATGTTTCCCATGGGGCAATTTTCTTTAGTGTCATCTGAATGGATTTTCATAAAGGGACAGCCTTTGAGATCCTCCTTAGAGATTACAAACAATGCTAGCCAGGTGTCAGCCATTCCCACTTTTTTTTCTACTTCTCCATCTTCCACTTGCTAACTGTTGGTGTTTTACTTCTTTCTCTCTCCTCATAGTCAGAGGGTGGAGCTCCACATTTTTACTAAACAAACTACCTCAGTGGATTGTTTCCTGTGGAGGCTCCTTCAACGTGGTTTGCCTGTGTCTCTCAGACCTGGAAATGTTACCAGAAGAACCCCACAAAGGGCAACCTGAGTGGGGTGACATCTTTTCTTCCCCCCCACCACCAAAAAAATCTGATTTCTTTTTATTTGAAACTTAACAATGTCATTAAAGCCCTCACCAGATCAGCTATTTCGTTAAGTGTAAAATCTATTTTAGTGGGTAGAGCCTGTGCCTTGGTTAAGCACTTACGTTTATTGTCTGTCTGGGCAAGCTACTCAGCTGCAGGTGGGTAATTAATCAATAATGTCCTAACGGCAGGCTCGCCCTGTGCCTTCACAGTTGGCTTCATTGTGCCCACACTTGTGGGGAGAGGCTGAGATCTCTGTGCCCTGACTTGTCTTGGACCAAGGAGGCTGACACCTAGTTCTTTCCTAGTTGATTTTTCTGACATTGTGGCCAAGGCCATGCATCCTTTCTCTGGGTTTCCCAAGTCTTTGTGAAGATAACACCCACTGGCCATCTGACTCAGAGCAAGAGTTCCTCAGGAACGAATGTAGCGGTGCCCTTCACATCTGGGAAGACGCAGGGATAGAGCCTGTCTTTTCAGCACTCACCCTGAGTTGTCAGGAGGAAGGTATCATAGATAGGACAATCATTGCCACCTTCCATAAAAAGAAATAAGAATCCATCCTCCCTATAAAAACGATGTGAGCATCCATGGGATCTTCCTCCCAAGATGAGGCAGTGTGCTCCATTGCTGTCAGTGAAAGTCATGGATGGGAGGCTGGGAGAGAAGGCGTACTCTACCCATAACTCTGTTTCTTTCTTCATACTCCATCAAGAAGTGTGGCCATAATGCTGAGGCCCCCCCATTATCTTTTAGGGTCTTGTTACAGACTTCACTGAGGGATTTTACATACTAACAAAACATTCTGTTCATTGGAATGCATATTCCATTGGGGTAGGATCTGGGCTCAGTATTCTGGGTGAGACCAATATTTAGTACACAGCTGCTTACTCACTGGCTGTCTGACACTCTCCAGGCCTGGAACTGAACACTTCTAACAGCCCGTTTCCTCACCAGGGCAGATGTTTTCCTCCTTTTTAAAACAGGAAGGTTATAAATTATATATACTTTATATGATGTATAAGTGATATATAATGTTTAATAATGTGTGTGTATCACCCATTTAAAATGGAAGATTTAATGAGCATTAGTGTATTTATAGAGTTGTGTAAGTGTGTCCGCACCCAATTTAGAGCATTTCTGCTGCCCAAAAAGGCAACCCATAGTCATTTATAGGCACTGTCTATTTCTTTCCATACTTGAAAATCCCTGGCAAGTACTTGTCTACTTCCTGTCTCTAATTTTTTTTTCCTGAAAATTTAAGAAAATGAACTCCTGCACCATGCACTTGTCACTGCTTCAACTCTCACCTGTGACCCAGCATGCATCACTATCTTGTCTTCTGTTGTGAAATCCTACATGGTTGTAGGATGCAACATCTTTTGGTTATCCTATGTGTGAACTGCTTTTTTTAAAAAATATATTTTATTAATTTATTCATATTACATCTAAATTGTTATCCCATCCCTTGTATCTTCCCATTCCTCCCTCCCTCCCAGTTTCCCCTTACTCCCCTCCCCTATGACTGTGACTGAGGGGGACCTCCTCCCCCTGTATATGCTCATAGGGTATCAAGTCTCTTCTTGGTAGCCTGCTATCCTTCCTCTGAGTGCCACCAGGCCTCCCCCTCCAGGGGATGTGGTCAAATATGGGGCACCAGAGTTTGTGTGAAAGTCAGACCCCCCCTTCTCCACTCAACTGTGGAGAATGTCCTGTCCATTGGCTAGATCTGGATAGGGGTTTGAAGTTTACTGCACGTATTGTCCTTGGCTGGTGCCATAGTGAACTGCTTTTCTATTGCTGTGGCCAAAGACCGTTTAAGGCATGAGGCTGTATTTTAGTGATGTTCTAGAAGGAGAGTCCGTAAGTATAGAAAGGCATGGTGTGGTGACAGGTACAAGAAGCTGGCTGCTCACATTTTATCTGCATGCAGGAAATGGACAGTGAGCAGCAAATGGGGTGAGACTATAAACTCTTTTTATTTTTTATTTAATTTTAATTGGTTTTTAAGACAGGGTTTCTCTGTCTTAGCCTTGGCTGTCCTGGACTCCTGGACTCACTTTGTAGACCAGGCTGCCATCGAACTCACAGAGATCCGCCTGCCTCTGCCTCCCAAGTGCTGGGATTAAAGGCATGCATCACCACATCCAGCTGAGACTATAAACTCTTAAGGCCCACCTCCTAGTGATGCACTTCCTGCAGTAAGGCTCTGTCTTCTTAAGATTCCATAATCTCCCTTAACTGCAGTACCAACCAAGGATCTAGTATTCAAGTACCTGAGCCTATAAGGGACATCTGCCTCTCAAGCCACCACATCCTGTCACCCGTTACCTGTTGATAGACATTTCAGTGATTTCTACCCGCCCCCCCCCCCCTTTGATCAATGACATCCCTCTGAATGCATTCCCATACAAGTCTTTGCAAGGAAATATGTTTGAGACAAGGTCTCATGCAATCCCTGTTGGCCTTAAATTTGACATGTTGCCAAGGCTGACCTTAAACTCCTGATCCTCCTGCTTCCACCTCTGGAGTACTGGAGTTACAGGTATGTGCCACCATGCTCAGTTTATGTGGTATGAAGATATGGAACCCAGGACTTCATGTATTCCACGCAAGCACTCCACCTATTGGTGCACATGCCTGCTCTGGACATTTGGGTAGATTCTGAAGAGTGAGACATGCTGACAATTTGGAGCTGTGGTTCTGCCTAGCTATGTGTGATCTGTCTAGATCTTTAGGACATGTCAGATGGGGAGGGAGATTATGTGCAGGTTCCTGGGTAGAGAGGCTCCACTGTGAACCACACAGCGTGATTCCTTCTAGCTCCCCACCTCCGCTGGTCACTGTCTCTTCTTGAGTTGGCCTACAGGGGAAAGAAGGTCAATTAGAAAAGTCCAAGACATTTGGAGCTAAGATAGGCACCAACACATTGTTGAAGAAGATAATGATGAAGAACAGGGTAAAAGAAAAAGATGATGCTTGAAAATTACGATAGATACTGCTTCCAGAGAGACATCTCCTACTGTCTCCTGCACGTGAAGCATCACTCACATCCAGCTATCCATATCCATCCATGTACCCACTCACTGGTCAAAGTAACTTAACAGACTGGTGGCAACTAGTGACAGACCGAGTCCTTCAGTTGTGACCTTTTGGTCTTTCCAGTCATGAAGGAATCTGAATTGTGCCATGCACCCAGGAGAGATGATGGTGTAGAAAGAAATGCACACACTGGAGCATCTTACAGAACCATGTCATTCATTCATGCGGGCGCCGTCTCTTCACTTATCTACACGGTGACCAATGCTGAGGTCCAAGTACCACACCTGACCGTGGAACTCTGGCTTTCCATGTTTCCCTATCAAAATCAAGCAAACTGCCCAACCTTTCACATCTCAGACCTCTCAAGCTGATAAACAGAGGCCAAATACATTAGTTACTTGGTGGGATTGTTGTGACAACTAAATGAAACATACTTAGCTCAGGCCCCAAGCTCACCAACATTGTCTGTTGTTACCAGAAGTTGTTTTGTGCTTACATTTGAAAATACAGACTTAGATTCTGGGAACTCATGTTGGTCCTCGGGTAACGCCCTCAACTCCTAGAACCCTTTCACCAGCCACAGAAGAGTGGAAGGTCCTGTCCCATTCCTCCGGATACAGTCCGGGGTGCCAGGACCCTCTGAGTTTCAGAGGATCTGGCACCATGTCCTGACCCCCACCCCCACCCCCTGTTCTGCCAGGAAAGGAATGGGTGTTTATGCTGGCAAGGATCCAACCAGAGCAAGAATTGAGGTTGAGAGGACACAGGAAAGGGACGTTTCAAGGAACTTCCTACTTCCTCAGAAAGAGTGTTCTTGTCTCCCCAGCTCACATGACGTCCTGGAAAACCCTTCACCTTCTAAAAGCAAACACATCCCGGAAGAATGCTAGCATGGGTCTTGTGGTGGCCTGGCTTTCTCCATAAGGGTCCTGACAGGGCCTGGTCCTGTGGAGGGAAGGAAAGAAGCACACTTCCTATCTGTGTTCCAGGTTCATGTCTATTGACCCTGTTCCTCAGGCTCGGAAATTCAAGACAAGTTCTTTCTGACTGTGTGATAGCAGTAACCGGGGCCTGCGCTTTGAAGCAGTTTATGAGTTTAAATAAAAACCCCATATATAAAATATGCTCACTGAGCAAAGAATATATTTTAAATACTGTGACTTACTGCAGATGTACAAAGTTCTGTGAAGTAAATATGAAAAAAAAATGCATTCTCAGAGAAGTGAGCTTACTTACCAAAAGGCCACATGGCTCCTGGATGGGGAAACCATTCCTCAACAGACCTTTCTAAGTCCTGGGCTACAGACATAGCATTAGGAACAGACTTGCCCTTTTCTCTAAAGAAATTTCGGACATTGTGGTCTAGAATATTTGTTCTAAATAGCCAACCAGTATAGCAGAAAAACAGCAGTCACAGACGTGGTGTTAAACATATAAGCAAGGCCATGTTCCACTCAGCTTAGGAGAAAGCCCTGGGGCTCACCAGCTAAGAGTGAGTGAATAAAAGTCTGCAAGCAGAAAGCCAGTCTCTGGGCTTCCAGAACATTTTTGTTGTTTGTTTGTTTCTTGTTACAAGATGGCTACAGGAAATAGGAGCCTGGACTGTTAGCAGACAATCAAAAAAGACCGTAGAGCGGCCTTCAGGAGATGCTGTTGGAAGGGCCCTCTCCTTGCATCCACCCTGATCCAGAACAAGAGCTGGTGTGATTTACACAGCCCCAGGGAACTCTCACTGCTCAGGATTTCTCCTGCCATCTAGGTTATCTTGCCCTTTCTCCTCCTTTCTCCTACCTCCAAAAACTCAAACCTCCCCATCCATGCTTGCAGGACCTTCCCATTATCTGCGCCTTCCCAGAATGCCCCACGCTCCAGGCCTGCCTGAGGGAAAATGGGCCCCACAAGTTAGGGATACATTTGCCTTGAGGCTAGAGCCTGCTGGGGCCACTCCAGACCTGTTTCTGGGACAGCAGGTGCAGCCGCTCAATGACACCAAAATACATTCCTGAGGCAAGGCAGACAGGCCAAACAAGTGCAGGGCTCCCTCCCTCCAAGGACTCAGCTTCCTCCAGAGGACACATTTGCCGGGAGGACACCCCAAGTGCTAATCCTGTCATCCAGGACATCCAAGCATAGTCAGCATTTTAGCCAGGGGTTGGCCCGAGGCATGGGCCTTCCCCTAGTGGCATCTGGCCAGCCCAGGGCAACAGTAAATCACACCACACTGAGAGGTACTCTTTGGATTCTGCAGCTGCCTAAGGACTCCTCTGTGGGCCACATAAATCAGAAATTCGCCCCCCATCTTACCTGCAGCTTTTCTCCCCCATCTCTGCAAGCCAGGAGGAGAAAATGGCGGAGGCCAAATCTAGCCAGGACTGGACCTCCGTGGTGGCTGCCATCTCTTTGTCAACTTATTACCTGAGATTTATGCATGACGCAGCCGGGTGTGCTCAGTGACACATTCTAATTTAATTAAATTTCTGTTGGATTGATGTCTGATCAATCAATAATGTTAATGTTTTTGCAATTTGGAGATTAAAGTATGCTCAAGCCATGGCAACCACCCGCCCCACACCCAGCCACTGATTTCAGAATACTCCTTGGAAGGAGCCTGATGGGCCTGCATTCTCCCTCCCTCTCCCCTTCTCCTCCTTTCCATATTTAAGCTGTTATTAAGAGCCTAGCACGGGCACTCAGACAAGATGGAAATATAGATGGGAGCTGTAGTTTCCAAGCCTGAGGGAGCTTCAGCGGCCCCAGGAAGACAGGTAGGCGCACCTGGCAGGGTCCCAACCCCTAGTTCCTGATGGGCTAGATCCAACACAAGCAAAGCTGACGATGGCCAGGCCTAGAGACCCCACTCTGACTCCGGTAACTAAGAGGTCAAGGGAGTGAACCCTAAAATCCCCTGGGTTCAGATGCCATTTAGGAACTACCTGGATTTAGGCACATGAGTTGATTGGCTTGATGCCTCAGTTTCTTAATACCCAAGATCATGACAAGTAAGAGTCTTAGCCCTATAACACCCAAGCCTGTGTCTGGTGAGTAAGAGATGATCAGTGTGTGTCAGTATCCCAGTATCCATTCTTGTTTAGTTTATGTGAGTTTCCATATATGTGAAGGTATAGGTATAGATGTGTATGCATATGTGCACATGCTTGTGGAAGCCATTTGTTGTCAATCCTTCTAGACACTGTCTCATTTATCTATCATCTATCTACCATTTATCTATCCTTTGTTTATTTTGAGACAAGGGCTCTCACTGGCCTGGAAGTCACTGACAAGGCTAGGCTGACTTGCGTGGCTCTCCAGTAAGCTCTACAGATCAGCCTATGTCTGTCTCTAAAGCTGTGGGCTTGTAATCCTGTGCCACCATGTTTGACTCATCTGTTCTTAAAGTGCAGAACAAAGCAGGCAGCTTCCTGTCCCGTTGTAGCTTCTGTTCTGGAGAGGTGCCTGGGTGATGTGATGGGACAGGCAAGGGAGGGCTTTAATGAAGGGATTTGGTGTAACCAAAGAGAACCTCTTTATGAAATGGAGATGAAGTCTGCAACAGTGACCTGACAGGCAATCCTCGTAGGACATTTTAATGTGTTTGCTCAGTCTTCTGGGCCCTAAAGGAAGCAGTGGGGTATTTCAAACAGTGAAGGCAGAAGGACCATATGTAAATATGAAATGGTCTTTGTACCTGCAGTTTAGGGAACATTTAGGAAGGGGTTGAGGGAAAGGTAAAGGAACAATGACTGAATTAGATACACCTCAAGCTTGGAAACATCTAGAATTTTCTAAAAATTCAAGTCAGGGACTAGTCTACTTTGAGGTCACCCTGACCCTTGGGTAACTGTTCCTTGGAATTCATCTTATAGCAGTCTTCGGTCATTTACCAGCTGAGTTAATTTTGAGAACAATTTCCAAAATGGCAGCCTAGAGGCGAGTTTAGTCTGAAGCAGATGATTCCCTGGGGTTGAATGGTCCTCTGTGGGGTGGGTGGAAATTCTGCATTCCTTGCCACCATTTAAAATTCTGAGTTTTGAGTCATTCAGTGTTCTAGTTTATCCATTATACCATCTCTGCAGAGATGAGTCTGTTAGAAAGAGAGCTTTGCTATTGGAAAGGTGGCAGCAGGGTCTTCCATGTCAAAGTGGGGGCAGCATCAATATAAGGAAGCACTGCCCTACATGCCCTCATGGCTCTGACACACTGGAGCGGATAAAGCTAGTCCTCTCATCTGACTCCCCACAGCCACATCTGCAGACTCCAGTCTTTCCGTACATGGCTGTCCCTGTAGCGAACTGAGATTCAAATCTCCTGATCGTATACAGGAGCCCTGCGCCTCCATTCCAACCTTAACTTGTCCAGTCTTTCCACTGTGAGTGGGATCCCAGCCAGCTCCGAGGTCTCGTTCCCCGTGAGAGAAGGTGGAAACAGAGGGAGAGCAGGCGACTTCTGCTTTCCGCTGTCATCTGGCCGCGTTGCATCATCGCTTCCCAATCCCTTTTCCTCCTCCTCCTCCTCCTCCTCCTCCTCCAAACTTAGCTCAAAAAGCCCTTTTTAAATACTGTGTCCCTCCCATGTTTTTTTTTTTTTTTTTTTTTTTTTTTTTTTTTTGCAAGCCTCAGCTCTTCTCAGGGTTTTGTCTCCTAACACCCTTCTTCTTACAGAAGCAATGTCAGTTTGCATTTGTTATAGGGTAGACTTGTGCAGCCCAGCACAGCAGCACACCTGCAGAAGTGACTCAGTTAGAAAAAGAGAGGGCCTTCTGTGTTGCAGAGTTTGCAGTGGGATCTTCTGTGTCAAGGAAAAGCATATTAGGGCATTTTTTTTTCTCTTTGTAAAATCATGTACACATTTCAAGCGAATTTTTAAAAAATTAGAAGCCTGGGGCTGGAGAAGTGGCTGTGTTCTTCCAGAGGTTCCAAGTTTGCTTTCTATCACTCCACGCAGTTAACGACCAGCTGAGCTTGGGTCCCAATGAACTCCGGTCTCTGAGGGCACCTGCTTGTATGTGGTACACATTAATTCACATAGGCACACAGACATACTCACTAAATACATAAAAATTTAAAAGCCTTTACAGGAACAGAGGTCTAAGTTTTGCAATTATATATTTATATTTCTAATGCCAACCCAGACACCAGGTGTGCCTTCTCATCCTATTTACGACCAAGGCATGAAGAGTTTGCCTTGACCCAGACCAGGGGCTAAATTTAGTCTAAGCTGAACATTTGCAAAATGCTCAACCTCAGTGTCCTGGATGCACAGACACTAAGGAGAGATCTGGCCTGGTCTCTGGCCAGTGTTGGTGTGGTGTGTGTGGTCTGCAGTACAGGCTTGCTGTCACTGTTGTGAGTATAGAGTTTTCAAGTCAAATTCTCATTGGATGCTAATAAGTACACTCCTTCAGATGTCCCACACGGCCACAAGGGAGTCTTTTGGGGTTTCAAGTCGGCATGAAGACCCACAAGAATGATCTTACAAAACTGAGTCCTAGTTTGAGACCACCCAGTGCTGTTGTCCACGGCTGCACAGAGAGCCCAAGCTCCGCCCACCCTCATCTCCATGGAACCACGTGCTCCAGCTCAGTCGTCTTCTCCAAGCCTGCTGCACCCACGTGCCTTGCCCTATGTGTGCCTCCGTCTTCTGCAGACACAGTCTCTGTTCCTTAAACAAGCCAAGTCCATCCCTACTTCAGCCTGTGTATTCTCTCCTCTTTCTGCCAGAAATATATTTCTCCCCCCAGATTTATGGGGTTTCTTTCTTTACTGCACAGGTCACACCCATGGGCTTTAAATAAGCATCCCCCAAAAGGCAGCTTCTCCTCTTTAAAACGACACCCAGATAGATCATCATTTCGAGGTCAAGGTGCCAAGGCAAGTGGGCTTGACCAACCAGGTAACGTGCTAGCATGGCGGAAGGGGAGGACATTCGTTTTGTACTGGTATCCGTATACACTCGTGCATACGTGCGTGTATGCCCGTTCTTGTCAAAAACAACGCTTACGCAGAAACTCGTCTCTCAGGTCAGAAAGGGATTGGTAGCTGAGATAGGAAGTTTTTATTTAAACTCTGAACAATGAGGAGAGCTTTTCTACCCACAGCACAGAAGTTCACATTGGAGGCACAGGTAAAGTGTTGCCAGTGTTCAAATCTTGCCCATCACTTGGGCAAGCTACTCACCTTGTTGAGTCAGGCCTCAGTTCACCTGAAAAAAAAATGGGTATATCCGTAATATCTCCTTTGTGGGATTGTTAGGGAGGAATGCTGTAGAACACAGAGTCTGGGAAAAGTTGAGGGGGGTGCAGGGGGGGGGAGCAATTAGTGAGCTCTACTACATTTGCCACCGCTGTCCTTATCCTTAGCCCCAAGCCAGAATAGGCGCTGGTGAGATGGCTCACCCAGTCAACACACTTACTGCCATGCCTGATAGCCTCAGCTCAGTTCCTCAGATCCACCTGACAGAAGGTAAGAACCAATTCCTGTAAGCTGTCCTCTGGTCACCACACCCCGCGCTCTGCAACTGCATCGACACACACAGAAACAACTAAATGTAATTTTAAAAATAAGGCTAGGTAAACCAGAGGATTTCTGAAGGTAATTACTGCTGATGGGCCTGAGCTGGCTGAGGGTGGGGGAGTGATAAATGAGGAGGGGGGAGAGCAGAGAAGGCCAGTGGCTCTTAGAACCTGGCTAGTTTGATGTCTAATGGACACATGGACAGGGGCCTTCCTACTGAGCATAGTCCTCCTGTCCTGGCCTCCTGTTAGGAACACCTAGGTGACTCTCTACATGTAGGGCCAAGTTAACTAAAAGACTAATAGGTCATACAGTTCAAGAGGGAAAGGCAGTGGAAGACACTCAATGAAGCAGAGATCTGCTCACCTAAGCATGCTTTCCATTCTCTCAGGCTGTAATCCCAGGCTGCAAGCACCAGCATCCTCTTCTCTTTCCTCGAACTGGTAACCACATCACAGATGGCTATGTGCTTGGCAACATTATCCATGTTCTTCTGGCATATCAACAGACATGTATTTCCCAGCATCCTTCACTATAGGATGTGCCTTTTGCCCATGTTCAGGCCAATGAATGGCAGGGTGGTGACACAAAGATTGTTCTGGCCTGGTACCGGGAAAACCTCCATGTATTCCCTGGTGATTTTTCCTTCTCATCTGTTGGGTGAGCTGAGATGACTTCAGTGGCCAGGGGAATAGAAGAAACATACATAGTGTGGAAGGAGCCTGCGCCCCCCAAGTCTTCCACTAAAGGAGAACCCAACAGTTTAGCAGCAATGCCCATACTTGAAAGTTAAAGGGGCAAGAAATAAATTTGGTTATGTTAAGTCAGTCTATTACAACACCTAGCCTACTCTAACTAATAGTTACCTTTGGTAAAGTATTGTCCAGTAGCCCCATCACAATATCTTATAAAGATGTATTTTTAAAGGATGATGGGCAGTATTGAAAACAAATGAAACATAAGCTCTAATTCCTGTAAGGCCTACTGAAGCCATGAGTGTTAAGTCTAACACAGAAACAGATAACCAGCTGTGCTAAGAGTCATCAGTATACGTGGAAGGCAGCAGTTTTGGTTCCCAAATATGCACACTTGGCACTGAGTGTATAGGATATGGTGTGTCTAGAGAAAGCCACACTACAGCAAATGAGGACCGTGACAAAGAGGAATGAAGGAAAATTCATTTTAAATGAATCATCTAAAAAACAACCAACACTGTTATTAGAAAGGGAGAGGAGCCATGGAGCAGGAAGAGGAAAACTTCACCATCTCAGAGTAGAGTTGGAGGAGAATATGGAAGAAAATATATTATAATTTTTAAGGCATCGAAATAAGCCGTAGGGATGCCATTGCCCCACATTTAACTGTACATTTAAGAAACTTCAATAAAAATCCTAATTGGTTTTTTTAAATGACAAGTTGAATTCAAAGATCATTGGGATAAATTAATAAGTAGAAGAACCAATAAAAATCTGATAGGGGGATTTATAAAAAAAAAGAACTCTAATTGATAGGACAGGGATGAGGTTATCTGCTATTTGAATAACTCATTAAAGACATAATAACAGTGGTAACATGAATAAGTTCAGGAATGAAGCAGACTACAGACTCCCAAATGGAATAAGATCCCCATGAGAATATAGTGTATCATACAAGTAATGTTTCAAATTAAAAAAGGACAGATTATTCAAGAAATCAAACTGAGACAACTAGATATCTATATTTATGCTAGTTCCCTACGTACATTTTCTTTCAAAATTACATGCAATATTTAAAATTTTCAGATAAGATCTTGAGAGGCATATGTCAAATGCTATGGGAAATATTAATAAATTTGATTACTGTCATGATTAATTTTAATTGTCACCTTGACACAACTTAGAATCCTCTGGGAGGAGCATCTCAAGGAAGGCTTGACTCGATCAGGTTGGCCTGCGGGCATGTCCATCACGGACCATGTTCATTAAACTCATCGGCGTGGGAAGATCCAGCCCCAAAGCAGCTGTCCTGTTCCCTGGGTTTGATCCTATTCTACATAAAACAGGAGAAATTGAGCTGAACAGGAGCATGGCTGCTTTCTCTCTCTGTCTCTCTGTCTCTCTGTCTCTCTGTCTCTCTGTCTCTCTGTCTTTGTCTCTGTCTCTCTCTCTCTGTCTCTCTCTCCCTCCTTCTCTCTGTCTGTCTGTCTCTCTCTGTCCCTCTCTGTCTCTGTCTCTCTCTCTCCCCCGTCTGTCTGTCTCTCTCTGTCCCCCCTCTCCCTCCCTCTCTCTCTCTCTCTCTGTCTCTTTGTCTCTCTGTATCTTTCTGTCTCTCTGTCTCTCTCTATGTCTGTCTCTGTCTCTCTCCCTCCCTCCCTCCCTCCCTTGCTCCCTCCCTCCCTCTCTCTGTCTCTCTGTCTGTCTCTCTTCCTCTCTGTCTCTTTCTGTCTTTCTCTCTATGTCTGTCTCTGTCTCTGTCTCTCCCTCCCCCGCTCCCCTCTGAATTTGACTCCGGATGTGACAGATTGCTTCATATTCCTGCCTTGACCTCCCTGCTAAGATAGGCAGCTGTCTGGAACTGTGAGTTAAAGTAAATAGTTTCTCCCCTAAGTTGCTTTTGTTGGTATTTTATCACAACAGAAATAAAACGAACACAGTCAGTCACCAAATACTACAAGACCTTTACACATAATAAGATAGCATAAATGAAATCTGGCAAAGTGTTTTGGGGCACACTTCAGCAGTGGTGTCAAAACCGAGTACAATGACAATGCCCTGGTGGGTGGCAGCATAGAGACATAATTTAAAACAGAAATGTTCCTAATACGTTTGATCATCATATTGTCACTGTAAATAAAGATCTGTTCATAGACAATAATTAAAATATAAAAATCATGTTGAAATAGGAAAAAATAACAGAGTGTTTGTTTGGGGCACTATCAAGAATAGCAGTACAAAGAGTTTAAATGGATAGCACTAATGATACAGTGAACACACATTTTTGGAATTTAAGAATAAAATCTGTCCAAGAGCTCAAGGACAAGTGGGTGAACGTAGTCTTGGCAATATTTCTGAAAATAGTGAAACTACTATGATTGCTGAAACAGCTATGGAGATGGCTTGGTGGATAAGTGCTTGCTGCACAGGCAGGAGAACAGGTCTGTGGATCCCCAGCATTCCTAAAAAAGCTAGGTGCAGTGGTGAATGTCTGTAATCGCCATGCTGGGAAGTCAGAGACAGGCAGATCCCGATAGCTCACTGGTCATCCAGGCTAGCCATATCGAGGGTCTTTGAGTCAGTGAGGGAGGTTGTTTGAAAAAGTTAGCTGGAGAGAAATAAAGGAAGGTACCTGACATTGGCAACTGACCTCTACACATTTGTACAAATATGAGCATGTGCACTCAGCATGAACATATGCAAACATATTCACACACATGCATACGCACATACATACAGAACTCACAGACATGCATACTTACACACACATACACTCACTCCCCCACATTTACACAAACATGTACATACACATGCACACACATGTACACACATGCACATACTCACACACATATAAAAGGTTGAAATACAAGGCAACAACTCTGGGAAGGCTTCCTCTCAGATAAAGCTTAAGACATGGACACAACACAGTGCTGCAGGACAACAGGTCGCCAGAGAAGAGCCGCTGTGCTGAAAGTATTTGACACATTGCACAGTATCCCAAGGAACAAGAACTGCAAGAGATCAGTGGTTGTCACATCAAGTTCAGGACAATACCTGATGTATAGAAGGTGGTAGATGGGAATGGGCTGTCTTTATATCTTCTTTAATCTATCTGCCATCTATATTTCTATCCATCATCGATCCATGACCTATCTCTCTGTCAATAAACCCATCATCTATCAATCTGTTACTTGTGTATCTATGGATCTATCATCTGTCAATCATCTATCATATATCTACCATCTATCTATTATAGACAATCTATCGTCTCTTCCTGTTATCTATCCATGGACATTTATACCAGCCAGAATGAGGTGACACAGATGTGTCTCACTGACTGCATTTGCCTCCTAGGCCAAACACTGTAAAGAATGGTCCCTAATTCACTGAGTAAAGGAGAGATATTGAAATAGCTCACAGAAGTGTTAGATCAGTGGATATTAGCTGCTGCTCCAGATCCCGTGTGACTTTATCTGCCCCCCCAGAAAAGCTGGAAACAAAGAAGACATTTAAAAAGTTTGTTTTTATTTTATTTTTAATCATATTATTATATTTGTATGAGTGTTTTGTCTGGAATGTATGTATGTTCACTTCATGCATGCAGCGTCCACCGAGGCCAGAAGAGGGTGTCAGATCATCCCCTGGACGTTGAATCAGACAGAGCTATGAGCTGCCGCATGGGTGCTGGGAATAGAACTTGGCTCCTCTGCGAAAGCATCTAGTGCTCTTAACCTCAGAACTATCTCTCCATCCCAAAGTGATGTGCAATTTAAATTAAAAAGGAAAGCAGAATCAAGTCCCTCCATGTTTCCCTACATTTTTCTATGGCTAATTCAATATCTTTGCAAATCTCTGCACAGTGAGTGACCTCCCTGGAGCAAGCATTTCCTAGAACCTTTAATCCTAGATAATCCCTAAGAAAAAAGAGTGAGCTAGACTCTGCCCTCTGCCCTTTGCCTGGTGCACACAGCCTGTAAAATGCTGGGCGTCTTCATACACAGCTACAATCCTAGTCTTGCTGAGTCAGTGAGAGACCCTGACTCCAGAAATGAGGTGGGGATTAATAGAGGCAGATGCCAGATGTCAACCTCTGGCTTCCACATGCATACACACACGAGCATACACATGTACATACGCACACGTGGTAACCCACACATATTATTTAAACTTGAAGAGGGCCAAAATGCACAAAAGTACACCTCCTTGAGCTGGCCATACTTGGCTATTTCGCTTCACTTTGTTAAATCAATCTGGCCTCTGCCTCTGAAGTTCATTTCTCATGGCATCCTAAATCGTAAACATTTTCCTATGGTGTTAAACAATCAAGAGTGTGTTTGAAAAAAAAAAAAGTGCGCTCGTTCATGAAATAAAGATGCAGACACACACTCCAGCATCTCCGAGGACCAAGTGGTTTCTGTCATGGACAAAAGTGCTCTTCTGTCGGTAATGGAGTGTGACGGAGAAATCCACTTGGACTCATTCTTTTAAAAGATGCTTAGAGAGGCCTGGTCCTCCTCAGGGCTGGAGAGGCAGGATAGGGAAGCTCATGGCTCATGGGCCCTTTCCCAGCAAATCTATGCCTAGTGGGGAAATTCTAGGGCAAGTGGTCAGATGTGAGCTCTGAGTGCTTATGTTCTGCTATTTAGCTGAGCAGTGACATACTAAATACATGCGCACTTGCGTGTGCATGCCCAGGCATACACACACACACACACACACACACACACTCACTCACTCACTCACTCACTCACTCACTCACTCACTCACTCACTCACCTGAATATGCCATACCAAAAATCTAAGTGCTATTTTCTAAATGGCAAAAGAATGATCTCTCTCTTTCCTCTTTTATTTGTATTGTCCATATCTTTAACAAAACAACAAAAAAATCTAATGAACAACCATGGGGAATTTAGGAAGAATTGGAGTTTCTGTTAAACTATGAGACTATATTGCCACAAACATTTCAGGACTGTGAAATAACATGGCCTTAGTACAACATAGCCTCTTCACACAGGGGAGGCAGCCATGGGCAGTGCTAGCCCTAATATCCACTGGTGATGGTGTTACAGGCCTTGATAAAAGATGTTATGACCTTCTGGAGGACCTTGCTCGCTCTGGGGTATCTGTCCCATCACTCCATATTACACATTAATTGTCATCTGAGGGGGACAGAATGTCGGGAGTCAGCTAACTGATTCTGTAATGTGCCATTCTATCCTAAGTCCCATCACCCCAAGTGTCGCCTAAGTCTGGGGGAAGCACATACAAATGTATGTATGTACACATATATAATTTATTGGATGGCCGGCTCATCAACTATATTGGTTTTCATAGCTCTGCTATTGTCAGCATATTTCAGATTGGATTTGCTGCTGACACGATTGAATGAAAAAATACTGACATTTTTCAGTATTGTACTTGACATTTTTAGTATTATTATTAGTCATTTCATTCCATGTAGTAGCATTGTCCGAATGGGATCATCCAAAACAAAAAACAAAAGCAACAAAAAAAAGTAAAACAAAACAAAAAAAACCATACTCAAGTCTGAACCGAGCAGAGACACCTGCTTAAGTCTGAAGCCCGATAAGCTTCCTGCTGCACACCTTTCATGAGGCTATGGCTACCCTTGGGAAGCTATGACAAGCCTTGCTGTGGATTACAGTTGACATCTGTTGCACAGAAAATTCCTACAGAATTAATTTGATGGCTTATTTAGCAAAAGATCTTTGTATGGAAAGAGTGGCCACTTTCAACCTCATACTAATTAATGGGAATTGATGATTTAAAGTTGGATTTTTCTCTCTAACAGCAATGGCTGTATAGTCTATACCATCTTGCTAAATCCCTGAAAGACTGTGTTTTCTTTCTCAAAAGTCCTCATAGGAGAATTGCAAAAGTTATTATTTAAGTTATAAGGGGTGTGTGTGTGTGTGTGTGTGTGTGTATGTACATTTATATACATGTACATATGTACATAGAGAAGAATATTGTTTGTAGAAATGTACATATATTTGTGCTTCCATTTTACAGAATACCAATAAACACTTATAGAGAAAGAGAATTGCTCCATATGTAGAATTTGGCTATTAAAAAGTATGTCACAGGAAGAAGAATCCAAGAATGGTCACCTCCCCAAGATAGAACCCAGGTTGTTTTCTTGTGAAGGGCAGATTCTAGGGATCTGGCTGCCAGGGTGTGAAGGACTGGGTCGGCACACTGAGGTCATGTTGCAGTAGATACTTGCTCAGCAAAGGGGACTCTGTCATCTCTTACTTAGCTGAGGTTGAGAAGAACACCATTATCTTCTAGGGTTGTCATAGTAGATGATGCCCCTCTCAAGTTATGAGTGGAGTTTGCCGGTGAGAATGAGAGAGTAATTGGTATTCATTCACCAATGCAACGCAACCTCCCAGAACACGTTTCTTAAATGCATGAGGATGCCTCTGGGATATGTGGATGTTGAGACTGAAGGCTCAAACTCCTCTGCATATTGAGCAGGAGGTGTGTCTATCTCTATCTGGGTTGCTGTCAAAATATAATAGTTGTGTGTCTATCAGTAAACTATAACTGTGATAAGTTGCTCCTGGAGAAAAAAATGTGGTTTTTTTTTTCCATTGAGGTGCTAAACAGGGGCCCTCCCAGGGGGCAATACAATAGAGTTAAATAATGTGTTCACTCCCCAACAGTCTGCAGTTAAGACCACATGGGACACTTTCTAGGGACCCATGTTGGCACATGGGCTCTAGGTTCTGTGGACACATCTGTGCACTGAACAAGGATGACACAAAAGTACATTGCAGATGGCTGGGACACACAGAGCATTGAACTCCCTTTTGTCCCCAAAGGCGTGGCTTTCTCTACTGGATGAGTTCAGTTTTAAATCAAACAATGATCAATTCATCTTGCTTATTATGGATAAGAATGAATGTCATTCATTAAGGTAAAAGAAAAAGCAGGTTATACTGTGGTGTGGCAAAGTTACTTTATGGAGGTCTAGAAGGGAAGGAGGTGTCTTATCTATTCCCACTGTGTATCTTTCAGGTTCCTAGTCCGATATGAAACAAGATTCCATGCCTACGAAGCCCCTAGAGTGAATGCACCTATCTACTGGATTGGGTGGCATGAACTTCTGCCTTTCTGTCTGTCAATGCAAGTTTGCGGTCTTGCATTGAGAAATTACTTAATTTCTCAAGTCTCAATATCTTACCTGCAAAAGGAGGACAAAGAATAGAATGCAACCCTCAGGGTCCTGGTGAAATGAAAGGAGATAATGTATTCTACACTTTTTCCAGTCTAGAGTTGGCATGTGGCACTGTGGCACTGTGGCAGTGCATTGTGGGTATCCTCATCAGGTTCTTCTGTGATGGCTTAATGTCTATTATTATCATCATTATTAATGTTAATCCCAGGGAATAACCTTAAACAGCAAGCTATATAACACTTTCAGTGTAGATTCAATATGTTCTAGCAGTCTATGTCTATTTAAGATGCCCAGCCTTTAAAAAGAGAATACAAGAACTGAGGTGATGACTGAGTCAGAAAACAGTGTTTGTCTTCATAGCATGAGGACCTGAACTTGATCCTCAGAGCCCATGGAGAAAGAGTCAAAAGTGGTAGTGTGTTCTTTTGATCCCAGTGATGGGAAGAGACAGACAGGTGGATTCTTCAACTAACTGATCCAGAAGTCGGCCAAGCTTGGCAAGCTCCATGTTAGTAAGAGACTCCATCTCAAAAACAGAAAGTGGAAAGCACCTAAGGAACTACTGCTGAGGTTGTCTGCCAGCTTTCAAAGACAGACAGACAGACAGACACACACAGAGAGAGAAAGATAGACAGAGACAGAGACAGAGAGAGACAGAGAGATAGAGACAGAGAGAGACAGAGAGACAGAGAGACAATGAGGGAGGACGGAGAGAGGGGGAGAGGAAGAGAGGGAGAGAGGCACATATGAATGCACACACATAAGCACAAGAAAAGAAATGGAATGTGTTTCATTCTTATTCTCCATAGAATAGTGGGTGAATGAATGAATAAGGATTGCATTGATGTTCCTGCTATTGTTGATCATGTCTTAAGACAGCTGCCAATTTGCTTGGGAGTGACCTGCCTAGAGATCACTCTAGTGAGAAGTTGGGTATAAGAGAGACAGCCTACAACAGTCCCCTCTGCCTTAGTCTCCTAATCAAAATAGTTCCTCCCAGTTTCTTTTCTAGATGTCTTTTTTATTACAGAACTCTTAGGTGATATGCCAATAAGTAGTGTATGAATACTTAATGGAGGAGGAATGAATTATAAATGTCATGGAATTTATCTACATGGCTTCCTTGCAGATGGCAGGATGGTCCTTTATCTTCTATCAAGACATATGGGAGTCAATAGGTGAGAGAGTATCTTGGTTGATAAGTTCAAAAATTGGTACCGGATACCATCTCAGGTTACATGGAACCCAATACTATGTGGCACAGAGAAAGGAATGAGATCAGGAAGGATGGAGAATATGATGCTGGCAGGAGAGAGAGTAGGGTGGTCCCTAAGAGCCCAGAGACTGCTGCAATGGAGAACTAAGCCCAGACAGACACTGCTAACAGTTTAGCTGAAATGAATGGGCTTACACAGTCCTGTGTAATCACAGGAGACACTACCAAGTGACTTTACCTGAATAAAGCAACTTGTATGCTATTTCTCCACCCTGAAACAATCTACCAACAGCCAGCTCTACAAACAAGGAAGGGATAAGCACACCGCCCCCCCCTCACTCACACACACACACACACACACACACACACACACACATTTTCTTGACATTAATTTCCTTCTCTTATAGCAGGCAACCCTCCCACACATTTCTTCTCTGTGTGTAGATTTGAGGTAGACATTCGTCCATCTTATGGCTCTGATGTCAGCATTCTGTGCTTCCTCAGTGACCCTAAGACCCTGTGTTCAGGTCAGCAAACAAGAGGAGGTATCAGAAGGTACAGGAATGGAGCTGGTTCTCTCCTGCATGATCTCAACTCCAGATATGTGCATATACACACATGCAAGTGTTTATAGACACCGAGATGCTTATGGGGGAAACGCTGCTGCAGAAATACCATCTTGTGGAGCTGTTTTCGAAATCACTTTCAGACTTGTATTTGTATGTCAGTTACAATTTATTTTAGTCTCTGGGAGCTCCCCCTCTGGTAATAGTCATTTGATTTTGTCAGTATAGGCCTTTTTATATCGCATGTGGGATCAAAGCTCTAATACCATGTGTGCATCCACACTGAAGGTTTAGATGACCCAGCAAAGCATGAGGAAAGACTCAAAGCAGCTTGTGCTTGAACCCGATGGCTCATTAGCACCCATCTTACTTTTTCTATTATGGACATCCAATACGTGTTCTAAGACCATGAGGCCACGTGTTCCCTATTAGGACTAGGGCTACACTAAGGAATTTGACCTCAAGGCTCCTTCTAGAGAACCAACTCCACACTTGCTCAGGTCCCGTAAATAAAGCACAGTAGTATTTATCCCAAACACATGCCATTGGATATTTTAATCATCTCTACATGATTTATAATGCCCAATGCAAGATAACCTTTTTTATTTATTTATTTTGATGGTTTTGAGACAAACCTGATGTAGTCCAGGCTGGCCTCAAACTGAAAATAACCTTGGCCTTTCGAGCTTCCTGCCTCTGGTACACTTGTATGCTATGATTCCAGGAGTGAAGCACCACACCCAGCTAAAAGAATCATTGCATGATATAATTAAGGGACTCATGGTAAGGGACAGGGAACATATGTATGTTTAGTGCAGATGTAATTGACCCATAGTCGGCTGACCCTGAGCATGAACAACCAAAAGATAAGTGTATCCTGCCATGGGTCTCAAAAGAAGTCACAGGCTATGCTTGATCAAATGCAGCTGCTTTGTTCTAGGACACCTTGACTTGCACAAACAGGCTGAGAGCAGGGCTTGGCCTTTCCCTGAAGTCCAGCAAGGCTGTATTACAGGGAACCACAAAGACAACAAGGAGCCTCTACAAACACAGTATTTTGTAAACATTAGTGTACTCTTCTTAGCTTGAGATGGACACATCCCTGGGACTTTGTGGCATTTCAGCATCAAGGGGTACATTTGTAAATAAGTGTAGTGAGTGTCTGAAGTTCCAAAGTCTCCGGGAAAGGGGCTGTTTTGACTTCTTGCTTGCTTTCCTCCTGCACTGTCAGGTGTCTTTTCTTCAAGACCGTATTTCACTATTGCACTAAACAAGTTTTTTTTTTTTTTTTAATCTGTGCACACTTCCAGCGTTTTGCTGACTCAGTAGAGGTTTCATTTTAATCCCGAATGTGGAAGGGAAGATATTTGCATTTTTCAATAACTAGCTGCAGTTATGATTCAGAATTAAAGCTTAAACCACAAAATAACATTGAAAGAGCTTAGGCCTGGCCTGAGAGGCTTCTAGGAAGGTAAGGTCATGACTTCCTCTTTTGAAGATTTAGCTGACAGGGGACACTTGTGAAAGGAAGGGGAGTGGTTCACGAAGAATTGCCTTGGGTCCCTCTGCAACCCGCCTTGTCACATTGCAAGGTTCTCTGCTTGGCCCCCATGGGTAGGATGTAACTCTGCTGGTGTACAGAAAGTGTAATTAAGAGCCCCTTACATGACCTGCTCTTTGATCATAGCTCCTAGCTCAGGACCAGGCATCTCTGCAGATACATGCTTGATTTAGGCAAAGGGATAACGTGAATCGTAGCTGGTAGGAGAGCTTTGCCTCCAGGTCAGGATGCCCAGCCTCATTGCAGTTCCTGAGCACATGGCTTTCCCTACACAAATGATAATGAAGAGACACATTTCAGGAGTCTCCAAATGTGCTGCACTACAAGGGAAATTACCTTGAGTTAGGTGACGTGCTTAACCTAAATTAACCTGAGACAGCAGTGTGTGAACATTAGCATAAGGAAGAGAGACATCAGTGTCTCTTGTCTGCCAAGGGAGTAAACAGAATTTTCCCTCAAGCTTAACCTCCATTCACTGTGGGCTTGTTGGTGCTGTGACAAAATAGAAAAACGTAAACATTTCAGTGTGGCCTCATTTAAAAGTTTTCCTGATTTTTATCAGCTTCCCTTAATTTCTGCATTGATCACAGTTCTGACCTCTACCTAGGCTCCACGTTAATATGATGCTGTCTTTAAATGGGACCTGCAAAGATAGATGGTTCCGTGGTAAAGCGATTACTGTGCAAACACGAAGCCCCAAGTTCGAATCCCAGGCACCTCCATAAAAGATGGCAAGATGGCCAGTGCTAAGGCAGACAGCAGAGACAGGGGAGTGAGTTTTAGGGGCTGGCTGGCTGGCCAGTCTAGCCAAGTTCACAGGCTCTAGGTTTAGTGAGGGACTTCCTCTTAAAAAGTAAGGTGCAAAGCCGTAGAAGACACTAGAAAGTTGACCTTTTGTCTCTTCACATATGTATATTGCATGTTGATAAGTGTGCCTGAACACACTTGTCACACACACACACACACACACACACACACACACACACACAGAGGCAGAGGGGGCAGTAAAAGAGCTAGATAAAATGAAAACCACAGTCTGGGCAATAACACTGTTTGGATTTCAGGAGGACAATAGCAGGAACCATTAGATATTATCTTCTTTAGGGATTCGGCATGCTCTTCGTTAGATTGCTATCAGGCCAGGGGAAAAACAACCTCTTTATTATTTGAATCAGTTTCCAGCACCTCATGAATTAGAGGCTCACACCCGAAGGAGTATTTCCCGCTTAATGGAAACAATTTGTCTAACACTTCCAACTCTTTACAAGATTCTACGTTGATAGATGGACATTTCTGCTATGTAGGCACACTCCATAGCAGCTTGTTCAACACAAGTTAACAGCTGTTAAAAAAAATAAGTAAAGCCAATAAAAGACAATTTTCTTTTAATAAGGTAACACTGCAAATAACCCCCAAATACAATTTTATGTATTGAGTTAAAAATCAAGTCCAGGAGGCGGCAAGTGAGCATATTTGCTTTTAAAGCATGCTTGTCGGCTTGGCTTGAGTTTAATATGATGAGATGGCATATTCATGTTAGGGGAGAGCTGATGTCAAAGAAAACAGCATTAGTTGCTCAATAATAAGGGAATACGCTGGAAAAAGGAACATGTGTTTTTCAGTAGTGTTTTCAGAATTGCTTATATAAGAGTAATCACTGATGATGCTTCCGCGAGTCCTCACTTATTCTACAAAGAGAATGTTCCCTGTTTGAAACAAAAATGTGGACAGGTCATTTGAAAGCGCATAACCTGGTGTGGCTCTCGCCACTGACTACCCGAGAGTAGCAGATGGCTGAGAGCTACTCTGGGACTCCCGAAGAACGTGCTGCAGTCCAAGTCAGTCCTGGGAGACCGTGGCTTTTTAGTGCTGGATGGAAGCTTCAACAGCCCTCTTCTGAACCTAATCCCTCCATTCAACACAGTGATGAACCCCAGTCAAAGATGGTAACTTTTCAGAAGTCATTCATTGGTTGGGCAGGGGCAGGGGATTCACTCTCCATAGGTTCATATGTGCGACACTTAGTCTCTACCTGGTGGCACAGCATTGGAACGCTATAAAACTTTAAGAGGCGAATCCTAGTGAGAGAAAGTGTGCCAGTGGGCAGAAAGCATTGAGTGTTAGAGACTGTCCCCTCCCACCTCCTCACCCCTGTTCCTGATCTACTGAGATGTGGCAAGCCATACTACAGGGACTACAGACATTGTCCCAACTGTCATGTTTTCCTGCCGTGGTAGACTAGAAGGTATTCCCTGAAACAACGGAAGTAAGCCTTTGTCCTCCTAAATTGCCTCTGCTGAGTATCTTGTCACTGCAAGGAGAAAGGTAGTTGACACACAAGGGAAGCACTGTACCACCCAGCTGCCACCACTCAGCTGCCACCACTCAGCTACCAACTATCTGCCCTCACTCAGCCCGGAGGGTCATTCTTTCCAAAAGCTAGATCTGTCTCTGCTCTGATCTACATTGAGGTTACTTCATAGTGATCCACTTCATACCTAGGAATTTCTTTTTTTTTTTTTTCTTTTTCCAATTTAGATGCTTTTATTTTATTATTTATTTATTTATTCATTCATCCATTTATTTTACATTTCTTTTTTTAAATTAATTAATTTATTTATTGTTAATTTATTCATATAACATCTCAATTGTCAGCCCATCCCTTGTATCCTCCCATTCCTCCCTCCCTCCCGCTTCCCCCCCCCACTCCCTTCCCCGGAATTTCTTAATAAACGCTTGGCAGTGTACACATCTAAAGAGGGAAGTCTTTCATTCTTCCAGAATAAATAGAAATCAGAATAGAGTGAAGAAGAAAAAGGATCCCTTTTAAGGCTGGTGATAGTTCTGCCAGTTTGTGTTTTTTCACTGAAACGAAAGGGAACAGTGGTAGGCAGTGAGACTGACAGGTAGAGGAAGTTGAGTGCTCGGCCAGGCCTTCAGTCACATGCCAGAGATTCATGCTATGTGGCAGGGATACGGCTGTTGTGGTACTCACACATTCCAGGCTACAGAGGTGGGTTGTTACAGAGATGGACATAAATGCTTTAACAATCCACCCTGCTACCTGCTACCTGACCTTTGCTTTCCTAGTGACTCTTAACAAGTCATTTAACCTCCCGAAGTCTGACTGTCCATTAACCTCAAATGTACAAAAACCCACACTTCCCTCCAAGTGATGAGGTTACATGGAAGGGACCTGTGAGGGTGTACTTTGATAAATTCAGGTTAAGGAGAGATGTTTTTATGTTCTTGATCAACATAAAATCCTTGCAGCATCCTGAACTACCTTCTCCCATTTCGTTTTGTGTTTGTGTTTTGTAATGGACAGAAAAGCTTCAAGTGCCCTGGTATGATGTGTTCAGATCCACTCCCACGAAGCTGTCTTTGACTTAAGAGGAAGATTCACTCAGATCCATGGGAGCTTCTAAGTACCCATGTGGTCAGGGGTTGTTGTTGTTGTTGTTGTTTTTCTCATGTAAAAGACAGGCCCAAGATGGCTCACTGTGGAGAAATCCCTGCTGCGGAAGTGTCTCTTCTCTCTGGAAGCCAGTCCTGACTGCATCTCACTATTTGGACAGGTAGACAGACATCTCTTGGCTCTGCCTCTCACCATGCCAAAAGTCAACTACTGAGATTGATTTCCCCTTTTGTATTCTCAAAGTCAGTCTCTTAACTCTCCAAACAGGCCATTTCTACAGGGAAGTTTTCTCACCGATGTGGCCAAGACACCACGCAGAAGCAAGTTAAGGGAGGGAGAGTTCTGCTCACAGACGAAGATGCTGTTGTCAGGCAAAGAGAGGAAGGCATGGTATCTAGAGGTGCTCGGCCTTGGTTGCATTAGGATGGTGGTACCTGCTTCAGGTTCAGCCTCAGCCTGGGCTCCCAATTCCTCACCCACCAAGGTGTGACTAAAACACATCACCTACTCGTATCACCACAGACCAACCCACTCCAGCAGCCATCCCTGTTCTTCCACAGTCAGTCCCCTGAGCCAATGTGGAACCGTCCCTCAGGTCTTAGCAGAGGAATGGAGAGTGAACCAGGAAGCTCCTCAGCTCAAGTGTCTAGACTGGTCTGAGCAGATGGCACACTGGGTGAGAGTGTTTGCTGCCTAAAGACCTGAGCCTAGTTTACATTTCCAGCCCCCATGTCAAACAGTCAGACACAGACTGTAACCTATAACCCTGGCTTTGGGAGAGAAAGGCAGGAGAGTCTCTTCCATTTGCTTATGGCCAGCCTAGGGCCAGGTTCAGTGAGAAAGTTTGCTTTTAAGGAAGGTGAAGAGTGATGAAACAGGACATCAGTGTCCTCTTCTGGCTTCCATGCTTGCATGAGTACCTTCTTCACACATTACACACACACACACACACACACACACACACACACACAGAGAGAGAGAGAGAGAGAGAGAGAGAGAGAGACATAGAGACAGAGAGACAGAGAGACAGAGACAGACAGAGCGACAGAGCAACAGAGACAGAGAGAAAGATAGAGACAGAGAGAAAAACTTAATTAAATGTAACACAATCTTACAAAGATGAGCATTACTGTCACTATATGTCACACTTGTGTGTGTCCATATGTTGATCACCACATTGTGTCCTTTACTTTGAAAACTCCCAGTTCATAGTGGTGAACACGGCCTTACAGTCCTCCAAACTATACTGTTCAGCTGACCTCTTTCCTAAATGTAGAGCTCCAAGGAACTGACAATTGCTTTCAAATCCCTTTAAGCTGCAACAAGGCTTCAACTTTTACAAAACATTTCCAGCCCTTGTTCCCTTTCGCTGTCATGACACTCTGAACTAGACACGAGGAGAATGTGTGATTTATCACCCAAACAGGGTCACTTCTAGAGGTGAAAGGGTGCTATTAATAATCACGCCAGGACAACAGGTGCAATGTGGGGCTGTCCTGGGCAAACAGAGACATGGGACACCCCAGCTAGGCAAGACAAGCCAGCTCAGGTTACCGATGAAGCAACAGCAGGCAAAGATGCACACTAGGAGTGGGCGGTGCTGATCTCTGACCTCAAAATTTAGGGTTTCTGATCTTGTTTTGCTGTTTTCTTGTTGTTGTCGTTGTTATTGTTGTGTTCTAGAAATTCTATGCAGGGCTTTTCCAGAGTGTTCTGCATTGCTCTGTTAATGTCCCACAGAGATGTTTACTAAGAGACACAGAGATAATGTACATCGATCACAGAGAGATAAAAGAACACATATCTCCTTCCTCTCCCTCCTCCTGTCCCCCTCCTCCTCATCCCCCCTCCTCCCCCTCCTGATCCTCCTCCCTTCCTCTCTGTCTCCCCCCTAGCCAGGTTACTAACATTTTGCTCTGTCTAACAAATGGCTCTGGGGACTAAATACCCCTTTCACAGGAGCCAGTATCTGATATATTGTTTTTATTAAGGATGGCCTGCTCAAGAGAACGGTCTTACATGCTCGCATTAGTGTCTTGTAGGGCTAAAAGTTGATTTGAAATAGCATCATAATATACCACAATCAAAACTTCAAGGAGGAAGTGTAACGAAGGGGCCTGGGGGGGGGGGCAGGGCTGATCTTAAACCAACTCTGGTATCCTAACGGGTGAGAGAAGCCTGAAGAAAACTCATCTTTTGCTGCAGATCAGTTCACAAAGACCATTTCTTTCTGTTTCTCCATCCTCCTAGGACTCTGTCCAAGGAGATTTATTATTGAAATCAGCTAGGCTGTAGGGATGGCCCTACACAGTGGCAAGGCAGGAAGAAAGGCAGGAGTCACACGTGAGTGTCATGGGTAACCCCGAGAGGCTGGACTTTGCCTTCTGAGTGTGACTCCCAACTCTGTTGCCTGCTGAGTCTGTGTCACTTACAAACTCTGGTCTCTTCACCTGTTAAGCTAGCTTCTATAAAGAGCGGATGGGATAGACAGCCAATCAGTGCTCCTAGTGGGAACTGATACTCACAAAAGGGATCTATGCCTTTTTAAGCCTAATGATTAAGAATACATTAATTTTTACCAGGAGCTGAACTGCAGCCCCCACAGACAGAGGGTCTCGTGCTCTTACTGGTGTCTACTGCTTTGAAGAGTTCTGAATTGCTGCTTATCTTGGCTCCTATGGTGAGATTAGCCAGACTGACTCATGGAAAGAGTCTATCTGGAATCCCCGGTGGACTCTGGAGTGAGGGTGGTACCCTAAGAGATTACAGGGAAGGGCCCTAAACTGCCAGAGCCCTTCAGGACAACGGTCAGCGGGTTTTCCATGAATCCCTGTCTCCAGTGCACTGTTTGACCCTTAGTCTTGGGGACTCTGCATTTCCAGTGACCCCTTCCACATTGACCCAGATCACACACAAGCACAGGCTCCTCCTCTGTGCTGTGCACCTTCTCCTAGACACTCCATTTAATTCTCAGCCTCATCCCCAGAAATGTTTGTGACAAACCCCTCGTGGCCCTTTAGTAGAGCCCAAGAAACTGAGACACCCAGGTGGACCTAGTATCCTGCACTTATAATTCCAGCACCAAGGAAGTAAAGGGAGATAGGGCTCAGCAGCTCTCTAGCTGGCCAGCCTAGCCTGCTTCATGATCTCCCAGCCAGAGAGAGACACCAAATGGATAGATTAAAAAATTAAAAAAGGTGGACAGCCCTTGAAGGGCAAACATTAAGGTTGCCCTCTGACACCCACATGTATATGTGCATGCATATGCATGCAACTGTACATATATGAATACACACAAATCCACAGGCTGTCAAGGAGTTTCCCCAAGGTTATTCAGAAACAGAACCGAGCTTTGAAAATGCTGTCTGTGTATCTGTCTGCAAAGCCTATGCAATTTTTTCTGACTATTTTTATTTGCATCATTTAAGCAACCTATAAGTGTTGTAAGTGTTGTAAGAAGTTTGTAAGTGAAACCATGACAGAGAAAATAAACAGGATCACACCCCTAGAGCAATATTTTTACAATAATTCATTACTGCAGCTGTACATATATGTGTGTGTATGCGTATGAGTGTGTGTGTATCTGTGTGTAAATGCGTATGTATATGTGTGCACATACCTAAACTTTTGTGTGTTTATATGTGTGTATGGTATATGTGTATATGTGTCTATATGTACATATACTTGTATGAGTGCACATGTATATGTGTTTAAATAGTAAAAATTATTCTGTTATGGATTTTCATTTGCCTTACTTATTTACTATCCCATCATGATTTTATTATTTTTCCATATAATTTGCCTAACAACTATGTCAGAAATGATGGCTTATAAGATATATAATATTTCTCCACATATGTGTATGTGCCTATGTATGATTATGTATATATATGTGTGTGTGCCTATATGATCTCATATATATATATATGTACATATATACACACACATATACTTATATTATATATGCTGCTTTGGTTAATGTTAGTTTTCAACTTAGTAGGATCTAGAATCATCTAGAAATCAAATCCCTGAGAGTTTCTAGATTGGGTTAATTGAGATTGGGAACTACCACCCCCCCAAGGGCAGAGAGCACTATGAGCTAGTATCCTAGGTTCAATAAAAAGGAGAAAGAGAGGTGCGCCAACATTCATCTCCCTCTGCTCTCCATCTGCCTACAGATGTAACAGGACCAGCTGTCTCAGGGTCCTTTCGTTGGGTATTCTGTGCCAGCAGTGGGAAGGGAGCGGTAGCTAGTACTGGTATATAATATTATATAATAACCCCCTTTCACTTTAGAGATGTTTATTTCTAATCTTTCTCAATCACGAACATCTTTGTCTTAATTTTTTAAAATATAGTTTATTAATTTATTCATATTACATCTCAGTTGTTATCCCATCCCTTGTATCCTCCCATTCCTCCCTCCCTCCCTCCCATTTTCCCCTTACTCCCTTCCCCTATGACTGTGACTGAGAGGGACCTCTTCCCTTAATTTTTTAAAAAGCACCCGTAGCAGGCAGTTCTCTGCTCTGCTATGTGTCTTCTGTGCGGTTGTAGCTTGTCTGAGTTGTTTAATTGACTCCCCGAGTCAATTTGTACTGCAGCTTCTCTAATGGGAAAGCTGAGGCCTAGGGAAGTGACATCCGTCTCTACAACAGATTGCATGAAGCAGAGGAAAAGACAAAAATCAAGGTTTACAGATGCCACTGCATCACCCACCCCAGCTCCTGGCTGTTTCTCTGGCCCATCACGTCTCTCTTCTTAGAAGTTGCTGTCTCTGAAATCAGAGCCCAGGTCTCTGTTTAAGGTTTTCCCCAGCAGGAGAGGAGAGACTTCTAGGAGGCACTGCATGGTGAGGCAGGGGAGCAGCCTTTGGAGGCATTTCTATGTCCTGACTGCCTCCCTCGCATTCGAGCCATCCGAGAATGCGCCCAGCAAAATGATCCCATACTTGTCACCTGCCTCTCATCTGACCTCTAACCTGTCTCTCATTAGACATGGCCCTTAATCCCTGACCTGCATTCCTTCAAAGACAAGGGCTTTCATGACACTCAGCCTCCCCCTGCACGTGAGGCCTGCTGGCTGATGCACAGAGGCGGCCTGCAAATTGACTGGGATTAAGCCTACACTTTCCTCTCTGTCAGATGTCCCACTGTGGCCCGGAAAGAATCCCCCAGGCCTGGCAGGCAGGCCTCAGCCTCTGGAGAGCAAGCTGTTGCTTCTTCCCTGTTTGCTGTTCTTTCTGCATGTCCAGCACCTGCCTTTGACCACAGTGGTGGCCAGGAGTTCACATTTCTTGTATAGAATAGTATTCTCCTGGCCCTGCTTCCTTACAGAGCGCTTTGGAAATCCCTGCTTGGCCATTTGTTACTGTTGTTTTATTTTGTTTTTCTCTTTTGGCCGGTCTCAAATGACTCTAAGCATTATGTAACTGGCAAAGGCTTGGCCTTGCCTCCGAGCCCCCTCCCCCATGTTGCTTTCCTAGATCTGCCAGAATGGATTCCCACTGATTTGCTGGCTGAAAGCAATACAGGTTTATTCTCTCATAATTTGGGGGACTAAAGATGTGAAATGTGGACATAGGCAGGGTCCCCCTCCCCCGCTGAGGGGCCTGGAAGAGGATGCATTCCATGCCTGCTCCATAGAGGAAGAGCATAACCTCCAGCCTGCCTTCCAATCAGTACCTCTGTCTGCACGTGGCCTCTTTTCAATACCTAAGTCCAAACCTCTTTCTTTCTCCTCCTTTCTCTTTCTCTTCTTTTTCTTATCAAGATGCCAGCTCATCAGGTTTAGGGTCATTTCTACTTGAAACCCTTTAACTGATTGCCAGCCCAGGGCCCGACTGTGCAGATATACCCCTGTTCTGATGTTCTCGGCATGCATGAATTTCTGGAGAGGAAGGTGCCACACACCGGCCACGACCACGGCTTTCCTCTCTCGCCATGGGAAGCACCAATCATTGTCTTCCCCCTTCTTGCCCGTGCCACCATTTCATTGGAAGATGACGACGCCAATTCTAAGATGAGGGAAGGCCTCAGAGGTCCTTCCGCCAGAAACACTTTCTCTAGTGGCACGCTCCTCTTTCCTGTGTTGCTCAGTATGGAAGCCACAAGGCACATGACTACTGAAGATCTGGACTGTGTCTAGGTTACTGAGGGTCTCAACTGTTCATTTGAACCATTTTGCCTGTACATAGAATTAGCCAGGTGTGCATAGTGTGTCTGCAACCCCCTATTTACAGATGCCCCGAAGCCCACAAGTGTCATACATTTTATCTACAGAAACTCATTGATACTGAGTTTAAGCCCAGACTAGGCTACATAGGATTTTGTAAAAAAAAAAAAAGGGGGGGGGGGGGGGGGGGGGAGCTAGGAGGAAGAGAAAAGAGAATAGGGAGAAAATGAGGAAGAGGAAGGAAGAAAGGAAGGGAAGGAAAGAGGAGGGGGAAAGGATCACCGCATTTTAAACCTTCAGGCATAAGCAAATATCCCATAATGTTTAAGAATCAGATATCAGCGTCAAAAGCATGAAGTGGCTTCTTAATTTGACACAGCCAAGTACAAAGTCATGTGTGCAGTGCATAGGCAGTAGCTCACTTTCCTTTTTGTGTGTATAAAAGCAAATGTTGTATGCTAGTGGCTGAGGACTGAGAGAGAGAGAGACCTGAGTGAGTGACACCATCTGTGCACAGACACAGTGTCCTGTCACCACCCCTATCCCCATGTGTGAAAGGAACACAAAATGCAGCTGCAGGAGCAGGGCTGAGTAGCTCAGAGCTGGGCTGGGAGGTCCACAGCTCCCTGCATTGGGCAAGTCAGATGTTAACAGTAAATCAAAGTGCTGCTATCACAGGGAGCAAGGGTCAGAGCTGCTTTCTTTGGAACGTTAAACATCTATAGGAGCCCATGCTATAGTGTGTGTCTGTGTCTGTGTGTCTGCGTGGGCACACACACACACACACACACATACACACGCAAACACATGTGCTATGCCATGTATGTTGAGATGGAGAACAACTTTCAGGAACTGGTTCTCTCTTTCCACCACATGGTTCCCCGAAATGGAACTCAGGTCATCAGTCTTGGCTGCAGGCACCTTTACCACTGAGCCATCTTGCCTATTCCCCTCTCTATCTTATTGTTTGAGACAAGATCTCTCGGTGAACTTGGAGCACACCCATTCTGCTAGGTTAGCTGGCCAGCCAGGGATGCTCCTGTCCCCACCTCCGCAAGGCTGGGGCTCGGGGCAGGTATGACCACATCAGCCTTTTTACTTGGGACTAGGCTATCAAACTGAAATCTTCATATTTGTTCAGCCATCACATGACCAGTTGAGCCATCCCCCAGCCCCAGATTCTATATTTTAATTGTAATTAAGCAGGGTGACATTTCACTGTTCAGGGTTCCTTGTATCCCCTGCTATGTGTCAGACACCCACCACAAAAGCCATTCACTCAGCGCCTGAGCTAAGGTGGCTCTCTTAACTCCAAAGACCAGGAACAGGCTCCGTGGCCAACAGTGTGTGACTGGGTTCACGAGGGAGCTGAGGGCCGGGGGCCCCTTCTCTGGCTTCTCCTCCTGTCATTCTTAGAAACACAGTCGTATTGCTTCCTTCCTCCATCCAGGTGGTGGCAACACAAAGCGAGAGAAAGGAGAACTTGAGCAGGCTCCAGAGGGAAGGCGTTCTCTAATTAGGGAAGTGGAAACCAGAACAGAACTGAAGAGCTGGGTTCGGACAGCCCCTGTCTGCTCCTCTGGCTGTAAACAGGGCGCCCCATGGATGTGCTGGTCAAAAAACCTCCCATCGAAGGTCAAAAAAAAAAAAAAAAAAAGATACAGCATATGAAGCAAGTGACAGAGGAGGGCGATAGAGCAGGGTGATCGTCAGTCCACCAGGACAGAGTCTGGCCTGAGGTGGGTCAACATTTCAGCATTACTGTCCTTGCTACGCCAGGACTGCTAGGTGTCTCACCTCCTTAGCTTCCTGGCATCTGTTCTGCTTGCTTTGTCATCTTCTGATCCCTCCCTCTTCTTGGTCTATAGGACATGGAACAGTTCTCTGGCTATAGTTTCTCGTCTTTGAACTGACTGGTGCAGGCCAGGCTGGTTTATTCTTCAGCGCACACACACACACACACACACACACACACACACACACACACACACAC
>OU015753.1:12472407-12482708 GCA_907169655.1 Acomys percivali
CCAAACATGCAGCATCATTGACTGTGAACTACAGTTTCTCAGGAATTATAAAATTCCATATATAAAATTTGGTTCTATGTCCAGAACCAAAACCATGTTGAGGTCACCAGGTGCTGTGCAGCCTTGAATTGCTAGAAACACCTGGTGTTTCTTATGAGTTTGATTTTTAATTAACTGTTACTTATTGAACATTCAGAAATCTTTTGCTACTGCCAGTTTTTGGTGACCCCCCACATTCAGTTAAGTGACCCCAGATGTGCCCATAAGACACAGGCTAAGAAGAAGCTGGGCTCTAGTTATGTTCAGGTGGTTGTCAAAGCCTTTACCCATGACTTTTCTTCTGACGTCAGGACTCCTAACTTGTGCTTTCCCGCCCTGTCCCACTGTGCTAGCCACCTTCCCCTCCCCGGAGCTCGGCAGCACCACCGCCCCATCTTGTAGGCAGCAGATATTCGGTTCCTGGTTTTGCAGAAAAGCAACCTCTCAAGAGGACTTTGAGTACCACCTATTAGCTAATGTGCGGTAGAGCTGGGTCTCAGCATCACAGGTTTCAGAACGATAGTAAAGTTAGGACAGAGTTGTAGCCAAGCGGTGCGGTAAGAGCTTTCTTTAACCTATGAAGGCTGCCCTCCAGACAAGTGCTAATCCCAGTGGAACTCTATTTTAAAAATAAGAATGACATCATAGGGTCATGGACAAATATGTAACCACAAGTGTGTTCATCACAACATCGCCTATGACAGTAAATTTTAAAAATTAGACGGAATGCCCAGGGAGAGGAGGTCATAGAAATAAGTCAGGCTACAATTGCCCCGTGGGGTGCTAGGTCATCACCAAAGTACAGTATAGAAGAATGGTTGATGTGATGGTAAACGACTATTATCTTTCGATAAAGGGAGGAGGGAGAATTACCCCAAAACTCAAAGAGGGAAAAAAAGAGACATGTGCTTCTGTTCTCTTCCTAAAACTCACCTTTGTAGCAGGGATGTCGGTTCTAATGCTAAGAGCAATGGTATCTGATGTGTCTGTCTTGGTCTCTTCTTAGCGCCGCATCTGTATTCTCATTTCCTGTAATGAAACTGTAGGGATAGTGGGACTTCTGTGGGAATATATTGTATCTTATCTTTGATTCCGCAAGTTGACTATAGCATGGATGATCTGATTGTGAGAAGAGCTTGGTGATGATGTCTAGTCAATAACAGCCGTGTCCTTGGAGAGTTCATCGTGTGTGGGGGGCGGGCCGTGGTTGATTTGCATCCCATGTTCTCCGTGCTCAATGTGTTGCCGGAAGTTGCAGAGTGACCCCGCCTCACGAGACAAGACACAATGTCTGGGATCTGGACACTTTATAAAGCCCCATGGAAACACTTTAATTTCATTTAAAATCAGAAAGAACACGCTCACTACAGTGCACACTGGGGGCACACTCATGTTTATACGTACCTAGGCATAAAGTAGAGTTTGTTCATTTCTTTTTAAGGAGAGAGCTGACAAAGGCAGAAATGATTACCACCTACAGAGGCTATAATGCAGGCTGGGGTGGGAGCGGTCCCTTATACAGAGAAGGTATGGGGGCTCTGATCCCATTGCTTGCTCAAGCTGGCGTGCGGTAGTATTTGAATGCTGACTCTAGTATGCTGAGTGACCACCTCTTGCCCTGTTTCTGCTTCTAAGATCATCTGTCATCACTTCCTGGAAGCTATGTTAGTGTTTGATTTTTTTTCCTGACAGGGACAAAGTATCTGCAATGTCCTGATCCTTTCCTTTTACAGCTACCCTTGGAGCCAGGTAATTTTGCATGGACCTTGTGTGCAAGAACTGTAAATTTCTCACAGCATGTGTTGAAGCCTTGCCTGCATCTCTAAGCAGAAAAGCAATGGTCTTAATGAGGAACAGTCTATGAACCCTTCAATAGTCTTCATTTTCAGGTGTCCCAACTGCCTGGTGACTCCTGGCCACCTTAGCATGTGCACATACACACCAACAGTAATTTCCTTTCTGTTTTAGTAACAGATTCAAGAAGTCAAAGACAAAACTTTTTTTTAAGCATCTGGATGAAAATTTCACTTCCGTTGAACATGCAGGGCAAAATACAAAGCTCAGGCAGTATGGGTAGAAAACAAGTGCTCACACGGCTGTGGTGCTGAAGTACTTGTGTTTTGATTCCTAGGCCTTGCCGTAGGTATTGGTGGGCTCTGGCTATAAATGAGAACTATTTTAAATTTTGTGAGACACATAATCTCTGCCTTAACTGCTCAGCTCTGCCGTGATGACATGAACGCAGCCGTGGTTATTGTATAAACAGAAGAGTGTGATGGAATTCCACTAAAGCTCTACAAACATAAGTGAGGGTGGGGCTGCTGGTCTAGCCCATAGCCTACAGTTTACAGCTCCTAAGCATAGTTCCCAATAGCACTCAAAATACACAAAACCCCATATATTGAGCACCCAGTTCCCTAGGTCTGAGGAATTCAGGCAAGTTAGACACGTACAATAAGTTTTCAATAAATATTAGTCGAAAACAAAAAAACGAATGGATGATTTTCAAATCATTTTAACCCTAAGGCTAAGCATGCCAAAACAGGATGGTGTACGAGTAATTCTAGCATCTCTTAAGTTCCACCTGTTTACCAGGCATGGCCCAACTAAGTGTTCCCTTCTAAGTCCAGAGGCTCACACAGAAAATTGGATCCTCAACTGAAAGAAGCCAGAACAAAGCTCATGAAATGTGTGTCATCCACTCAAGGTCCCCAAAAAATCAAAATGGTAGAGGTGAGAGTCACATCTGTCCTCTTAGCCCAAGACTCAAGAAATCTCAGTCCCTCTACACACACACACACACACACACACACACACACACACACACACACATACAGAGAGAGAGAGAAAGAGAGAGAGAGAGAGATTTTGTGAAAAATCAAATGTATGAGCATTTTTGCTGATTATCATGTCATTAGAGTTCTAACAAGCCCAAACAACCTAAACCATGTCACAAGGAAGGGAAAAAAAAAAAAAAAAAAAAAAAAAGAACCCCTCATGGACTTTGACATCACTGAGCAAATTACTTCTTTTACACTGATTTTTCACAATGTGCTGACACTGCCCCAAGCCAGTGGCTACAATTGTAAAGCCAAGCACAGATGGGCTCTGGGCTTCACTTTCCTAGGTTCCCCGCCCTCTGACAAGCGACTCTACTCCACTGCTAACTGTCCATCCCTCTTCTCTGGCTCGGGCTGAAGGTCTGAAGTGTCTATCATTTCCTCTTCCGAGGTCTATGTCTACCTCTCTGAAAAATCCACCAAGTCAAAGAAACTAAAAACACCATGCCCTAAAGAGAAAGAAAGAGAGGAGGCTGCGCGGTCAACAGCAGCAACAGCAATTCTGGGGGAAAAGAATCCAGAGCTGGGAGGTGGCTTGCTCAGCAGAGGGCCTGCCTTGCAAGCTCGCTGGCTACATGACTGAATAAAGCAAAGCAAAGAATCCGGGTGTGGTGGTGAATGCTTGGGATCCAGCTCTGGCCAGGATGAAGCAGATGGATCCATGGTTCCCACTGGCCAGTCAGTCAGCCTAGCCTATCTGGTGAGTTCCAGGCCAGTGTGAGACCCCCATCTCAATAAAGCTAAGAAGACAAGTATATGGTGCCTGGGTGCCTGAGGAAGGATACCCAAGATTTTCCTTTGATCTCCACATGCACAGGAACATGTGATCTCCTTTACATACACACACACACACACACACACACACACACACACACACACACACACGAGGGGGTGGGTCCCCAGTCTCTTTTTTACATATGGGAAGGGTATATCTGTGCATGACCATTCTATTCTGAGGCAGGGCAGTCTTTCTAAGTTTTGACCCAGCTTCTGATAGTGAGTACTGTGTCCTTCATCAGCTTTACACACGCAAAAGCACCGTACAAAATGATGCACACTCTATTCACCATCCAAGAACACCTCTTCCCAGCCATAAAGTGTACATCGTGGGGATCAATTGTATTGATCTTTTTCCCAAGTGCCTCTGTCAGAAGGAACACAAAGTATTAGCCAGACTCGTCTCCCCAATCCATAGGATGCTGTCGGACTGCTTAGATCCTCTTGGGGCTAGCCACAGCCCCTGTAACATGATTTGTTTTTGCCTTAAAGAAGATACAGAACCATTGCCAAATAGATTTAAAGAGAACAATCATGTGCAAGTTCTAAATGCTTCTTTGAATTTACTGGCTCTTCCAGGCTTCCCCATGAGAAGTAAAGAATGAAGGGAAAGAAAAGAGAAAGAAAGGAAGGAAAGGAGGGAGGGAGGGAGGGAGGGAGGGAGGGAGGGAGGGAGGGAGGGAGAGAGAGAGAGAGAGAGATCAGTGAATAGTGAAAAGGCATGAGGTAACCAGGTGTATCACTGTCTTCAAAGGTCCTCAAAGTTGTCCCCCAAGAGAGAAAGTAGGACAGTATAGCAAGTAAAAGTTCTTCTTAATTTGAAGGTGAGCTTGGTCTAAGATTTGTTCTGGGTCCTGGCATCCCAGTATGGGAACTCAGGCGAGGGGGAACTGCCCCACTTGGCCAGGCCAGGTCAAAGGAACTGACCAAAATACCCTGCCTTATCAGCCATCTTTGCATGGTCTGAATACATTCAAGGCTGCAGACACCTCCTCCCCCAAAGCCCAAGGAGTCACCAGGGTGCTTAGCATCGATGTCCACACCTTCTGGTATCCTGTTTTCTCCCAATCCCTATGACTGTTGGGATTTCAATGTGAGGGAGTGGTGGAATGTCGTGACACCGGAAGCAGATGCCTTGTTCCACGGAAATGTTCGTTTCTCCTACTTCCTTCTTTTAGACTCCTTCAGCCCTCTCTCCATGGGAGCAACAGGATCGTGTGTGACCATGAGCAATGCTCAGATGGAAGCTCTGAACACATATGACAGCAGTACCCCTCAGAGTTGGCACACCTTTCCCAGGCAGAAATGGGACTTCTCCAGATGGGAACATTAATTCTGAACTCGGCGGACATTCGGCTCAGCGCCTTTCCTATACACACAAGCCTGACATTTATGAAATCTAATTTAATAAACGTCTATGATATAGCACTCATTAACATACCAAAAATAGTTCTAGAGTTGTCCAATTTAATCAAATAAATTGTTGTTATCATTTATTTGCCAAAAGGCCGACCCTTTATTAAGGGCAAGCTGCTGCACCAAGGAGGGCTAGGACTTGTGGGGGTCTTACAAGGGGAAGGGGACCCCACAGCTCTGATCCTGTGTAGTGGGGGGCATCTGTGCTTTTCTCTGTTTGCTTCTGGTATGATAAGATGAAAAATTGCCATTCATATATCATCTTCATAAATCTTCCCGACAATAAGTCATAAAGCCTTGTGTCCTTACATATGGCAAGCGCTGGGAGATGATGTTGACATATGTGAGCAGCAGTTTCTGAAAGAAAAAAAAACTCTATTGCCTAAGATAAACTTGCAGAGGTGTTTTCCGTTTCTTCAGTCCCTGGCCATAGGGCTGCCTCCTTTGATTCCAGTTTAGCATCAGAAAGATCTGAAGCTCACTAGTTATTTTGCCTGTTTGCTTAGCTCCCTTTCTGTGTGACCTGCAGAATGAGCTAATAGACACTCCCAGCTGAGGCAGAACACAAGGGTTCTGGTTTTCTTCTAGGCTATACCCAGAGGACCTAAAAGCTCCAATACATTAACTTTCCCCAGCTAATAAATATTGCCTATTTATCTTTAAAACCTCTGATTTTTATTTTCCATATCTATTAGCCAAATGGAAGGAGATAGAAGACGTGTCAATGTGTCTGAAGCTCGGCAGCACTGGGACATGCACTGTTGACATATAGTAAGATGAGAGCGTACGATGCTTTGGCTGGAAAACAAAACAAAACAAAAAACCAAAACGAACCTGTGTTCCCACTTAAGCCAGTTGTACCTCTGATCTGTGGAAAGGAATAGATTCAATCTTTTTTGTTTTATTTAAGCGCCTGCAGTATTTGTAGCCTCTCACAGAAGGCCAGGCTCCTGTACTGGAAACCAGTCACCCTTAGGCAAGGCTGCCAGTACAAGCATCTCTCAGGAGTGAAGCTCTGGCTAGAGACTCTCAAAGCTTCCTATGGTCTATCACCACTTCCTGGCTCCAAGACAAAGCTTTATCACAGGCCTATCGTGTGCTGGGCCTTTCCAGCCTTGTCTTATCTGGGCCCAAGAGGGACACACTTCTTTCCTGAGATAGTATTCCAAAAGTCGTAAACAAAATGAAGTTCTTGGTATTTGGTCAACAAGAGAAAACCATTTGGAAACCCAGGCAGGGAAGCCGTATTGCAGGCTATAGATTGGGAAGTCAGCCAGGCATGATGAGGTAGACTGCCCCCCATGAACTTCTCTCTTTGTTCCTTCATCCCCTGTCCACGACCCTGCATGAGAAGCCCATTTGAGGGGGTCATCTGCCTCTGCACTCACCACCCAGGATAATATAACATCCCAAGAGCATGCTGTGGGTATTTGCTTTGTTCTTAGTGCCAGGTTGAGAGAGGCAGAAAATTCACCATCTTCCCTTGAAATGAGGGGGTGGGGTGGGGGAGGGTCTGGCACAAGCCCCCTTGATATTTGGTACCAAGCATCAGACAGACTGGCTGTGCTATTCTTATGCTAATTATTTTACCAAGTGATATTTGATTGTTTCTATAAAAGGTTTATGTCAGTGGAACTCACCACAGGCTTTTTAATGACCTCAAGACGAAAGGAAGAAATGCACCCGAGTCCATTAAAGAATTAGGCTTTGTTAATACACCAGTCTGGGCCACCTTCTCAGCCTCAGAGGGAAAGGAGAAAGGCTCTCCACTCACTCAACAACTTTTGCTGAAAGGAGGGGGGTGGGTAGAATCCTCACCTGGATTCTGGTTTTCTTCCATTCTTGAAAAGGAAACGTGGTATAGAAAGAATATTGCAATAGCCAGCTAAAGTGGGGATTAGGATGCTACTTCACAATCCAAGGCAACACAGAATATTCCAGAAACAACCATATAAAATGTCTTTGCCTTGCTGGGGGTGGGATATAGAGCCTTGTGCATGCTAAGCACAAAGCTCTTAATACCAAAGCTGTGTGACCTCTCTTTTACCAATCAATGAACAGTCACAGAAGTGAGGGCCAAGTGGCTTTCCCAATGTATTCAGACAGGATCCAACCTATCCAGGCCATCTGATACTCTCTGACTGAAGGGTCTGTTCCTTAGTCTCTGTGCCTTGTGCTAGGACAGAGCTCAGGATCCGGTGGGAATTTGGGGCACAGCATTTGTAAGGATGAAGTGGCTCTAGCTCTTCTTCTGTAAGCTGCGCAGGACAGGGAGGTACTTCTGCTGAGATGAGATGTACAGGTTTAGCTTTGAAAACAAAATTCCCTGAAAGTCACAGTAAATTGCTGATGTTTTCACAATTTAATCACCAACCACTTCCTCCTTTTATTCTTCTGAACGTGTTGTGTCACCACGAAAAGAAAACAGAAGCGACTGTACTTCCAAGACTTTGTAAAAATAAAGGATATTTATCATACTCTTCTCAGCAGCCCTGACATGTGGACGCAAAGCCTGCTATGAGACGCCGTCCAGTGACTCATGGACAGATGGATGGATGCAGCTAGCTTTGCCATGGTCCCTGAGTCCCATGAACCCTCCAGAACACAGAAGCAAGTCTGATGCTAGCAGCTCAGCCATCTCCCAGTGGTGTCCCTGTCTATAATTATTAGCAATGAGTAATCGCCCTGCCTCTAACCAGTGCAGTGAGCGGCTGCTCTTGGGCACACAGAGCAGCTGCAGACAGCCCCAAGCGGGTACATCACCTCAGTCACTGCTCCTGGGACAGGACAGGTGCTATTCCCAGTCACAGCCAGACACATGGCACATTGCAGAAAGGAAACAGGGAAGGAAGAACTCGCTTAAGAGGGATGTATAACAGAAAGCTCAGATTTTTGCAGGGAATAACATTCCAAGGGATATAACAGAACACCCCAAACTAAAGGATGTCAGGCTGTGGTCCACAGAGGACAGAGGGAAGCTAATCTTTCTTGAAGGAGGTATGATGAGAGAGAGAGAAAGACAGAGACAGAGACAGAGACAAAGAGAGACAGAGAGAGACACAGAGAGACAGAGACAGAGAAAGAGAGATACACAGAGAGACACAGAGACAGAGACAGAGAGACAGAGAAAGACAAAGAGACAGAGAAAGACAGAGAGACAGAGACAGAGAGAAAAAGACAGATACAGAGAGAGACAGAGACACAGAGACAGACAGAGGTGTCTACTAGAAAAAGGATGGTTAAGCAACCAAATCTAAGTAGTAAAGGACCCCCAAACTACACTCTCTCTAATATGGTTACAGGCATAATTGGCAGGCAGACTCTTGAGAGGAGAGTGGGTGACCAATGAGATTGAGGCTAGAGGCCCAGGAATACCAACTGTATTAGAAGGTAGACTACTAGGCTGTGAGTACTGCCCATATGGAACTGGGCCAGCATCAGACCAGTTGGTACACACAAATCCTATACACACGGAGCCATTCCCAACATAGAGAGACTTTTCAGCTCTAGTAGACAGCCATATCTTTCCCAGCAGCCAAGAAATCTCTGAATACAGACATTCCTGATTTCCCTCCGTCTCCACTTCCCTTTGTCCTGCTAAGATCTGTGGACCTTCCTCCTTGAGCTAGCCTCTGTGCTAAGTGTAATGCCACTGACAACAGCCCTGACTGTGGGTAGTTCGGCCTTGCTGCAAACTCATGTGCCATGGATCCTTGAGCTGTGTGTTGAGGCTCACAGCTCTCCTCTCTACAGCATACAACCCACTGAGGCAAGACGTGTGTGTGTGTGTGTGTGTGTGTGTGTGTGTGTGTGTGTGTGTGTGTGTGTGTGTGTGTGTTCTATAAGATCATAGGGACGTAAGCACATTATCATGGAAGCATTAGAAATCAGGTGTGGGATTCTCAGGCTCTTTCTTTCTCTTCCCCCACTCACTGAAAGTGTTCTACTGATGTGGAGGTACTATGAGATTTTTCTAAGCCATTAGACTTGCCATTCATAGACAAGTGTCCCAAATCAGTTCCCGGCTCCACAGTGGATAGCGTGTGACACGCATTTGCTTTTGTTTTATATCCCTGATAATTTAGAGGTTTTTTGTTTACAGCATCATTGAGTAGTATATCCTGGTTAATAAATTGATTATTAACCTTGCCTTTCAACCCCGCCCTTTGTGACTTCTCTTTTGGCCAGACTTCTTCTAGGAGTTTCCCTACAGGATTTCCAGGTCCTTCATTATCTGGCAAATAACAGCAGGTCAGGAAATGCATGCACAGTGAGTGAGAGTGCCAATGAACATTGGCAACCTCAGGGCTAGCAAGGACATCCATGCCTAGGCCCTGCCCTGAAAGCTTCAGAAAGAAGGGTAAATTTACAAGGCCACAGGGATTTGTCCAACCAGTAGCAGGGCTATGGTCTGTCTTAACCACCAAGTACATCCTGTTTCCATCTCCCTGACTGGCCTCAGTTTGCTGAATTTTCTTTCCCAGAGTGTGTCCTGCTGTGGTGATACGCTTCCCCCTGGAAGAGTTGAGGCTGCCCATGGAAAGGCCACTGACCACATTACTGAGAAAGCGAAGTACTATTACTTGAAATTGGACTAAGTTGTGGGTGCCTGGTTCCTCAGTGTGGATATCCTGTGAGAAGCTTATTCATCATTGACATAGGTTACTCATTTGATTCTCATGACCCTGTAAAATGAATTTCATCCTATCTTTTGAATAAAGGGAAAGATACATGTTCCAAAGAGGTAAAGGACCAAAGTCACACAGCTCCTAAATAGTAGGGGTGGTCTTCGAACCCTAGTGTGGCTCCAGTGTAGAAGCTCTGTGTGACTCTAGTGTCTCATCTTTCCACGGGTCACTTTTAGGGTTTAAAGAGAAGGATGGGCGGAAAGAGAAAGACAGAACAAGCTAGAAACAGAGACATCTTCTTAGGGGCTGGCAGTGACATGGGAATAACTTTGCTGAACTCTCTGTTTATCCAAGTTTGTCACTGGTGTTTTTACAGGAAGCTGTAAGGACTTCCTGCTTTGACTCTCACAGATGCAGAGCTAGATAATTCCCCTATTGACATACCTTCAGGGCAAGGGGAGGGCCCGAGCTGCTGACTCTTGTGGGATTTCTGGACAAGCGCTGATGGATCACCTCCACAGCTATTATCTCCCCACAGCTGACAGAAGTGGCTCTGTGTGTGTGTGTGTGTGTGTGTGTGTGTGTGTGTGTGTGTGTGTGT
>OU015753.1:12495035-12530692 GCA_907169655.1 Acomys percivali
ACCAAGGTCCCATGTTTGATCCCTAGAACAGGAAGGGAGGGAGGAAAGAAAAGAGGGAGGGAGGGAGGGAGGGAGGGAGGGAGGGAGGGAGGGAGGGAGGAAGGAAGGAAGAATGTATTTTGTATTTGCTATCATCTTAGGTCTGAAAGTTGCCTCTGGATAGATGGCCTGAGGTTTAAGAGGACCCCATGATCTTCATGGCTAGGTTGCTGAGGAGGAAGCTGGTATGAAGCTGGCTACCTGGATCCTGGACTGAAGCTGAACCAGTTCCCCTAAGGAGAAATTATGAGGGGGAGGCAAGGACTAGAGCTAGCACAGAGTGCTCAGCAAGGAGGAGGCTCTGTGGGCAGAAGCCTCAGAAAACAAAGACTGCGACCTTCTGCACAACCCTTACCCCAGAGACTTGTGGGTCCTTCGGGTGAATGAAGCAGAGGGTGCCCAGCATCTCTGTAGCTTTGGGTGTGTTTCTGCCAGCTCAGAAGCAGCTGGGCTAGCCCTGTGTGTTTCCCAGCCATGCACGTTCATGTTCACTGGGAGGCAAGCTTGCAGATCTAGGGTAGACTCAGTGGAAACCTCCGCTCCCACCAGCAAACCTGGGCTGCCAAAACAGCCTGGGAAAGGAATGAGAAATAACAGAGGCAAAATAATGTAAAGGAAGTGAGCACTGAGTAGATCTTGCCCATCCTTTCTGCATAGATTTCCTGCCATGGAGACTGAGCAAAGGGGATGTTTTACCCCTGAGGCCGGGGCAGACAGTGGTCCTGGAGAGGAGGGGAAAAAAATCACTTCCTGGAAGAGAGTCTTTTAATTGCTCTTTTAAGAGGAGGCGGGAGCTGCCAGAGGAAGGCCAATACATGATTATTGGGGTATCTCCAATGGTTCAGCCCAGAGGCAAGCAGAGGAGATCCCCTGCCTCAGGCAGAGCCCACATCAGAGCCAATTTTAAGCATCCCTGGAGGTGATACCCAATAGGCGGTTTCAGAATCTTGGGCTTCGCAGGGCTGGAGTAGAGGAAGTTTTGTCTTGAGCCCATCTGTGCCAGCTACTTAGCATGGTGGCTTGGGGTGAGCTTCAGGCAAGTGTCACTCCCACACATGTGCACCCCACAAAATGTGCATCCCATATGATTTGTAAAATTCTCATCGGTGACTATCTTAAGACCTTGTCTGGGCTAACCACACAGCTGAAGTGAGATAATATCTGAGAGCCTGTCCCTAGGGAAGGTGATGAGCCTCTGTTTACCCCCATCCTTTAGTCTTCCTCTTCCTTCTCTTTCTCTTGCCCTCTCTCCTCTTCTCCTTCTCCTCTTTCTCCTCCTTCCTGTCTTTCTCCTCCTTCCTGTCTTCCTCCTCTTCCTTGTTTTCTTTCTCCTTTTCCTTCACGTGCTATTTGACATCTTCCTTCTCTTTCTCTTCTTCCTCCTTGTCCCTGACCTGTCCTCATTCTTTTCTAACTTCCTCATCCACTTCCTCCACCTCTTCCGCCTCCCTTCTTTCCTCCTCATCTTTCTCTTCCTCCTCCCCCATACTCCTCTTCACTTTCCTTCCTCGCTTCCTCTTCCTTATTCTTTCTCCCTCACTTTCCCTCCCCTCTTTCTCTTCCTCTTCCCTGTCCCCCTGCTCCTGCCCTCTTCTCCTTTCTTCTCCCTTGCTCTTCTTTCCTTTCCCCCCTCCCCCTCCCCTCTTTCCCTCTGTCCCCCTCCTTTCTCCTCTCCCTGCCTTTAGCCCCTCTTCTCTCCCCCCTCCGTATCATTTATCAAGTTGCCTTGCTTCATTCCTGGGAGAGGAGGGTACATTTGTTTTGCCATGAACCCTAGGGAAGCACACCAAACGTTGCTTTAGCCTAGGAGCCCTTCCTGGAGGCGGAAGGTGGTGCCTGGGCCCCAGGGGCATCCTAAGGGGCTGGAGGGGAGCTGCACCTGGAGAATGGGTGAGCCCACATCCAGGGCACCCCTATCTTACTCTCTGCCCTACTTTCTTCGTGGTCTAACCACAAATGTTTCCTTCAATCTCATACTTTAAAAACCTGCCCCTGGTTTTCACACCATTTCCTGCCAGCTCTTCATTCTAATCTCAACTGCCACAAAATAAAGACCCTTTAGTTTAGTAAAAATGGCAAGTAAGGCTGCCCCGGGCTAAGCCAGTTACCACTGTCATTCGATGATCATGGGGCAAGTGGCGCTGCCCTCAGTGTGTGTGCTGAAGGATAATGACACCAATGGCACAACCAGCACAGTAGGTTCACTGAATCATCGGGCATCCTTCAACATGCTTTCCACTGCTTGTTCCAGTCTGCTACCGGAAGAGGAAGCTGGGGCAGAAAGAGACGAGACAGTTTGCTCAAACAGAATTTCAGGGCCAGAATTTGAACCCAATTGGCTCAAGAACTGGGACACAGGGTAATGAGCAGCCCTAGTGGGATCTGACACTTTCCCTCCGCTAAGCCACAGAGAACGGGGGAGGGGGGGTGTGGGATGGGAGGGGGCGGGGGAAGGGGGGGCGGGGGAGAGGCAAAAGGCATTGCTGAGTTGGAGTCCAGCACAGCACCTGCGCAATGCAGAGCAAATCCACTTCTTGAGATCTGAAGCACAGTAGCCCAGAAATGCCCTCCCGATAATCATCTCCGGGCTTTTTAGAGCAAGCAAACCTTTCCCTGTTCCAGCTTGGAGCAGCCTCGCATCCTGCTTATCAGATGTCCATACAGAACAAGGACAGCTAATTTCTCTGGCCCTGTCCAATCTCCCAGATCTGCAGCCCATTGCTAAGCCTGGCATCTGGCTCCGAGTTTCTAAGCGAGAGGCAGCTCCATGGCCAGGGTTCAGAAATCTACAACTCAGAGCAGCGAACGGCACTCCAGAGCCCCTGCACCCACTCCAGGCCGGGTTTTTCATAATTGGTTTTCAGAACAGCCTGTCCATGATGTGTAATTGTTAGCAGTTGTAAAAAGATAACTCACATTTTTAAAAGCTTAAAGCTTGCTCTGTGCAGATAAAAAACTGTGACAAATTATATTCCGAAATATCATAAAAGTAGAGAGAGAGATGTTAATAACCGAAGGTGCCGTTTCATTTAGAGGTCAGCCAGAGCTATTAAAGTGCTCCGGAATCTTCAGCTTTGGCAGTAGTGATTTGACCAAATCACTTATCTCCTCAAGACCATACCTAAGCATCTCCCTCAGTAAAAAAAATAAAATAAAATAAAATAATAACCCATAGACAGTAATGCAGGAGGTCAGGGGAAGCGGTCAAGAAAAGCAATGTGGACAGAATAAGCCCAGCCTCCAAGGAGAGCTGCTAGAATCCACCCAAGGCCAGTCGGTACTTCAGCTCAGACTGTCCCCTACATTAGGGGACATGACATGATGGCTAGCGACCAAGTTCAGGCTCACACATACACACACATGCGCACACACTTGTACATCATATGAAGTGGGAAATTGAAGACTTTTCTGGAAACACAGGACAGATATACAAATTCCGTGCTAAACCCAAGGCAAGCAAACCTAAACTGGTATTGAAGAGGCTGCTCCGTTTTCCCAAACTTAAAAATCTTTTCATTTTTTTAGACAGAACCAGAGGCACATTCAAAAGAGGGGAAAACCACAGCCGGGAAGAGGTGTCAAGGGGTTTGAAGCTAAAAAGTAGTTGCAGGAAGGCTGGATGAAATGAATGGAGTAGAAATGTTGACTATTTGAAAATAAGATGGCTGTGAGCTGACTGGACTCTATTATGGCCAGAATGTGGGTACCTACCACCAAGAAAACTCCTCAACTACCCTGGGACTCACTCAATTTTCTCATCAACAAAATGGCTAGATCTTACCCCACTGTGAATATGCGTGAGAGTTAATATTATCCTGATGCTAATGCATGCACTCACCATTTTCCTCCTGTCTTCTTTCTACAAAATATTTAGAATGTTCTAGAATATTTCCATGTCTTGTCCAGATCAGCAAATTTCAGCACTTTTAAAAATCGCTTCTTTTTTTATTAGCTATTGTTTCTTGGAAATACGTAAGGAAAAGGCAAACAAGAACTAAAAATAGAAGCTGATTACCTACAGTAGCAAAATTATTATTTTTTTAAATATGCACCTAAGAAAAAGGGAAAACAAATAGTAAAGCACCCTCCCCATCATGAGGGTGAAGTTTCTTGTGACCTGTACAAGGTGACATGTATGTTGGGGAATCCTCCATTTGGACCCAGTGTTCTGTGATAAGAAACTGTCTTCATTAGGGTTTCTATTGCTGCAACAAAAACACCTGACAAAGAATGCAAGTTGAGGAAGAAAGGGCTTATTCAGCTTACACTTCCACATTGCTGTTCATCACTGAAGGGAGTCAGGACAGGAACTCAAACAGCGGAGGATCCTGGATGGACGGGTGCTGCTTACTGCCTTGCTCCCCATGGTTTGCTCAGCCTGCTTGCTTAGAGAATCCAGGACCACCAGCCCAGGATGGCACCATCCACCATGGGCTTACAGCTGGATCTCATGGAAGCATTTCCTCAACTGAGGCTCCTTCCTCTCTGGTGCCTCTAGCTGTGTCAAGTTGACACGAAACCAGCCAGTACAGAAATCCATCTCATCACAGCATTTGGCTTCTTAAAAATCTCCCCAATCAGTTTTTTTTATAATGTTTAAATCTTAGTATTCAAGAAATATGAACTTTCTGCAAAGGTTCTAAATTCATGATATTTATTCATAGGCTAGGCATAAATAGGGAAAATATATGTAGCCGAGTTTCTCGAAATTATAAATGAGCATAATTATGCATTTATTATTTATTTCAGTTCCTTGTAGGCTTTCTAGAGCACTAAGCCATAAAAATGGGGAAAGAAGTAGAAACAGGAGAGGGAACCCCGTAATTCAGCACTGGGTCTGAAGTGGGTTGGTTCACAGAGCTTGTAGGATATTGCAGGGACTCTCAGGACAGTGACAAACACATTCGGTCTTGGCCCATTCATGAGGAATTATTGGCATTTTGTTTTTTTAATTTGCAATCCACTAATGTTTTGAGAGTCACTTTGAAAAAAAAAGAAAGAAAGAGCGAAACCTTTTCTTTTGAGAAATTCGGTTGTTTTCACTGAGCCCTAATGTGGTAAAGATGATCTTCTGTGTCATTTTAAAGTATTACCTTTTGTTTAAGATACCAGAATTGCTTAAAAGCAGCAAGGATCAGGAACGGCTCTCAGATTTTTTGATATAGCCATTCTTTTTGCTCTATTAAGCATATTGTCCTTCTCAACAGTCTGGGCATAAACAGGTGATCAATAAATACCCATTACCATGTCCTTGTAAAAAAAATGTGAATGCACAGCACACACACACACACACACACATACATGCATGCACACTCACCACCATTCATTCCAGAGCAGACTGCACTGGTCACCTTACCCAGCATGCACTGGCTGATCATGTTTAATGATGGAGTAGACTGAGCAATACCAGGATGACACTAATAACTTCCCACTGGGACTTATGGTCTGACCTGCTGGTTTTTGTCTTTCTCCTTTAATAGTGGATGTTGGGATCTTAAGGATGGATTTCCATCTAGCAAGAAAGGATATAAATAGATATTTTTAAAAAAACAGCCTCCCCTGGTCCTTGGTGCATTAACATGGTTTTCTAGTCCTTAGACATGCTTATGGGAGGGGTGAAGAGGGTATAAATGTGGGATGCAGATGAACAAATGCTTAGCCACAGCCAGGATCCATTTGCAGGAGGCACCATCACTGGGGGCAGGGAGCAAGTCCACAGAGAAGAGGGCTTTCTACCACTGCAGTGTGCTGAACGCTCCTGTGATGGGTACAGGAGACTTTGATTTATATAAGATCCTACCAATAACAAGACCAAAACAACACGTATAACTTTTTTTTACAGTAGATAATTCATTCTGGAACATTCTGCATTTGAAACCTTGGAAGAGAATGGTGCTTTTGAGCAGCTCAACACATGAGACCTAAGTTAGTTTATCACAGTGTATACATGACTGAGAAAGCTCCTCAGGCTGAGCCTAGCTTCCTGTTTCCTTTTCTGTGCAATGAAGTAATATCGCCAAGTTGGACTTTCATTTATGAAACGTTACAATGAATTCTCAGTGGGGTTGAAATGCTCTTTTCTTGCACTGATGATGTCTCAGTGATTATCCTGAGCATCTCACAGTGTGTCCCCTTCTCAGAGAAGCATCTTTGTCCTCTTTCCTGGATACATCACCTTGTTCTTACTCCACCTTCTGGTTCTGGTCTTCTCTGCCATCACACGTCATCATTTGCGATTGTAAGCTGTGTGCAGAATACACACGTGTGCACAAAGCTATGCTTCCTTATCTGTTCACTCTCTTCTTTCTAAAGACAGGTTCGCACGTCCACACCTCATAGCCTGACAATATGTCAAGGACCTGCCTACTAGGTATTCAAGAAACAGCTACTAAGACAATCACTGAACATTTCGCAATCACATTAAAGAAGCCTTATAGTGACATGGTTCAGAAGATGAAAATGCTTGTCACCAAGCCTGACAATCTGAGTTAGAGTCCCAGGATCCACATTGTGGGAGGAAAGAACCTATTCCTACAAGTTGTTCTCTGAACTGCACATATATGAAGTGGCATGTACACACACACACACACACACACACACACACATGCACGCACGCACACGCGCACACACACACACACACACACACACGTAGAAAACCAATTAAAATAAACACTCATGAACAGAGCAGACAACATGTAACTTTATTATTTAAGTAAATATTTGCAAATATCTAACTGTGTAGACTGCCTTATTTTGCTTTCAAACTTTTTCTTTCCTCAAATGGGGGAAAAACACGTACAGAATTTAAACTTGTGTGGAAAGCAATGGGGTTCTATGCATAAAAGCAAAATGGATTTTAAACTTACCTTGGACAGAGGCAATTTTAAAGAATTGGTAGTGTGTTAATCATTACAGTTGCTATGACCCAATAAGCAATTCTACTACCTTCGTAAGTTAAATTGATTCATACATATTGGCAACTTAGCTTTTTCCCCTCAAAGAGCACTGCATTTATTTGGGTTGTATATTTAATATCTTATTATCCTTTCTATGCACCTGTGACATGAGCATTACTTCATCTCCCTATGTTTATTAGAGTAAATGCTTTCAGATAGGGTATTGGAAAAGAACCTACCTATGCTTAGCAATTTTTCTAGTCAGGCAAGTGTAAAATCCTCCTTTGGCCCATGGCTGTAGCTATTCTCTACAGACCTTTACAGCTCATCAATTTCCAGAGATTGTCACCAGCAATCCTCTGAGAAGCCACACTGTTTAAATACAATGTCCGAGATCTGTGCAATCATTTGTTCTGTCTTTGTACATAAAGTGGGATTTGCCTTAGGACTTTGCTTACAAAATCTCCCATTACTGAGGGTCAACTGGTCAACCACTACCTGGAAGCATGTTCAAGTGATGTCTTATAAGGGGGCCATGTTTACGGTTGAAAACTTGGAAAGTGGAGAGTGGAATGGGTTTACGATGGACATCTGGGATCTAGACAGGTCTACAGAAGGCGAGAATATAGAAATAAGATTATCATTGAGTCTAGCTAGGCCTGAGGCTAATGCGCAACACAAGGAAAGCAAAAATCTGACTTCAAGCTCTTAAACAGTAATGTTTTCCTAAAGTTGTTTGAAGAGGAACCAGCAATGTATTATTTTTCACACCATACTTAAAGGCTTTCTAGCCACATAACTTTCTATAAGCTCTCATCATGCCAACTGCCTCCTACCTAGTCTGCCATTTTTAGCCTGCTTCATCCTCTTTCTCTTCAGCCTCATGATCAGTAGGCCATTCTGTAAGAGACCTGCTTCCTTTCTGGGCAGTTGTCCATCACTGTCTCTACTTCTTCATCTAATGGAAGGTTCTGAGATCTAAAAAATTTTCTAGGGTAGGTTAGGGAAGGAAAGAGACATTCATACTTTGGTGTCCTTGTACCTGGTTCTGCTAATTTGGGTCCCCTGTTTCTTAGATGTCTCAGTTCCTGTTTTACTTCTGTGAAAAGCCACTGTGACCAAGGTATTACAGAAGAAAGCATTTAGTTGGGGACTTAAAGTTTCAGAGGGTTAGTCCACTTCCATCATGGTGAGGGGCATGAAAGCATGTAGGCAGGCATAGTGCTGGAATAGTAGCTGAGAGAGAGAGAGAGAGAGAGAGAGAGAGAGAGAGAGAGAGAGAGAGAGAGAGGAAGAAGAAGGAGGAGGAGGAGGAGGAGGAAGAGGAAGAGGAAGAGGAAGAAGAGGAGGAAAAGGCTGGGCCTGGCTTGGGGTTTTGAAACCTCAAAGCCTACCCCCAGTGACACATCTCTTCCAATAAGACCACACCTCCTAGTCCTTCCAAAACAGTTTAACTAGAGACCAAGCATTCGAATATATGAGCCTATGAGGACTATTCTCATTTAGACCACTGAAGTAGCTAAGAAAGCCGAAGTAATGAGAACTGACTGCCCAAATTCCACAATCAGGATTGGCGTTTGATTGTAGTCCTTAACCATATTCCTTTTCTCCACAAGCATAACCAGCAAGAGGAGAGTCTAACATAGGCATTCAGTGGGCAGAGAAGGCTCCAGGTCCTTCACTGAGTTGTCTGTGGAGCAAGAAGCAAATAAGGAAACTGGAAGACGCATCCTGGCACCAGGAGGCAACTGTGTTCTTTCTAAAAAACCAACTCCTAAGTTGGAACTTGATGAACCATTAGGAAAGAACTTCAGAATCCCCCAAATTCTCATCTTAAGTGGGTATGAATCTCCCAGTGTCTTGGACTCACTTTTGTTTCCTGGGAGGAGGAATAATAGATGGACACGAAACGGTCAGCTGTGTAGTTACAAGTTAAAGAGAATTGATAGCCAGTTCTGTTACCACTTGGAGACAGAAATGGAACACTGGGTAAGAATCTTAGCTTCACCCAATGCACATAGGAGTTTCTACCCACAAATCTGCCATTTCCTTCTCTGGTACTATGAGGCCTGAGTGGGTGTGGAGATGGCCTTTTACTATCAACTTATCTCTTTTCTCAATAGAATCAATTACCATTCATTTCCTCATGCTTGTTCTACCTCTGTGTCCTAAGGCATCTAACACATGAAAATCAAAATATTAAAAAGGTTTAGGGATGAGCCAGTCATGGTAGCACATGCTTTTAATCCCAGCACTCAGGGAGGCAGATACAGGTGGATTACTGTGAGTTTGAAGCTAGCCTGGTTCCCAAAGCGAGTTCAGGACAATCAAGACTACACAGAGAAGCCCTGTCTCGAAACAAAACAAAACAAAACAAACAAACAAACAAACAAAGGTTTAGGATGAGCCAGACATGGTGGCACACACCTTTATTCCCAGTACTGAGAGGCAGAGGCAGGCGGTTCTCTGAGTTTGAGGCCAGCCTAGGATACCGAGCAAATTCGAGGACAGCCAGAGCTACACAGTGAAACTTTGTCTCAAAAAAAAACAAAATAATCAAAAAGATTAAGGATTCATACTTTTTTTTTTAAATGCGTATTGCCTTGGCAAAGTATACCCTTCCGCCACACAATTACACAATTAGTCTCTATTTACCAGCACCTCAACTCAGAGAGGGTTTTCTTGTCTGTTTGTTTTGTCAAAATAAAATAAAACCCTAAGCACTAGAAGAAAATCCTGGGACCCAACTTGTATTGCCCTCTGTCCAAAGGTTCTGACCCAATGTATCTGCAGTGAGGCAGGTAAATTCGTATTCTCAGAACAAGTTCCCAGGGTGCTGGGATGATGCCAAGCCTTTTCCAGGACCACACTCAGAACAGTAGTTTAAAATCAAATTCTGGGGACTCTTCCAGAAGACTGTCAGCTTCCTAGCATCCACGTTAAGCAACTCAGTCACCTATGACTCCATCTCCAAGAGCCTCTGGGCTCCATGGCACCTTCATGTGTGTGTACATATACACAAACATATGCAAATATTCATAAATGATAATGATAATAATATAATAACAATACAATCTTTAAAACCAACTCCTACATCCTTACTCTCCAGGCTGAACATCTTTGATATTTCCAAATGATGCCCTGACATGCTTTCCTACTCCTTTCCTGCTCTAGGCATCTTCATGTACAATACACAGCTTAGTCGATTCCTATTTTCATCCATCTGAGCCTACGTTGTCCAAAGACTCAACAGCCCCGAGTCTCCTCTTGTTCTGTGCTTATAGATACTCCAGGCCCTGTGTCTATCTGACATTAGCCGTTTGCCAGGCAAGAAACATATCTGCATCTTGGACTTCTGAAAGAGTTTTACGTCTGCATGCAAAGTCTGGCATCTATTGTTTCCCAAATCCATCTTCAGAGAAAAGTTCATCCTTACAAATGCTGGAACCCTTTGGGGCTCTTGATGTAACCCACCTCCCCACCTTTCTGCCACCAGCTGGATTTGATGGGTGCCTCTTGTGTCCTTATTAAAAACAGTGTCTCTCTCAAAGGACCAACTCAAAAGAGTTCCGCAGGACACCTACAACAGCTGGACTTCTAAGAATGCGTGAAGCCTCCTCAGCAGCTGTGGGTAGCTGAAGCTCTATAGAGATTCTTGTCAAGCCCACATTTCTCCAGCCTGCTGTTGTTTTTTTTTGGGGGGGCGGGCACATAAGCACGAACCTTCCTGAGATCACGCATACTGGTTCTACAGCTTTTTCATTTTTTTAGTCTTCATGCTGCTTCTTCAAAATAAAGTCAGTAATAGTTACTTCTGAAATCAAGCTGGTGCAGGTTGCACACTGACCTGAAAACATGTCCTTTCTTCACTTTTAGAAGCAACGTATTTTTAGATGTTTTTCTACTTTTCTCCCCTTCTGCCAGTGAGTCTGCCTATAATTCAAAATGGTACTTGGGATTAGACCATCCACCATAACATCTAAGAGAGGCACATTCTTTATCTGATCATCCCTACCGACCCTTACCCCAAAAATCTCCTTCCAGTTTGAGCTTACTGTTGGTTTGTTTGCTTGTTTATTCAAAGCAAATACTAGCAGGGCTGGAGAGATGGCTCAGAGTTTAAGAGCAGTTACAAGCCAGGTTCAGTTCTCAGCACTCACATGATGGTTCTCAGCCATCCATAACTCTGGTTCCAGGGGATCTAAAGCTCTCCTCTGATCCCCTTAAGTTCTAGGAATGTATGTAGTGCACAGAGATATATACAGACAAAACACCTCTACACCAAAAAAAATTGTTCCTTTAAGAAAAACAGAAAGAAAATACCAGCATGCAAACAGATCAGCTCTTTCTGGATTCTTTTAAGCATACCACATTGAACTTCCACTTGGGTGTTGCCTCAAATTCCCCCTTATTCATAGAGGGAGAATCCTCAGTTAAGTATTGTACATAAGATGTAGGAATTTGACCAGTGTTGGATGAAAGAATGAGTGAATGCTAGAATTCAGACCCTGGGCTCAGAATGAGAACCAAGTCTATTTTTTGAAGTGTACCTAATTCTCACACAGGGAGGATCCTGGTTCCTAACCTTGCACTAAGCGAGATCATGTGTCATTCATTGTCCTGCTCCCAACCCCAACAGAAGCCCGCCCGTCACTTTAAGAATTTAGGTGGGTGGAGAGATGGTTCCACACTTGCTGTTCTGGCTGAAGACTTTACCTCAGATCCTGGCCAGTACCCATACCAGGCATCTCACAGCAGCCTGTAACTCCAGGGGTTCCAATTTATGTATCTTCCATGGTCACTCACATTTACATGCTAAGAAGTACACACACACACACACACACACACACACACACACACACACACACACACATACACATAAATGAAAATAAATATGTTTTAAGAAGTTAGCATCATCTGGCGTACACATTCAAGCCAAAAGCAATGACGTCACATGCAATTTGAAAAAATGTGCTGGAGGGATGGAGAAAATAATTGAGTGACAAAGTCGACATTTTTATAAATCTCACTGCCTTTGGATCAACAGTGGAATATTTCTGAATGTACTGAGTTTTGGGTCTCCCCTATATATGATTAATATAAAATATAACTAAATTTAAATTTTAACTTAAATGTATTTAAATTAGCCTAATTTTTTAAAAAATCTCATTTCTGAGTTTCAGTAGCCACACTATGGGTTTATGTGTCCACACTGGACCATGCACATATAGAACATGTCCAACTTTATGCATTGTTCTGCTGTGTAGAGCCTGATAGAAAGATCTATGCCTGTGCGTTCTGCATTAGATCAGTCAGAGGAGATGAAGGGAGAGAGTTTTAGTGCTTTATTGTGGTTGTTTTGAGGTTTCCTAGTAGGATTAGACATTCATTTACCAAATGAAGTCCCTACTTGTTCTGGAAGGAAAATGATTGCATTGTGTCTGAGAGAGAAGAAAAGAAAACCAGCTGACATGTTGATATCCTAGGCTGGTGACTTTGCTTGTGGCATTTTGGAACACGAATCAGAATCAGAAAAGTGTCACCCAAGTTGAAAGCTCCCCTGTAGGAAATGTCTCAGTCTTGACCTAAAGTAAGTGGAAGAGACAGGGCGAGAGGAAGAGACGTAGGGGAGGGTGCGTGATAAATGGCGCCCTGTCATATCACACTTGACATCTCAACAGAAAAACGGGGGCTGTGGAGACAGACGTGAGCTACGTGAGGAAGTTCAAGCCTTGCTCTCGTCCTCAATTGTGTTTCAAGGCTCAGGCTGAGTTCAAGAACTCTGAGTTCAGTTGAAATGTATCCACGCTGTGGACTCAGCCGCCAGCCAAAGCACTGTGGTCTAACTTGGGGACCTGCAGCCATTCCGGGACTTCCAAGTGCCTGGGAAAGAACAGGGACAGGAAGAGAGCAATCCAAGAGAGAAGAGAGCCTTTGATGGTTCCATGATTCTCCCTGGCACTCTTCTCAGACAGAATGACAGCCATCACACACCTGTCCGACACCCCTGAGGCCAGGCGTGGTGGGGATTCCCCTGTTACACTCCAGGGTCTCTCCTCTGAGCAGGTTACTTGTCCCTAATCCTCAAGCAAGAGAACCACAGCTCGCTCTCTGTGTGGATAGCAGGCTGCCACTCTCCTCTGGAATTTTTTTTTTTCCCCGCTTATATTTTCCCAGGGCAACTTCACATCGCAAACACACTTATCTGTTCTTCACATCAGCCTTAAAGATTGGGAGTATGGATCTGTTTTCCAGACCGACTGTCTGACTGTCTGACCTATACTTGTTCACTCTCACAGAAAGGCATAATGTGACCCTTGTTAAAACCACAATTAGTCTAAGCCCTTTACAGGAAATATCGGTTTGGTAAGACGAGAGATATCGTTAATAGGAAGTCACGTGCTTGGTAGAGGGAACAGGCACGAGCAGTCGGACGTACAGAGTTTCTGCTTATCATTGATCGCCAGCTGCAGCCTCGAGCTAATGAATGCACGGGACCGTGCGCGCACACACGTGCTCTCCGTGCTGTGCAGAGAGGCCAGAGTCGGGGGGTGACCCCACCAGCTCTTTAGGCCTGAAGTCTTCAGGGCTGCAGCTCCGAGCCCAGGCATGAGAGGCTTTGCAGATACTGCCTATCATCCTCAACCTAGAAGAAGAGGCCAGGATGGTCCACAGTCTTACAAGACAGAACACTTCTGTAACATAGGAAGCTAACTTCTATAATACTCCCAAGGCAGTCACCCTGTAGATGAATATAGGATTAGAGTCATACAAGAGTGGCAGGGGCCAATGGCTTTGTGGCTTTGGAATAGAAATTGTCAATAGTTCTGACTTACATCAGCATTGAAGTTTTGGCCTTAACCTTCTTCTCTGTATAATGGGTGATACAGCTTGGGAGAAATAAACGTAATGTCACTGGCCTGTTACAGTGGACAAGTTAGAGGCCGTGCATTGCTACTCTCTTCTAAGCACAGCAGTAAAGTCGTGAGTCATAAAACACAAGGACTCGAGAAGACGCTATCACAGCCCTAAATGCTAGGAATGAGAGTCACCTGTGCTGTCTCCTCTGCAGACTAGAGAGTGACACTGTATCCCAGTGTATCAGGAGGAGTGAATGAGGTCATGTTAGCACCTAAGAGCCCATTGTAGCATCCCCCATCCTAATTTCTACCCACCTTGATGTCCTGAACAAGGCAGTATTACAGTGTCCTGTAGAAAGAGAAACCTGAAAACACATGCCCTCCGTGCACAAGTGGAGGCCAGAGGGCACTTTGCAAGAGTTGATTGTCATTCTTCCATGTGGATCCTGGAGAGCGAACATATATCACCAAGCTTAGCTATGCATGCCTTCATTCCCTACACTGGTTCTCCTGCCTAAGATCGGAGCTTGATAGCCTGGAGCAGTTGGTTGCTAGCCATAGTTGTGTGACACACTCACTCCCCCAGTGGAGGGCCCCTCTGTCCCTGGAGATGGAAGATATGCATAAGACTTGTTTTGGGGGATTAATTTGTTTTACTTATCTAAAGCAATGTGTTTCCTTTTCTTCTTCTTTTTTCCTTTTTAGTTAGTGAGTTATTATTTATTTATTTAATGGGCTTGTAGAGGGAGGTAGTTGTTATTTTTGAGACAGAGTTTCCCTGTATAGCCCTGGCTGTCCTGGAACTCACTCTGTACACCAGTCTGGCCTAGAAGTCAGAGATCTGCCTGCCTCTGCTTTCCAAGTGCTGGGATTAAAGTGCCACCACTCCCAGAGTAGCAATGTGTTTTTTTTTTTTAAGTCCAGCAAATGGCTTAATAAAAAGATTTAAACTGATGCTTTAGCTGGAAAGCCAGAGAAAACATGATTTTGTAGGCATTCCTGCTTAAGTTAGTATGCTCATATTCAAAAGCAGTTGGTGTGTGTGTGTGTGTGTGTGTGTATGTGTGTGTGTGCGCGCTGCATGTGTGTCTGTGTGTGTCCATGTATAGGCACCTTTGTGTGTGCATGTATAGGCACATGTGAGTGCCCCTGTGTGCTTATATTCATGTGTGTGCATGTGTATAGTGTACTGCACACATGTATGTATGTGTGTCCATGTGGGTACATTCATGTATATTTATGTGGGTGAATGATTGTACACATGTATGTGTTTGGTTGTGTGTGCATATGTGCTTGTTTGTGCAAACTTGCTCCTTCTGAGTGTCTCCTGTTCCTGCATAGGTCTTAGAAATAATTTTAAATGACCTGGGAAGAAGACTCGGTCAGTGAAGTGCCTGCTACATAAGGATGAGGGCCTGAAAGTTCAGGTCACCCAACACCCCCATAAAAGTTCACCATGGTGGCACGAGTCTCTCACACTAGCAACAGAGTGGGGCTTACAGGCACATAGAGGTAGATTCCTCAGAGCTAACTGGCCAGTCAGTCTATCTTTTCAGTAATCTTTGGGCTCAATGAGAGAACCTGTCTCAAAAATAAGGTGGAGAGAAACAGAGGGAGATACCCAAATGGACATCTGGCATCTGTGTTTACACACACACACACACACACACACACACACACACACACACACACACACGAATGCACACATGCGCACATGCACACACACAGCATATACACATGTATATACAAACACATACACACACAGCACATACACACACACAGCGCATACACAGATAAAACAAAATAAAAACAGAAATTTTTAATCTAAAAGTTTAAAAGAATTTTTTTTTTTTTTTTTTTTTGGCCAAGCAATTCCACACTGGCAACTTGTGCACAAGTGGAATGCTAGAACACACAATGAAATGAACTTTCTTCAGACTGCAGAAGAGCTGGGTAAACATCTAATAACAGAGCTCTCCCATGTCGGTGTCATGACAGGCATTACTAATGGTTTAAGACATTCAGAACTTTCAGTATGGATCTCCAGACAGGCACAATCAATCCCTAAAAGTGGAGAAGCTAGAAAAGAGCCATTTGCTTTCACCAAGCTAGGAAAAAGTTTGTGGGCCAAATCCACAGCCCAGAGATGATCCTGCTCAAATTAGCTTCAAATTGCTTTGCTCCAAGCTGAATCGGAATCTCAAAAGCTTTGCAAAGAGGCAATTGTATTCTTGGGACAAAACCAGGTAATTGTCCTAGGAGAAGATTCTATTTTCTCATTCTTATCCAAATAAGAACAGGCATCTGGTGTTTAAAGGAACACTCAGAAAATGTATACAAATTCATTGAAAATTTCCATTTCTGAGAGGTTAAACTGAAGAAAAACAGAGATACTTTGAAAGTAAAAGGTGTCATTGTAACAGCAGGCAGAGCACTAAGCACAATAATCAAGTGGGGGCTGGAGAGATGACTCAGTGGTTGAAAGTGCTGGCTGCTCCTCCAGAGGACCTGAGTTCAATTCTCTGCACCTGTAGTTACAATTGCCTGTAATTCCAAACCCAAGGTATCTGATACCATAGTCTGTCCTCCAAACACACCTGTATTCATGTATACATATGCATACAGGCACGTACACATAATTGAAAATAAACCTTTCTAAAACTGTTTTAATAATAATAATTTAATAAAATATTCAACAATAAAAAGAGGTTAATATGCTCACTAGATTTACTTTGTAACTTTTTTGGTATGTGATGCTTGTTTGTGTGATTGTGTGTGTGTTTGTGTGTGTGTGTGTAGGTACATGTGAGGGTGCATATATGTGGTTGGGGTCACATGTAAGGATGCATGTACTTGTGGGGGTATTGGGGTACACTTGTGAGGGTACATGCAGTATGTGTGTATATGTGTTATGTGCATATGGTATGTGTGTGTGTAGGCACATGTGAGGGTACATGTGGTATGTGTTTGTGTGTGTGTATGTGTGTAGGCACATGTGAGAGTGCATGTGTGTGGTTGGGGGCACATGAGATGGTACTATGTACATGTGTAAGAGGTGTTGGGGTACACTTGTGAGAGTATATGTGGTATGTGTGTATGTGGTATGTGAATATGGTGTGTGTGTGTGTGTGTAGGCACATGTGATGGTGCATGTGGGGGAGTATGTTTGTAGGCACATATGATGGTGCATGTATGTGGTGGTGGGGCACATGTGATGGTACATATACATGTGAAGGGTGTTGGGGTACACTTGTGAGGTTATAAGTGCATGGCATATGCTCAGGGTGTGTAGAGTGTATATTTAGTACATGTGTGGTATGTATGTATGGGCATGTGCATGTGTGTACATCAGTGTGGAAGCCACAGGCTGATGTTGCATGCCTTCCTGGTTACTCTCCACTTTACTTATCAACCCCCAAGTTAACCAATTCCACGAAGTCTGACTAGCCAGCTTGAGCAGGGAATCCCCACCCTCTTTCCTGGTTGCTGGGACTGAAGGAGGCAGCCGTGCCTGCATGGCTTTTACATGAGTACTAGGGCTGCAGACTCCACTCCTCACGAGGAGTGGAGGAGTCATTCTGTTCAAGGAGCCGCCTCACCTGCCCCTTTCCACTGGTTTATGCAACAACCGAAGTGAAGGACTATGAGCCGTGCATTACAGATAAATGCAAAAATATTTGAAGGAGATAAACATATTTATAACTGTGTCTCTAGGTGGTCAGATTAGGAGTGAATATTTATTTCTCCATTACTGATGTTCCTAGTTTTGATAATGTGTGATCACTTTTCATTAAAATTGCTCCTGAGGTATCACGCTTACAGAAAATGCAGGGACCACAAGCAAAAACTCAATGAATTTTAATAGTATCAGTGCATTGTATTGTTCCTGACCAAAATGTATAACAGCTTTCTCTTGCCAGTCCTGTTTTGAGTTTCATAACAGAACAAAGTGTAACCGCTTTTATTCTATTGGCTTCTTATAGTGAATACAGTGATTCTAAGATCTGACAATGCGGCTACACTTAGTCCTGACAGATTCTTTGGATTTTTTCCATTTCTGACCTTTTCTACTTGCAAATTGCTACAGATGTTCTCATACATGGCAGCTAATGATCATGGGAAGGCTCCTGCTTGTGGTGCTTTATACCCTGAGGTACACATTTTAGTCACAGGGCAGTAGCTTCATCAAAGGAAAAATAAGCAAAAGCTTTAAAAATAACATTTAAAATACTGATTGCCAATACTCAAGAAATGCTTATCAAGATAAAGGGTGATATTATATGTGATTACATGAAGAAAATGGAATAAATGTTGTTTTAAAAAAAAGAAAAAATATATAAAGGAGAGATAACACCAATATTTGCCAATGAAAGCTCATGCCTATAATCTCCATCTTTGAGAGTCTGAGGCAGGAGTATTGCCGTGAGTTGGAGGAAAATGTAGATCTACTCAGTGGGTTGCTGGCCAGCCTGGGCAACTGAGTGAGCTTACCCCAAAGGAAACAAAAGAAAGCAAGAGGAGACAAGAAAGACAGAGGGGGAGGGAGGGAGGGAGGGAGGGGGAGGGAGGGAGGGGGAGGGAGGAAGGAAGGAGAAAAAGAAAGGATGGAAAGAAGGAAGGAAGGAGAAAGAAAACCATCTAAAGCAACACAAACTAACACTGAAATCTTAATACGAATAAAGCAGACGCTTCTCTCTTGCTTTTCCCGGACCACCAACACTTAGAGTTGCTAGTGACTCACTGTGCTCCCGGGCAATATCAATATTTTGAAAGCAGTTTGCTGACAGGTGTCAGAGAGACAAGGCTGCCTGGCTCTCCATCCTGAAGGATTCCTTGTTAACGTCATTCCTTCTCCCACACATCTAGCGTGGCATTTGATAGCTTCAGGATCTACTCGTGTTTACATGATTGTTTATGAAATTCTTTATCTCCCCCCCCCCCCAACACACACACACAGTTCAGTTTTGTGCTCCTAGTAGATGCTTTGGCGTTCTGTGAGAGACGCTGGGATATGAAAAAGGCATAAGGATAGAGACTCAGGTGGTTGTCTGGGTGTACACCATAGCAGGTGTTTTCTGGTCTATAAATGTCAATGGAGTCATTTGGGATGGAGTGCTCTAATAATTCCTTTCTGGCTAGGTTGCTCACATTTCATACACAGTAAAGAGCAGCTATCACCATCATCTAGTTATCATCTTCATCTTCATCATTATCATTACTACCACCACTATCATCGTATCACCATCACCACTTCATCTTCACCTTCACCATCATCACCACCATGACCACCATCTTAATTGTCATTACTGTCACCACCATCATTGCCATCATTATCTTCTTCCCAATTTTCCCTCTTCCATCTTCTCCTCTTCATCATTCTTCTTTATGGTCATCATCGCTGTCGTCGTCATCATCATCATCGTCATCGTCATCGTGATTGTCATCATCAGCATCAGCATCGTGGCCTGACAAATAGCATCAACCTAATTTTAGTTGAGTCCAGTTTCTCTCTTCTGGAGTGCAAAGTAAGTGAGGAATCATACAAACAACACTGACACCTTTGACCTTGCAGGTGTACCCTATGGCAATATAAATGATGACTTTAGGAGGAGAAGAGGAACAAAATCTCTGGTGACTTCACAGCCTTGAACTCTGTCATGCCTCCCAATCACAGGGATTTTCCATTCACCTTGAGGCATCAAAACTCACCTGCTCCATGAATGTGGTAATGTACACGTGTAATCCCAGCACTGGGAAAGCTGATGCAGGAAGACTTTCAGTTCAAAGCCAGCCCAGGCTACACAGGGAGAGCATGTCTGAAAAAAAAAAAAAATTAACAGACAATAAAACCTTGCCTGCTACTGTTTGGCTATTCATGCCAGATCAGACTCCTTTACTTTATATATTCCTTCCTTCTTTCACCCCTCCCTCCCTTATTTCCTCACTTCCTTCCTTCCTTCTTCCTTCCCTGCTCAACAGGAGCTTTGTCTCAGTCCCAGAGTATAAGCTGAGTGTTAGAAAATAACACAAGTTCCAGGCCCTGTAGCAGCTGATACCCAGTGCACAGGTGGGGACCAGGACAAACTTGCCACACCCAGTCTTCTGTATGCATGTACATGCAGAAGTCTGTATTTGAGGGGCATACCTTCCTATTGTGATTATTTCTATACCCAACCCCCTACTGTCAAACACTTTGTCTCTATTTGGTTTGTTACCATTCCTTGTTGTCTAAAGGGCATGAATGAGATATGATGGAAGGTAGTAAAAGGAGAAGGGAGGGAGGGAAGGAAGGAGGGAAGGAGAGAGGGAGGGAGGGAGGGAGAAGACAAATGACCTCTTGCAGCTTCCCATGCCATTTCACTTGCTCACTCCTCTATGAAATCTGTCACTCCCTTTCCCCTAGAAGCCTGCCACCGGTTACACATCTGTCTCCCCTGGGAGGTCACACGAGGCTTTATATCCCCCGTGCCTTCACAGTGCTGTTCTGTAATAGCATCATCAATAAATTCTTGCTGAATGGAAGCTTTGTAACCTAGAAATATTACCAGGTGTCATCAGAGAAGGGAACACTGGAAGGGGCTCTTGAAAGACATTAAGATGAAGGAAGGAGGCTGTGGCTGCTATTGCTTTGATTCTGAGGAGAAACTCGCTAGCTGGAAGAGCAGAGTTGAATGAAGGCTGGGTGAAAACAACAGATCTGAGGGGAAGTTGAGGGAGGAAATTCCACAGAGCCCTTAGGTGAACAGACTCAACTCCTTGCACTCCATCATATTCCTTTACCTTTTCTATTCATTCATTCATTCATTCATTCATTCATTCACTTATTCTGTCACAGCCTCATGGTATATCTTCTGGGTGTCAGAAGATAACACAAGTTCCAGGGGTGGGAGAAGAAAGTGAGAAAAGAAGAAAAACTAAGAGAGATCTCATGAAGTTCTAGATGTGGGTAGTTTCAGGGTAGGGTGGCACACATACTTTTCTGGTCAGAAGACACGGGTCAGTTGGTGAGTAAAGAGCTCTCAGAGGAACAGAGGAGGGGACATGGCTGAATGGCCAACAGCATGTCCTTCAATCTTAGGTTAGAGACCATATTGGACCTTCTGCATGCTAAGTCTCATAGGACCTTGCAGTACATTACCATAAAGAGAGCAAGGAGAAAGACCAGAGACAGGTAGTAGGTGTATCACACAGTAAGGTAAATAAAGCATAAGAAGGGAGCTCCAGTTCTCAGGAGCCTGAGTTTCACCTGGTTCTTACTGTTTGGGGCAATAGTTAGATTTATTCAAGTATATATTCACATAACAAATAGTTAATTTATTCACAGCCATTTCCTATCTCCTTCCTCTGCAAAGTACTGTTGAAGCAATGATGAAGGGGGAAGACCTTTAATCTCTACACTTCAGAGAGTTTATAAGAGGGGCCAGAAATGTCCAGAACCTCCCTGTCTCTGGTGAACAGTAAGGTTAAAAAATAGCACAGGAGGCTATGGACGTTCACATGCTTCTTTAAAGAAACTTAGACCTTGACAGACTCTCTTTTAGCAGGATTAGCTTTATAAGAGCGTTGCGTGGGAAACAGGCACTTTCCATCTCTGGTGCTCTGGATGAGAACGGCCCCCATAGGCTTTCATTTTCATGCTTGGTCCCCAGTTGATGGAGCTGTCTGGGAAGGACTAGGGGTTGTAGCCTTACTAGAAGAATTGTGTCACTGGGAGTTGGCTTTAAGGTATCATACGTTCAAGTCATTCCAGTTAGCATTGTCCCCACCCCACCCCCACCCCTTCTATGTCATACTTGTTATCTCAGTATATAAGCTCTCAGATACTGCTCCAGCCTCGTGCTTGCCCGCCTACTGCCATGCTTCCTGCCCTGATGGTCTTGGATTGCGTAAACCCCCCCCCCCCCCCCCGGAACCATGGGTCTCAAATTAAATGCTTTATTTTAAATGTTGCCTTGGTCATGGTATCTTTTCACAGCAACAGAAAAAGTGACAAGGACACCATCTTACACAAGCACAGCCTCCCTTATTGTTCACTTCTTATAACTGAAAGACCTATAGCGACAGGCCACTGTCACCAAAAATATCCATTGCTTATGTTAGAGTGCACCACTGGTTCTGTGCGTTGTCTGGATCTCAGCTGTAATGCATGTATCTACCAACACTGTGTGTATCTCATAAGAATGTCCAGGAATATTGTAGTGAGAACACATCTCCAACAAAGACATACACAGTGAGAGATTAATAAGGAAGTGTATTAGTTACTTGTTTTGTTGCTGTGACAAAAGCAAATTAAAGAGGGAATGGTTTATCTTGGTTCAAGGGCACAGTCAACATGGCAGGGTAGGCAAGGAAGCAGGCTCAGGAGGCAGCTGAGTGTTTGCATCCACAGTTGGGAAACAAAGCAGACAGCAATAAAACACAAGTGCCCAACTTACTTTCTCCTTTGTACTTAGCCCAGGACCCCAGCCCATAGAATGGAGCATCTACAAACAGGGATGCTCAGCTCAATTAACCTAATAGCTTAGGCTAATTGAGGGAATCCCTCATAGACATACCCAGAGATTTGCTTCTTTGGTCACTCTAGTTAGCGTCAGGTTGACACTCGCTATTAACCACCAGAGAGAGGAAAGAACATTTAGGAAGAAGTAAGAGTGAGTTCTGTGGTTGTAGGGAAGACAGGGAATATGAATGTCTGCTAAGAAAATCAGTGGCCATGAAGTGGAGAGGGGCCAGACAGAAGAGGCCAGTGGGGGAAGATTGGAATCAAACCAAATAGGCCTTGGTCGGGCTCTTAAGGAGTTTCAGGCCGGCTGGAGAGAGTGAATCATGATGAGTGAGGTAAAATATGAACTTTCTTAGAAACTCTGATTCACACAGATGAAGCCTGTTGGGGGGCCCCCCTCCAGACCACAGCCTGCCCCTCTGCAGCCGCTGCTAAGGTACCCCAGTAGGTCACCACGGCCAAGACATTATCACGTCTCCTAGTTCTTTCCAGTCTGACGTCATCTTTCCAAAGACTGGCAGCAGTTGCAAGAAAACTGTTTCAGATCGCTATTAATATTTTAACATGCTTTTAAGAAAATTTGGCCTTTTGTCGAGTCGGTCTCCAAGCAGACATATATCACAGCCCATGATAGACATTACACTTAGCCCTGTGTGGTGGGGATAGCTGCCTTGTTTTGGATTCATTTTTTAACATCTATTATTAAAAAAAAAAAAATTCTTGCTGGTGTGTTTGTTCCTGCAGTCCCAGAATTGCTTTTCTCCATGCCCTCTCCATGAGGGTCAATGTATGTACAGATAATTCTGTGACCAGGGCTATCTGAGATGACCACTTTCTAAACAACGGCAAAGCCATCTGGAACGCAGAGTGCAAATGTCTCGGTAATAAGAAAACAATAGACTGAAACTGGTTTTGCTCTTAGGGTAGGGGATAAATGGTTTCTTTCCACCAATATACATTTGCATAGTCGGGCACAGAAGTCCACTGGGACAATATGACACTGAAGGTACTCAACATAAGAGGCAAGCCGGAGACAGTTTTAGGGAAAGGCAATTCTGGCAGAGGGACAAGTGAGGGACTTCTAAGGTTGAGCAGACGGGGCTTGGTGTGTTTGTTGAACAGGAAAGAGTCTGGCGTGGCTAGGGGATGATGTGGGAGCAAGACGCGGTAAAGGCAGCCAGAGCTACATCATAAGACATGGGTTGAGTGGCTAGAGGGGGATACTTTCCTGAAAACATGTATATGTATATGTGTATGTATATGTATATGTATATGTAGAAGCGGCATGACAACCTTGGGTATGGCTCTTCTGGAGTCAGTTTGTTCTTTGAAATGGAGTCTCTCATGGGCCTGAAGCTCACCAAGTAGACTAGGCTACCTAGCCAATGAGCCCAGGGACCTGCCTGTCTCCATCTTCCTGGTGCTGGCACTGTGAGTACATGTCATCATCTTTACCTTTGTACATAACAGTTTCAGAGACTGAAGTTGGGTCCTTATGCTTGCAGGGGAAATGCTTGGCACACTGGACTATCACCTTGGCCCCTACTTCCTAATCTGAACCACGCCTTATGGGAGTCTTAAATCATTATGCAAAGGACAGGTGATATGGTGGCACTCTAGCCAACTAGTCCATCTGATGATAGACTGCCCCATAACCCTACCAAGACACCAAAATCAGAGAATCTCAAGCTCAGATTCTTCAGCAAGCACCCCCAAGGGGTCTCAGTCCACCCTCTACAGAGTAGAGCACCCATCCGGCTGAGCCTGCCTGGACTCATAGCTACAATAAGAGATTTACAATAAGAGCATGGTTATTTTAATCTATAGCGATGGATACCCAGTGTGATTGAAAAGCCACTGAAGAGGTGACAAGGATGTGCGTTGTGATGACTATGCCGAAGACAAATAGCCATGGCCACTCTAGAGTGACATTTGGGGAGGGAGGACAGAGGAAAGGTACAAGGCAGGAGATTCATTGTAGAGCTTGTTTTACTACCCAAGCAAATGAATGAAGAAAAAGTGAGGTGAAGGAGGGAAAAGACTTGGTATTTGCTTTGAAAGAACTCTTGGATGGCTTGAGTGTGAAGTGTTCAAACAGCAGAAATGGAGGCTAAACCCTTTAGGGCAGGGGGTAGACGGAGCAGGGGGCGGGGTTGCCTTTCAGTGCCTTTGACAACACACTGCCCCTGCTTTAGTTCTACTCCTTAGGGATGCTCAAATGCCCAGGGAAAGTAGATGTACTGTTGCTTTTGAGCAAGCTGATGTGTGAGCAAGACAAGATGGCTGCCAGGCTTCAGTGTGTCCCGAAATCATGCACCCAGAGGATCCCCTCCACCACAAGCAGAGCGCCTCACATCTCGGGGCACCAAAGGGCTCCTGTTGGTCTGTGACACAGGCTTTTCTCATCCATTGTAGTCCACGGTTGCTATCAGCAGATAGTCTCCTGTCTCATCCCAAAGAAGAAAGGCTTAAAACCACAGGAGTTCTCAGTATTGGTTCCATCCCCACCGGCCCTGAGCCAGATGAAAAGTCAAAGCACCACTCTTTTTCCCTTGTGGAAACTTCCCAAATATGCTCTTGCCTGGTGAGCCCCTGGGGACAGAAACATTTAGAGGAGTCATTCTAGGCCTCCTGATGCTGACCCAGTAATAAGTCAGGTGTGTAAGTCTGGTTCCTCATATCAGCATTTTATTTAGGTCTTTGTTTGAGTCACTCCTGTGCCGTTTTCCAGTGGGTAGCAGTAAGTTAGCAGATTCAAGAAGTCAGGAAAGGTTGGTGTAGAGGCCACCACTGAGGAGGTGGTGGCCTGGCATTTGCAGAATCTCGCTTTCCTTTTCAGGGATTGCTTCACTGGGGCTAAGGCATGGGTTTCAAAAATCTGTTCTTCTAGAAAGGATTCATGATTTGAGATGGGTTGGATGAGCATCAGTACAGCCAGGCTCAGAAACATCACTGAGTGGGGAAATGTGTGAGCTAAGGGTCATCCTTTCTGCTTTGACTCTGGGCTTCTTCCTGGCCAGATGTACTAGTTACCTTTCTCTTCTCTGTGATGAAATATCTGACCAAAGCAGTGGAAGGAAGGAAGGAGGGAAGGAAGGAAACGGAAGGAAGGAAGGAAGGAAGCAAAGGAAGGAAGGAGGGAAGGAAGCAAAGAAGGCAAGAAGGAAGGAAGGAGGGAAGGAAGGAAGCAAGAAAGGAAAGAAGGAAGGAAACAGAAGGAAGGAGAGAAGGAAGGAAGAAAGGAAGGAAGGAAGCAGAGAAGCAAGGTATGTAGGAAGGTAGGAAGTGTTTATTCTGTCTCACACTTGATGAGATCCATCATAGCTAGGAAGGCATGGCAGCAGGAGTTTGAGACAGATGGTCATACAGCACCTGCTGTCAGGAAGCAGAGAGAGAGAGAAAGGAATGCTGGAGTTCACTCACTTTCTTCTCTCTATACATTGGAGGATTCCCATCTATAGGACAGTGCTGTCTATACTGAGATGGTCTTTCCTCCTCAATTCACTTAATCTAGAGAATCAAATCTCTCTCAGACACACCCAGGCACTGCCTCTTTATGGTTCTAGGTCTTGTCAAGTGGACAGTATCAACCAGCATGTCACGTATCTGCCCAGATGTGAGGGAGGAGGCCTGCTCCGGTCTCTCCAAAATTCCATGTACTCAGACTCTGAAGTTTTGGATTATTGGGATTCCTGGGGTTTAACTATATGAAGCAGCACACCAATTTATTCGATCCCCGCCTGGATCCCTTGCCTGAAAACTGAGTTTTGCAATAAAATCATGGTTGTTTGAAGCGACAGAGATGGATAGCCAGAATGGAGGGAAAGCTGTGAGGAGCTTGAAGTAGAAAAAAAAAATTAAAGAGAGTCATTTGCAAACATACCCACAAGCCAACAACCCAGGAGTCTGTATCTCTTCCCTAAGATTTTGCGAGGCTGAAGCACCCTCCTGTCTTCAAGGAGATTATAACTAGTTTCCCTGGTACCAGAATGTTTGTCTGAACATAGAAATCAATGATGAGGTGCAAAAGAGGAGGACTGTGTGATGAGTCTGACTGAGAATCTTGGGCAGGAGATGTGAAACGTGAGCTCCACACTCAGAGACCACTTGTGTGCACTGTAATCCAGAGCCTGGCACACACAGAACAACTCAGAAGTCCGTGTTGGATGAGTGTCTGGACACGCCTTGCCTTGGTGGTTAGCTGTGGCAGTTCACACAACATCTGCACGGTGTCTTTGCTTTTGCCTCATGTGGGTAAAGTGTGAATGAAGGGCTGCTGTCACATCTGTCCAACAGAACTACCTATGTTCTGAGAAGTTCTATATGGCCAACACTGTCGTGGGGCCTGACCATACCAAAGAGAAAAAGCACACACACACACACACACACAAAAAAAAACCCTCACAGAGATGGGTTTTAGTAGGGCAAGAAAGAAGGTGCAGTACACACAGAAAAGTTGGCTGTCACATGAAGGCATGGACATGGGAGGGGAGATGGGGAGACACAGGAAAGCCAGTCTAAGACACTGACATTTGAGCCACCTGTAGGTGAAGAGCTTTAAGCATCCCGGGGGAACAGTATGTGCAAATGTCCTGAGGCAGGAGGGTAAATGGCACGCTGGACACATCTGCTAGCCACTGCCGGCAAGTGAGCCCAGTGAGAGGAAAATAGAAAACAGACCAAAGGCTAATCAAAGCCACTCTGATGAGGACACTGACAGCATTCGGCAAAAGACTTTGGCGTCTGCTCTGAAAACAGGTCTAATGTTTCTAGGAACATGTGTGGCACATAGTAAGTGTTTTAAATACTTCCGTGTAACCTTTATGGAAACCACCAAGATCACCTTGCGTAGTCATAGTTCCCAAAACACTCTTCTCATAGGGGGCTCCGGGACTCTGGAGTAGACGTTCTAGAAAATGTCTCCAGTCAGATCTTGATGTGTAGCACAAAGGACTGTTCCCTCTTGCTCCCAATAACTCAACATTCCCTCCTTGGATGATGATGGATCTGGGGTCTTGAGAACTCAGATGTGGCCCATGTAGGAGTTTCTGAGAGACGTAAGAGCTTGCCTCCCGACAAAAAGGGAACCTGCCTGGCATTCCAGCCATTCCCCAGCCTGTAGGATTCTCAGGCTCCTGAGCCAAAGAGCTGGCCTGTCTTCCTGCCTGGCGGGACATCGGGAGGCACTGACAAGCTGGGAAACCCTCAGGTTCTGTGCAGGCTTGCAGAGACTCACTCCACTTGGACTTGCCAAGGCTGAGCAAAGCAAGTACCAAGTGCCTTATGATGGGTTTTCAATGTGCAGGGGGCTGTGTTTTTTCCAGGACTGTTGCTGGCTAGGATGGAAGCTGTAAGGAAAGCATGACTATTTCTTTTTTATTATTATTATTAATTTATTCTTGTTACATCTCAATGGTTATCCCATCCCTTTATCCTCCCATTCTTCCCTCCCTCCCATTTTCCCCTTATTCCCCTCCCCTATGACTGTTCCTGGGGGGGATTAGCTTCCCCCTGTATATGCTCATAGGGTATCAAGTCTCTTCTCGGTAACCTGCTGTCCTTCCTCTGAGAGCCACCAGGTCTCCCCCTCCAGGGGACATGGTCAAATGTGAGGCACCAGAGTACGTGAGAAAGTCATATCCCACTCTCCACTCAAGTGTGGGGACTGTTCTGACCATTGGCTAGATCTGGGTAGGGGTTTAAAGTTTACCGCCTGTATTGTCCTTGCACGTCTGAATGAACTAACGTTAGATGGTCATACTGCACTAGGGTCAGGAGCTCAGCAGGCCCTGTGGCTTCCATATTTGATGTTTACTTTGTAGTGGATATTTCTACTGTGTCCCTAAATCCTCTGTGTGTCCCTAAATCCTCCTAGCATCCCTGAAGAAAAAAACAATGGGAACAGGGCATTGAGTCTTTCTTGGGTATCACAGTCAGGAGGTTCTGAGGGTCTCTGGGGGGCACTTAGCTCCAGCAAGAGTCTGCACGTGAGGTAGGAGAAGTCCTGGAACTTCAAATATCACAGAGAAAATAGAAAGCCATCTTGGGAGACAGGTGACAGCACTTCAGTGTAAGTATCCTGACATCCGGGCACATGTGCTTATAGCAAGCTGCACTTTTCTATCACATCAAGAAGGCTGAGACACAGAGAGGGGCCAGTTCTCCAGTGAGTCCTGTGCTACAACCAGAAGACCTATGGCTGGGATGTGCAATGGTCCAGCAAGGCATCTCCTCAATCAGGGTCCACTGGGGAGGCAGGCGACCTGAGCCTCATACCATTGACAACAAAAGTACTACATGACAATAGGAAAAGAACCACAGACATCTCACAGATGTTGTCCTTTCAAACAGGCAAAGCATGCTGTTATTTGACCCATGCATCATTTCTTCCCAGGGTGCCAGGGGTGGAGGGGTGGTGGGCATCAGAGCATCCCCACTTCCTGCAAGAAGGGATGAAGCAAACAGCTCCAGGTACCAAGTCTAGAAGGTGGCCAAGTGGGGAACTAGCAGAATATTACAGTTCTCCTTCTCTGCCACTGAGTGAGAACTGACCCCAGTCTCCACCTCCTCAGTGGAAAAAGAGTCTGTGAAGCTGTCCTGGGCTTACCTTCAAGCAAGAAGAAAATTGAAATAATTGAAATAACTCAGGCTTCTTCTATTTTTAAATATCAGTGATAGGATCCGTTCTCACATGCATGGCATGTTTTGAACAGATATCCCATCCTTTTGAGCAGACTCTCCTCCCCTTCCCCTTTCTCCTCCTTCCACCTCTCCCTCCTCCTCCTCTTCACTGTCTGTCATTTTTTCTCTCTCTTCTCTTCTTCTTTCCTTTTTTATTCTTCTCTGTTTTGTGCCAAGTCAGATTTACACAAAGCCAAAGTATCCCTTCCATGTCCACTTGTCATGCAGGGTTATAGCTATTAACGTGAAAATGCCTCCTCTATTGAAGGAAAGGAGGTAGGAAAGACGTGAGGCCCGTAAGCCAGGCAGGGAGTGAGTTACACTTAACATCCTTTTCAGACCCCCGTGGAACTCACACGAGACAGGTGTCCACAGACCTTCTAGCCAGGTAAGACACTGAAGTGCAGGGAGAGACAGGCTTCTTCCAAGTGACAAAGGCCAGTGGCCAACCTGCTGCAGAAGAGTTGAACCTGGGACTGAAGCTCTTTCTATTGGACCAAGGACCTTTTGCTTTTGACATTATTTTCGTTGGAGGTTGTTTTCTGCGGAACAGACTGCTGATCTAGCTTGGGGGTGACTTACACTGCACTAGGCTGAGCCAAAGAAGTCATGGCTACAATTTCAAATTTTCAAGAAGTCCCTTCCCCGCCCCCCACCAGCCAATACATTGCAATTGAGACACATTTTCTCCTCAGAAGAGAAGAGGCAGAGGATTGGTATGGTGTCTCGGTGGGCAGAGGGGTTTCCTATGCAAACCTGAAGACGTGAATTTTATTTTCAGAATCTACATCAAGGTGTAAGGACAGAACCACAAAGTTGTCCTCTAACCTCCAAATGTATAGGCCATGGCATATACATTCCCATGCATACACATCATATGTACATATACAATAATAATGTTTTTTTTTTTTTTAAAGAACAGAAATACAACATCTGGACTGTCTTGACCAGCACAAAGACCTACATCATGTTTCGCAGTCAGGGCTAAATGAAGATGTGGGCTCAGAGGGGAAAGCCACTGCTGCCAAGCCTGATGGCCTGAGTCTCATCACCAGGACCCACATGGTAGAAGGGGAGAAGCAATTGTCACAGGTTATGGTGTGTATGTGTGTGTGTGTGTGTGTGTGTGTGTGTGTGTACATGTGCACATACAAATAAACAAACAAAAATAATAAATAATCAAATAGGGGAAAGTGGGTTTTTTTAAAAAACAGTAAACCATACTGTTAACTACTCAGATTAATGAAAGCTAAACTTTCCTCTTAGCCAAAGTTTCCTTATGTAATTATTGTAGCACTTTAAAAAAAAAAAATCTATTTCCTGACTTGTTAGTTGTAATACTTAATATTTTGTTAGCCTGAGTTTGAATGTTCACTTTCATATTATTAAGTATTTTAAGTACAAATATTTGCATTTGTCTCACACAGAAAATCACCAAGTTGCACACTCATACTCTGAGGCCAGCATGGCATGGGCACATACTTTACTCTTCCCACAACAGCGGGAAAGCTGCCCAAATTAGCAGCACTGCTCTGTCCCTCTTACTGCGCATACACTCTGCTACCACTGCCTTCATCCTGCTGAAGTAGGGGCGGAGGGTGATGAGGGGAGAGGGAATATGGGCTCATCTCCTCCTTCCATACCCTCACTGTCATAAGTGGCTGCCCACTGCAGCAAAGCAACATGAGGAAGACGGGAACTGAGGTAACTCCATGGTCGCTATGGCTCTTAGGACTGGGCCAACCTCCTGCTGTGTTCTGTTCCAAAGAGCACTGGGAAGCACAGGGCTGTCTGCACCTTCCTTTTACCACCCATGATGACTCTAACATCTTACCTCATACTTGCTAGATTCCCTCATGTTGAAGGTCCACTAGAAACCCACCAGAGGAAGGGAATGTACAATCCTAGGATGTGGCTAAGGAACAAGGAAGCATAGATATATGTGAAAATTCTGTATTTATTTGTTTGTTAACAGATAGTTACTACTCAAAGAAATGGAGAAGCAGCACAGTTATGAGACTTGTCTAAGTGAGACTGGTCACCTTGGCTTGTGAATGCAGACAGTGTGGCTTGTGTTTACAGGGCCCACTCTGCCTTCAATTCTAAGCTCTGCCTATACCTCCTAAGCCTCTCCACTATCTATATATTCTGCCCTGCAGGATGGTTGTTGTTGTTGGTGGTGGTGGTGGTAGTGGTGATGCTGGTGGTGGTGGTGGTAGTGGTGATGCTGGTGCTGGTGGTGGTGTGGTTTGATTTTGGTTTTGGATGATTATTTCACAGTCACATTTGTTTTACCCAATACCCATTCTTGAGTTTAGCATGTGTTACCTGGTACAGTGCCTTCGTGGGTCCAGGAAAAGCTGGGCATCTCCCCAAAAGCAAATCTGCTAACCCAAGGATGTTCTGAGCAGCAGTTAGACCAACGGCAGCTTTCCAAACTACAGGCATGTGACAAAGTCAACCTTTGTAGATGCGAGAAGACGGAGAAACAATCTGAAGATGAAGTATCTGTGTGTGCAAGTGTGCAGCGGTTATGGTGGTGATGAAAGAGATCAGGCCACGGGTAGAATGGCCAGTAGATCAAAAGCAGGGGAAAGCAGTTCATTCTAATGAGTTCTTAACCCCAGGCCAAGTGCCATGAGAAAAAAAAACCTTGTCATCGGATAGAATGGTATATGTTAAATACTACACCCTGTCAAAGATTCCAAAATATCCCTCCTGGATGAAAATGATAATTTATTCTGAGAATCACAGAATTATCTTTTTGTTGTTGTTGTTGTTTTCCTGGCTTCAAAGTTTGTATGTAGAAAGGATGACCTTAAGTGTCTGGTCATCTTGCCTCTTCTTTGTAAGGGTTGGGATTACAGTTATGTGCCACTACACATGGTTTACCCAACACAGGAGATGAAACCCAGACCTTGTGCGTGCTAGGCAAGCACTCTACCAACTGAGCTACACACCCAGTGCCTACAGAATCACTTTGAGGAGACGGGATTAAAACCATTTTGGACCCAACCAGTGCAGTATAGACCAGCCAGCAGCTAATCGGCACCCAGGCGCAAACATTCAATGTCCCCGGCTGAGGTTACCTGAGCTGCTTAGTTTTTGTCAACTTGACACAAACTAAAGTTACTTGGAAAGAGGGATCCTCAGCTGAGGAATCATCACCATCAGATTGATCTGCGGGTATGTCTGTGGTGGCATTTTCTTGATGAATGACACTGGGCGGAGATACCCCTGGATGGCAGATGGTCTTAGGTGTGTAAGGAAGCAGGCTGAGAAAGCCAATAAGCAGCATCCCTCACAGCCTCTGTTTCAGTTCCTGCCTTCAGGTTCCTGGGTCCGTCTAGGCCTAGATCATAACATATGTATGAGCCAAAATAAACCTTTTTCTCCCCTAGTTCCTTTGTATTTGTGTTACATCACAAAAACAGGAAGCAACCCAGAGTTATCAGGTCAGCCGTACCTTCCAAACAGAACAACCCCCAGGAGACTTCTGTGGATGCAGTAAGACTTAAGAGAGAACCGAGGCCTCCTGGTTTCCAAACATAATGAGGACATCGCCCCACTGCCAATCACTCCTTTTACATTATTTCCCCTGTTCTAGCTACACTCCAGGCTCAGCGTCAGCTCCAAACATGGAGACCATTAATCCTGATATCCGCGTATCCAAGGGCTCCCCTTTCTAGTAATTAATCAAGTAATTCCAGCAATTAATCAACCCGTTCATCATGTAAACACACAGAGCGATGTGAAACCGCAGCTGCTAAATACGCTACAAAGAAGAATCCCAGGGAGTTGTAAGAGGGCAAGGCAGGGCCTCCTCTGACAAGGAGATGCTGTGACCTGGGGGGGGTGGGGGGGGGAGGCGGGGACTCTCGGGCCAGACTCACTGGGTGAAAGGACCACTTTGATTGGGATCTTCATTAGGTTAAAATAACTCACTGGGTGGCCATGAGGCTCAGGCAGTCCCAGCACCTCTGGGTCCCAAATAAACAATCCGACCTGCTCCTCAGTACAGGCAGGTGAACAGAGCCGAAGCCTAACCAGTCAGAGGCCATTAACCTCCTGCTCTCAGCCTCTAACTAGAGATTTGTTTTTTAACAAGGAGAAACCATCAAGAGCTCTCTAACAAGGAAGTTCCCAGCTTAGGCAATCAAGTATTTTCTTTGTCTTGCCCCCCCTCATGAGGACCTTGTAAAGCTTCCTCCTACACCCGCCCCAACACACACACCCATCAGTGGCACACAGACACATGTGTGTGGTCTGCTGATGAAGTAGCTAAATGCTTGAGTAAACTCATTAAAATTTTAATGTGCTCAACTTTACCTTTTAAGCGAGTGTGTATACAGAAGCATTTAAACAGGTTCCTCTTTCATTGTACATATGCGATGGCTCAGCTTCCCCAAGAGGCACCAGGGGAGATCCTCCAGGCAGGGGCTTCTGTTTAAGGATTCTTTTTGTGGGTAATTATGTCAGGACTTGGATCCAAAACCATACGAACACTCCCAGGGTGGAATATACACGTAGATGCTGGGAAATGATAGCAGGAGACAGTTTCTCACGTAACCTGCCAACTTTTCTAAATGGCGCAGTGTTGGGAAACAATGTCCCCCCTTAGGGACCCTCCCTGACATGTTTAATCTGTATCTACGACTTCATGTCCTCAATAGATTCAACAACAAAGTCTCTTAACTTCCCTGTGAAGCTCACTTTCCTCTCCTTGGTCCACATTCCATCAGACGGCATCGCCACCCACATTGCCCAGCTGGGACATCTTCTGAATGGCTCTCTTCCTCTCTTTCTCTGACCGGTTACCAAGGACAGAAGGTTGCAGCCGGAAGTTGATAGGGTTGATGTCAGTGGCTGCGGTCCTCAAAACCTGCCCTTTGCCAAGTTCATGAGTAGCAGTTCCCTATGACATAGGATCTCCTATTGCCTACCTTCCCATACTCATCTCTCAGCCTTCTCCATCATCCTTCCAGGCCAGCTACCTTCGCCCTGGTCTCCGCTGAGCCTCTGCCGTCCCTGCATAGGCCACCTGCTTTTACATTCTGAGTGTTTGTCCTTTTTCATGCCTTGTTCAAATGTCCATCCGTCTAGTGAATTCTTACAACCTGTTTCAGATCCCCTCTGGTGACATCTCTCTCCAATCTTTAGGCAGAATTAGGCCATGCCTCCCCTTCTGTTTGCACGTATTTTATCAAATCTCTGTTGTGGCTCCAGTCTAATTTGTATTATAATTATTTTAATGTATCTCCTTCCCTGGGCTAACAGATCTTCAAAAGGGAGGATGCTCTCCTATGCAAGCATGTACACACACACACACACACACACACACACAGAGAGAGAGAGAGAGAGAGAGAAAGAGAGAAAGACATAAGCACACACATATATTCATGCACATATGTACAGACACATAGGCACATATACATACATGCACACATACACACATATAGATATATACACATAAATACACAAGTGCATGCACATATATGTGAGCACAGAGCTTCATACACAGGCTTCAGGTTTATACTATTCAACTAGTCTTAAGTTTGCCTCTTCTCCTGAGCAATTTTCCTCCCTCTTAGGATGATGAGGAAGCATGGAGGCAGTTTCTGAAGATGCCGTGAGTTTGAAGATGGAATATGCTATTTCCATACAATGCTAAGCAGATTGGTAGCTGGACAGTTAATCACTAAACAAAAACAGGAGCCACAAACACAGCTTTGGCATTTTGCTTTAACTTAAAACAAGTGTGCGTGCCCTCTCGGCTGTCTTGGGTCAAGCAAGGCACTCTGACAACATGCTTTCATACATCAAGCCCACAGTGTCAACTGTCATCTCAGAGTTCCACTTCCTCTTTGGAGATCTCTAAGGCATGCAGTTCCGCACGTTCATGCCCATGGATTGTTCAACTTCCTAAACAGATATCCTCTTGAGAAGACTATTTTTAAAAATTAATCTATTATGTATGTGCATGTGCGCATGCACACATACATGCCACGGTGACTGTTTGCAAGTCAGAAGATAACATAGAAGTAGTCAGTTGTCTGTCCCTGTGGGTATCCCAGTTTTCACACTCAAGTCACCAGGGCTTTGTAGCAAGCATCTTAACTCACTCTGACACCTTGCCACCCTAAGCAAAGTAATGCATAACTATCCTGCATTTTGATGGCCAGATGGCTCTCCTGTTATCTTGATACACCTGGTAATTACAAATTTGATGTCATCATATTGGTCTGTGTACATGTCTGTGAGGCACTTTTTTTTTAAACTGGTAGTTGATATAGGAGGGCCCAGCCCACTGTGGGCAATGCACAGTCCCTGGGTAGGTGGCCTTAGGCTGTATAAGAAAGCTAAATGAACTGGCCAGAGAGGCAGACAGAGACAGAGAGGCACAGAGACAGAAACAGAGACAGAGAGATGGAGAGAGACAGAGAGACAGAGACAAAGAGACAGAGAGAGAGAGGGAGGACAGAGAGAGACACAGAGACAGAGACAGAGAGAAAGAGAGGGAGGAGAGAGATGGAGACAGAGACAGAGAGACAGCGAGATGGAGAGAAACAGAGAGAGACAGAGACACAGAGACAGAGACAAAGAAACAGAGAGAAAGAGGGGGAAGAAGAAGGAGAGAGAGAGAGAGAGAGAGAGAGAGAGAGAGAGAGAGAGAGAGAG
>OU015753.1:12530702-12558613 GCA_907169655.1 Acomys percivali
GAGAGAGAGAGAGAGAGAGAGAGAGAGAGAGAGAGAGAGAGAGAGAGTGAGTGCCAGTAAGCAGTTTTCCTTCATGGATACCTTCCTTGACCTCTTTCCGTGAAATTCCTCCATGACGGACTATAATGTGTAAGGCAAACAGGTCCCTCCCTAGCCCAGGTCACTTTGGGCTATGGGGCTCATCACAACAATAGAAGTGACTAAAACATTTGCTAAGGACTTTGTATAAATCCCCAAGCCACATTCGTGGCATAAAGGATCTCAGTGTTACTCCCCCAACACCACCACTGATGCAACCTTTGAGCCAAGCATGGCGTGCTCCCCCGCCTCCAACTCATGGAAGTAACTTGTATGTGGCAGGTATCTATGCAAATAGATTGTAGCAACGGTGCTGGCATCACTAAGAAGCCAATAGTCTCTGAACTATTCCTTCTGAAACAATGCTCCAGGCCTCACCATGTGTTCCAGGCCTCTGTTTAAATACTCAGATACTGTAACTTATTCAGCTCTCATGAGTTTACACAGAGAAAAGGGTTGTCCATGCCGTTGGTGTTCTTAAGACTCTAGTTTCATGTGCACATGCGTGTAGGTACCTATGGAGAAGAAAGCGGGGGGGGGGGGGGCAGATACCTTGTAGCTGGATTTATAGGCAGCTGTGAGCCACACAATGTATGTGGGAGCCAAACTTGGGTTCTGGGAAGGAGCAGCAAGTTTTACTAAGTGCTGTGCCATCTCTCTAGCCCTAGTTTCTTTGCTTTTAAGATGGGGAAAAGTCAGGGGGAGGGGTCACTGCTAACAAATCTCCTAAGCCGAGCTGAGTGATAAAGCCAGAGGGCCCAGAGAGTGTGATTCTGGACTCTACCCTCCCAATCAGCAGCAACAGCACACAGGGTTGGCAGTCTCTCATAGAACTTTGAAAACGATTTAACCAAATGGCGACCGGTTAGGTCAGAGGCTTGACACCCAACAGTTATGGTCCTGTCCTTTTCTTTGCACACACATGTCCATCTGCAGGAATTTGTACATTTAGTGTATTTTTTTTTTCTTGATCCCTTCACAGTCTCCTTAAAATTGAAACTGAAATGATGCCAGTTTGTGGGGCACTGAGCACCCACTTTACCTTGGGAGCCGAAAGACCACCAAATCTGTACATAAAACAACCCAGAAAATCAATTTCCTGTGCAGACACAATTTCTCTTGAAAGGTGACACAGTCCTTTAAAAATAGCTATGGCCTCCATTGTGCAGAGATACTGACACGGACTGACAGCTTGCAGAGAAGTGTTACATTCCCAGGCAGTCAGCCTGCGTGGTTCTCACAGATACAGATCAGTAATTCGATCCCAGGGTAGAGCACTAAATGCTGGAGGTTAAGCTGCTGTGTTCTTATTACTAATCAAACTGCAACAGCATGCCTCAGTCTCCTCAGTCCCTGGAAGGAAGGGGCAAATTATTGAGAGATATCAGCCCTGACTCCATCCTTTACAAGTCCTGCTTGTTGCCAGCATGCTACTTGACTGCATCTAGATGAGGGACTCTGAGGGTACCCAGTGGATGCATGGAGATTAGGGTTCAATGACAGCCGGGCCAGGCTCCCTTTGCTCTGCTAATGCAGAGATGACAAAGAGGGATGTAGGGCACTGGCGCAAACTCCTGGCAAGTTCCTTCCAAGATTGTGTGTGTGCGTGCGTGTGTGCATGTGTGTGTGTGTGTGTGTGTGTGTGTGTGTGTGTGTGTGTATGTGCATGTGGGGGGGGCGGTGAGGGTGTGTGTGCATGCATGAATGATTGAGTGTGGGCGCAAGCTTATACGAGGGTGGGAGTGCTTGTGTGTGCACGGCCCTTTGAAGGCCTAAGGACGACTTCTGGGGTTATTCCTCAGACGCTGTCAGTTCCGTTTTTGTCTTGTCTGTTTTGAGACAGGGTCTCTTACTGCCTTGGAATGTGGCAAGTAAGCTAGGCTAGCTGGCCAGAATGCCTTGCACACTCTCCTTTCTCCTCTTCCCTAGCACTTGAGTTACAAAGCCATGCCCTCGTCGCCAACTTGGTTTTCCTTTTTATTGTTTTTAAAAATGTGTCAGGCAGCATGCTTTGATCATGTTTACCCCTCCCTCAACTCTTCCCAGATTCACTGCACACACCCCAATTCCCTACTCACCCAACTTTGTGTCCCCCCCCCTTGTTTTTTTAACCCATTAAGACAAATTTGTGCTGCCCAAATCTTCTTGAATGTGCCGTCGGCCCCTGGAGTGTGCTCAACTCACCAGGGCCTACACTGTAGAGAAACTGTCTATCCCTCTCTCTAGCAGCTAACAGCTGCCACTAGCTCCACATCTATGGGTAGGATGGAGGTAGGATGCCCAACCTCCAGGATGAGACTGGGTCTGACTTGAGTTTGCCCAGGTTTTGTGCATGCTGTTCCAACCACCATAAACTCCTATGTATGGCTACCCTGCTGGGTCCTTGTTATGAAAAGGCAAGCACTTTACTAACCAAGCTACCTCCCCAGCCCTCTCTCCAGACACTTGACAAGGCTGAAGGAGTTTCTCTGAGGCCTGCTGCGCCTCTGCACCTCTGAGCTGTTTACAAGGTTACAAGACTAGGACCTTCTAGAAAACATTGGTTATTAAACAGGCAATGCCTTCACCAGCAGGAATAGACCCTTGTTCTGTGACCGACCTCCAGATCCTTGCATTTCTAAGAAAAAGGACTTGAAAGACATCATGGTGGTTGGCTGCCATGTCAGCATCCGGGTAGAATTGTGTCGTAGTATCAGAATCTGCCGTCTCGCCGATGAGCATCATCAAAATTAAAAATAATCATAGATGAGGAATGCAGGGCAGGGGTGAGGTCACAGGTTAGGCTGATGTGTCTGGGACACCGGTCTGTACGAATATGGTTGAATCCCTCATCATCCTGCAGCAAAACCCACTGTTCTGGGATCCCTGCCTCTTCCAAAAGCACCCACCACGCTCTCACTCTAAGTAAGTATGTCACACAGCAACTTAAGCTGCAGCTGAGCCATTGGGGTGCCCGATCCCTTCTGAGAGCAGCAGGACCTGAGCAAGAGGCAACATTCATTCCTCCATACACAGATGTCAGATCCTGGGCATGGAAGAGTCTAAGTCCCCTCCTCACCCACACCATCTTGGTGATAGGCAGAGGAGACCAGGGACAGAACTCCATGCTGCAGCTGTGTTATCAGATGCTACCATGGCTTTTAGGAGTCATGGCCGTGGTTCAGAAAGGTTCCACTAGGATCACAGCTGAGATCTGAAGTGAGAGGAGCTAGAGGGAGGGAAGGAGGGAGAGAGGGAGGGAAGGAGGAAGGGAGGGAGGGTGTATTCTATGCAGCAGGAATACAGGATGCAAGGGTCTTGTGGAGTGAGGACAAAGGATAAGCTTAGGGATCTATAAATTGCTCAGTAAGAAAGGGCAGAGGGTGCAAGGAGAGCTGCCCAAGTACACACTCATCTTGCTGTTTGACGTCAGAGCTGTGGAAAATCCAGAAGCTTCTGACGCTAGGGGGTTACGGTGTCGGTAGCTAGTAAGGACTTAGTCTAAAAATTGCCCTGGTTATGAGGAGCTCGGGTTACAAGGCATCAAGAGTGGAATCAGAATGGGCCATTACGAGTCTGCTGCGATGGCCCAGGCAAGAGGTAGTGGTAACTTACACTAGGCCTGGGACAACGGAACCGGGAGATGATAAAACCTGAGAGACAGCTGGTTTGTCGGAAGCCCAGGACTGGCAGTGATAGGATGTGTTGAACTGGATGTATCAATAAAGGTTGCAAAGGGCCCCTCGCATCATGTGATACAGTTTGGCACTAGAACTGTACCCATAAAAACTCCAGAATTGAAATTAAAATTAGAAAATTTCTGCAGAACTGGAAATCCTACTTTGTTACGGTAATGAGTGTTCTTGCCTCTGTGTGTGTGTGTGTGTGTGTGTGTGTGTGTGTGTGTATGTGTGTGTGTGTATGAGTGTTTGTGTGTATGCATGTGTGTATGTGCATGTGTGTGTGTATATATGTGTGTGTGTATGCGTGTGTGTATTTATGTGTGAGCACCACATGAATACCTGGTACTCATGGGAGCCAGAAGAGAATGTCGGATCCACTGCAGATGGAATTGTAGACATCCATGAGGCGCCATGTCGGTGCTGAGAACTGAATCCTAGCCCTCTGCAGAGTAGCCAGTGCCCTTAACTGCTGAGCCATCTCTCCTGTCACCGAGGTTGTATGAACTCACCTCCAGTGTCCATCTCTGAATCTGCATGGGGGAAGGGGCAGGGACAGGTGTCTCGATAAGTAATAACCGAGTGAACAGCCCAAGCAGGAGATGGAGGAGACAGGGTCAGAGACGTGTGCTCAGAACCAGCAAGTGTCGATGAACAGGGCAGTGGACCCAGGATGCAGAAACAGGAGGTGAATCATTGAGGATGCAGAAGGAGGTTAAAACAGCTAAAGTGTCCTTGGTGTGAGGCAAGGAGAGTTCACGCACTAGCTGTAAGATTTAGAGAGGCTTGGAATCCAGAAGGTGGTTGCTGTACCACGTTGGCCACAGAGAAGCCAGGTTGCCAATGAATGGGCTGGAGCAGAAGCCCACAGTGACAGCTCCATGGCCTGAAAACATCTTGCTCCGTGGCTAAAAGCAAGAGCTTTCCAAGTAGAGCTTCAGCAAGATGTGTTGTAGGATTATAGGGTTGTGTGTTTGTGTACGTGTGTAAGTTTCCATGCATATGATGTTTGTAAATGAGTGGAATGAATGTTTCTGTGTGTGTGTGTGTCTGCACATGTGTTTGTATAGGATGAATGTGTGGGAATGTACTTGTGAGCACATGTATGAATATGTGTGCAAATGTGTGACTTCAAAGAGAAGAAGGAAGGGGGCACAGACAATTCTAGAAACCCTCACTATAGAGCAGATCAAGGAACTCTTTTGTGACTCTGTATTTCTATTTGGAAACTATGTAAGTTTCATTCAAAGAAAACTCCTCCCCCTTGGGAAATGGTGACAATGTGACTGGAAGCTCAGGGCTTAAGAGCCACATGCCAGCCCACCCCCTTACTACATGCAACCAGTGTTGCTGGCAGGACTGTGGAGGCAGGCAAAGTTGTAGCTGTCTCTCCAGCACGGACTTTACAAGGGAAGTCATGAATGCTGAGTGATTTCCTCTTTAACACACACACACACACACACACACACACACACACATGCACACACACACACACACACACACACACACACACACACACACACAAACACAAATCAAACCAGAGCCAGGACAGATTCCATGAGAGAGAAGATGAGGCTGAGGGATGCCGGACAGTGCAGACCTAGGAAACAAATGCATCTTCTCCAATGCCAGATCCCACCCAGGCTTTGCCCCTCACATCCCTCCCTCAGTTTCAGATTTCTAGGCCATGAGAAGACCCTGGCTTCCAACTGTGAAGGACCATCCATTGGAGCAAGGCTGCTCCATTGGTGGTATAAGAAGTGGTTATAAGTTGGAGTCTTCTAGTGAGCCAAGGAATTGGGAGGGCAAAGGGAAACAACACATTCTGCTTGGTCTTTTTCTCCCCTGCTCCCCTGGTTAGGGGAATCAGACCCTGCCCTGAGCTGTGCCCTCTCTGGAGACCATGCCTGTTTTGTGCTGTAAACTCAATTCCCACCCTGGCTTCTACTACTCCCAGTTAGAAGTCCAATTCTATTTTAGGAACGTGGAATGCATTTTCCAGGAGAGAACATTGTGAAATATTGGGGAGCCGAGTCCAAGCTCAGCCAAGGCATGTGGGAGTCTGAGGAAGGAACCCTCCAGAAAGCCGACTTTGGATTAAGTGTCCTAAAGTGAGCAATGACTTACATGGTGGAGGGGAAAGTGTAATCTTATCAAGAAAGGAGAATCTTTTATTTTCCAGCCAACTTTGGTTTTAAAATGTTAGGAAATAGCCCCTGACTGTTTCCCAAACAGCTCTGTTCTTTCCTGGTGCCTCGTCAGCTCCTGGGTTCTGTCTCCCACATTCCCCACTCTGCATCCGACACTGTCTCTCTACATTTCTAGGTGCCAAATTTGTTCTGTACATCCTGCTTTGTTGGCGCATGTGCGCACATTTGTTAGAAGCATTCAACCCCTCTTACTTTGCAGAGAGAGTCATTCTTTTCTATGTTTCTGAGCTCAGGCATAGGTGGAAGCCTGGTCAGAGTGGTGAGGTGCTATGTAACTAAAACGCAACCAAGAGCTGGGCATGGCGGAGCACACCTCTAGTCAAAGCATCACTGCAAGTCTGAGGCCAGCCTGGGGTACCCAGTGGGCTCCAGGTGAATCTGGGCTAGAGACAGAGACGCTGTCTCAAAACACAAAGCCAAAAGTGCACCCAGGAAGTCCTTGCTCCAGGGCGGGTGTTCTTCCCCTGGACACATGGACACCAGAGAACTTATAGTCTTTTTCTTTCTCCATTATTGGATCCATCTGGCTTCAGAGGAGACATACATTGTCGCAACACTGTCACCCCATTCCACCTCACAGACCTGACTTCTTCTCTTGGCTTTTCATGTGTGGCTACCCTTTTCTTTTCTTTTCTTTTCCATTTTTCAAGACAGGGTTTCTCTGTGTAGCCTTGGCTGGCCTGGACTCACTTTGTAGACCAGGCTGGCCTCGAACTCACCAAGATCCGCCTGCCTCTGCTTCCAAGAGTGCTAGGATTATAGGCATGTGCCACTGTGCCTGGCTGGCTACCCTTTTCTAGACTCTCTTACGTGCCTGATTGGCTTCTCTCCTGCTAATTTCCGCTCTTATCCCCTTTGGTGGAAAGTGTTCATTGATCACTCTTAGCTACCCTCTGGCCCTCGCAAAGAGTACAGTGCCTGATACCAACCGCTGGCGAAGGGCGTACCTGCCGTGCTCTGGGGCCTGCGTCCCTTCTGCCTGGTCCCTATGTTGCCTCTCTGCTCCTCTTCTCTTGCAAAGTCAGTTTCAGTGAAATGGCCATCTCATTGTTGCCCACTAAACTCCTCTGGCTGACACAATGGTCATGATGTCCATCCTGGCAGATACATAGATACACCTCCAATATGCCTGTGAGTCTAGAAAGCCCAGAAGGATGGTTTTAATGTTAAGAAGAAATCAGGAGACACTGTATTTTACTTGGTGCCCCCAGGAGTTCAGATAATCACCTTAAACATTTTTACTTAACCCTCATCTCTATTACAGACTAGCTCTATAACCTAAGCAAGGCCCCTTGACCTCCCAGACCCTTAGCCACATTTCTGGAAAAGCCAAATATTAAGATCCTACCTTCCAGTGTCTTGGGTGCCTTAGATATCATGATGGGTGCAAGGCTCCAAGAAGCATATGACCTATGACAGGCACCCTATAGGTGGCCCTCTCCTGATGACATCTTTCATTTCCAATTCCATGAGCTGGGAAAGTCCATTGCGTAGTAGACCCTGGCCATTGGTGTATGAACATTCAACACAGCCAGACCTTTTCTCTTCTCTCCCTTCTTCTCCCTGCTCTTTCATTCCTTTTCCTACTCACCCCATGCTACCTTAGGTATGGAGCAAGGTCTGTAATTGTTGAACCCATATAATGACATAAAGCATGTGACTTCCTATTTCAATGTCTACATGCTCACATGCCTGGATGCCACCTGACCCATGGTCTACTGCAGTTGCTCCTACCCAGCAGTGACTTAAGGTCCCCCTGTCCCCCCCCCCACGCTCTTACCACCAGCTCCAACATCTGGCAACACCTGGAGATATTTCAGGCTGTCACAACTAAGTGAAGGTGTGTGCTATTGACGTCTAGATAAACATTCTATAACACACAGAGCAAACCCTGCCACACAGAATTGTCTCTCCAGAAAGGCCAGTCATGCTGCTATGCTTACCCTGGCCATCCAGATCTTTTGGTGATGCCAGAAAGCCAAATTAATGGCTAACTACCCCCACCTCTTATTAGCCAAGTAGGTGTGGTGTGGTATGGTTGTGTGAGTATGTACATGCATGTGCATGTGCTCACATGTGTACACACACACACACATGCACAATCATGTGGGTTCTGTAAATCAGCTCTAGGTTCTTACTTTTGCCTGGCAAGCACCTTACCAATTGAGCCATTTTCCCCAATCCCGTGTCTGGTTTTTAAAATCTAATACAGAATACTCCACTAATAAACTTCGCTCCAGTGAAATGGTACATAGCTCTAGTGCACAGTGCCCTGTGAATGTCAGCTACTCTTGTTTCATGCAATTCTATCAACAGCTTCCCGGGCTTAGAAATTGCCAAGTCCTCAGCTGACTAAGAACAGACTCAGGTATCAACCTTGGTCCCTCTGGTCACTTATCCGTGATCTTAAGCCCTGTGTTCTAATGTCTCCCTCATCTTAGCTCTGGAGCCCAAATGTCCTGGAGCACCCTTAGTAACTGTAGAAGAGGTGGCCCATGTTAGTTTTCCTAGGACATCTAATAGTGACAGAATCAGGTGACGAGAGTCCCCTGTCTGACGTTATTGTCTTTGGCCCTAAGTACTGTTGGAGCTGAGAGGAATGACTTAACTTGGAATCAAGGGTGTGGCTGCTGCAGCTTTTGGCAGGACATTCTGTGATCCAGTCACTCTCCCAGGTCCCTCAAGCAGGTGCCGCATACCCTAAGACCATGTTTGAATGAGCCTCTGGCTGCCCGGAGCTCTGGGCGGACACTTCTTGGGCGGCTCAAATCTGGAGACAAGAAGCAGGACCAAAAGAATAACAGTGTCATCTCAAGGGATGCCATTTCCACTCTGAACAGTATCCCAGAATGCGCACCTCAGGCTGCAAAAAATGAGGTTATTTGATATCGTTAGTGTCAGACTGTTTTTATTTCCAGGGGTATTACGCGAGATAAGGCAGTACTCCCAGAAAACCCCTCCCTGGTAGGGTTGCCTAGCTGCCTGACGCTGTACAGATGACAAGGCAGTGCCCATGCTGCCCTTCAAACTTTTACTGATATTTGTCACGTAGGACCCAACATGTCACTTCCTGCTTCGCCTCGGTGTGGTAGGATCCAGCTCTTCTGGTCCACTCCAGAACTCACAAGCAGGAAGTGTGGGGGCATCTGCTTCGCGCTGCTCTTGACTGTGGCTTTGATTTGACTAGTCCCTGCCTTGACTTCTCCCATCACTGTGAACTGTGACCTAAACAACGTAAGCAAAATATACCCTTTGTCCTCTCGGTTGCCCTTTGTTCAGGGTGTTTGATCAAAGTAAAAAAAAAAAAAAAAAAAAAAAAAAAAAAAAAGAAAAGAAAACCGAGCACACAGATATTTGGATTTGGGGACCACGATTATGCCACCTCCAAGTTCGTAGAGTGCCATCTGTCATCAGTAAACACCTCTAAGGGGGGCCTGGAGCGACAGCCTGTGGAAGCCAGCCAGGGAGGCAGGTCTGTCAGGTAAAGGGTTAGACGCCTGACCCATGTCCCATCCCACATAGGAGGCAAACATCTGTAATCCCAGAGCTGAGACAGCAGAAGCAGGGGCATTCCTGAAACTTGCTGAGCACCCAGCCTAGCTGCATTAGTAAAATCCAGGTTCAGTGAGAGAATCTAGGTCAAAAATAAGGCGAGAACAACGGAGGAAGACAGCAAATATTGACCCCTGACCTCTACATGCGTGCATACCGGCACACTCAGGAATACACACATTAGAAACAATTTTTTTTAAAAACTAATCTGGGGCTGAGTGTGGCAATGCCCATCTTTTTTATCCCAGCCCTCAGCAGGTGGAGGCAGGTGGATCTTTGTGAAGTTTGAGGTCTACATAGAAGTTTAGACCAGCCAGAGCTACTTAAGAAGACCCCGAGTCAAATAAAATAATTTTTTAAATTTAAAATTGAAATTTAAAAAGGGGAAGCATGTATATCTGTGAGAAATGGTCTCCAAGCAGGACAGAGGACCCGTTGTAGCTTGCTTTTCTTACTCATAAATCTGAATAATGACCCAGCCCCAGCACTATGAGCATTTGATATACACACCAGACTCACAGTGAATGCTGACCAAAATGAGATATCCTTATTTGCTGTACCAATCACAGGTCTAGAACAAGTACAAACTCCGGTGCTGGGGAGCAGGCAGAGCAAAAGACTGGAGAGCCCAGGAAATGAGTCTCCATGAATCTGGGGCCTTGAGCCCAGGGGGGTCAATGGAGTGGTTAATGAAATACATCTCAAGAGACAGGACCTTGTCACCTAGGCCAGACAATGGTGCCACATACTGGCCTGACTCATTTGGGGTCAATATGAGAAGTGCCTCCAATCATTGGGATGCTAACAGCAGCACTCATTTCCCGGTGAGAGAACGGAGCGTCCTGAAAACCCACGCTTATCGTGGACGCCTGTCAATGGACGTCACCGGTCCAAATGGCACTTTGGCTTCTCTGTCATTGAAGTTTGGCCTGGTATTACAGGGACACTTTGAATTCTTCAAAGAGTGACTCTCACTTACCTTCTTGCCTCTTTCCCCTTCAGGTTCAACCCCTTTTATCACACTAAAGTGCCAATCAATATTGCGAGATAGATGTTACATCTTCGCTTTTTATAACACCGCCTGTCCCAGAAGGGACACTGTATCTTTAAGGAAATGGACCCGGTATCCTGTTTCTGAAGGATTAAAACCCTTTAAAGAGACAGAAGAGGCTGTAAACCCCAATCATATTCTTACTCTCTCTTCATTATCCTGTCCACTATCTATCCCTGCTGAGTAAATCTGGTTGTGTGTTTCTCCAAAGTGGTCATAAGAAGAAATTTATTTACTCCGCTTTGCACTGGAGGGGCATTACCGGGCTTCAAGGCTCTCCGAAGTCATAAAGATTTTGCAGTGTGTGCAAAAGGAGCAGAGATTCAGAACTTCTTTCCCCCTCTGAGGTCGTTTGGCCATCCAAAGGGGGAGCCACTTCTCATTTTCTGACAGGGTTTATTTCCGTAAGATTTTCCAATTAGCAGGAAAAGGTCACACTAATGTTGGTGCTGGGTAGGGGAAGAGATCAAGCTATGCAAATAGAAACATCCTTGAAAGGACAATATTTTTTTAAAAAAAGAGAGAGTGCATTTCCTAATATTTAATTGCATGTTCGTATACGCACATACATGCATGTATGTGTATGTGATACGTATGCACATATACATGTGTGCGTGTATGTGTGTGTTTACATGCGCACATGCATGTGTGTGTGTGCGTGTGCATGTGTACACATGTATATTGGAGTGTGCGTCTGTATATATGTGTCAAGATAGACAGGTAGGTAGATAGATAAATAGACAGACAGACAGACAGACACCCATGCTGTTTCTCCCAAGGAAGAAAAGGGTGATTGTAACTGTGATTGAATTTGACCTGCTGTTCTCACATGTGAAGAAACAACTTGAGTCCACTCATTGGCTCTGCACAGAGAGATCTTGGAAATGTTAGACGGGCACTCTCCTGCTCTTGGTCTTTGTAGTGTACGGATAGGGCCTGTAAGGCAGCAGAGTAGAGTACAGGCAGCCCCTGCAGGCTCTATGGACCCTGTAACGGCCACACTGTCCCCAGCCTGGCAAAGCATTTTGCCAGCATATCATTTTAAGCCCTCCTCCTCCAATCTTTCTCTGACACTTGCCCTGGCGCTTTTGTTTCCCTCTCTGTGCGTGGAGACCACAAGACTTTTCGCTGATAGTAAGCAGGGCTGGGAGCCATGTCCGAAAAGATGTACTCTAGGCATGCTGTGGACAGAAGTCACCGATGCCCATTAAAGAAGATCCAGGGGACAGCTTCACTTTGAGTGTGGAGCCCAGTCTGCTTGTCAGGGCTAAGGACATGCTGTGCAAATGTCAGCAGCAAGCCTCCAGACTGAGTGCTAGCTGTGTCCTGATAGGTCTGGTAGAGTTCTGTGGGAAAGAGTCTGGTTTTGCACACCTTTCATGTACCTTTGCGTGGCCTGAGTTGTACCAGGGAAGCCACTGTGGAAAGTAAAGTTATGTCCCTCCAGCTGAGTTCCTCTTCCCCAGGCAGAGAATTCCTCAATTACTGTTTGTACTCTGGGTCTGGTCTGGCTGTCAGTCATTGGCCACACCCATCTAGAACCTGCCTGATACCAAGTGCCAACGGAGGGTGCTTACTCAAGGTCATAGCATGGCTACTTGTTCAAGTGTGGATAAAGGCCCCGCATAATTATCTGTGCTCGCTCACTCTGACACATAGATCTTACTTATCAGAAGCTTCTTAAAACCCAGGTCAGTGGATCAGTCTTGTGTCTAGAGGACACCATTTCCTTGGAATCATCCATCACCTCTGGCTCTTAAAATCTTTCTCCTTTCTCTTCCTCATAAGACCCTAAGCCTGAGGGGAGGGTTTAATGAAGACATCCCATTTAGGACTGAGTGCAAACTCACAGAGGCTGTGTGACAGAACACATAGGGCCTGCAGAGATCAAGCTAGGTGGAGTTCTAGCACCAAATGAGGGATGTACATGGGGTACATGGAGGTTCTACCTCTAACCAAAAAGATTGGTCTTCTCCAATGGAGATAGACTCTCTGGCTATATGAACCACATTTCAGGGTAGGCCCGATGCCCAGGAGTGGATGGCCAACACAAAACAAACAATGCTGTCTTTGTAGACTTTTTGTCTTATATTGCTCTGGTTGGGCATTTTTCATTTCATTTTATTTTATTTTTGTCTTTGCTTATGTATTTTGATATGGTGTTTTGTATATTTTGATTTCCAATTTTTGTGTTTATATGAGGGTAGGGTTGAGGCAGAGAGTGTTTTGTTTGTTTCTGATTGTCTGCTTTTATAAAGAGAAAAAAAAGGGGCTTGGAGTTAGGTAGATAGGGCCTGGGGGAGCTGGGAAGTGGGAAAGTATGAGCAGAATACATTAAATGAAAAAAAAAAAACACTTTTAAAATAAAAAACTAGAACTGTGTGAATGACTGAGGCAGGGGGATAACTCTTATTGAATCCTAAAGAACCCCTGTGGGCAGCTCTCACTAGGATGTAGGCAAAACGGTGATCCAACAGGTGATTAGGTAGATATTAGAAAATCAGAAACGCAAAATAGCTGTCCAAGTGATAACCCAGCATGAGCGTCGTTCAGCTGAGTTATCAATGTGCAGGGCAACTGTGCACATGGTGGCAGCACACAGGATATGGCAGCACACCAGCTCTCTCATGCCACTTAACCCCTTGTAATGTTTGCCTTTACCTGCCAGCATGAGACAGAAACCACCCACCCTCAGCTTCAAGACCCTACGCTCCTGGAAGACTAACCCTCAGAGAGGTTACTTCATTCTCAACAGAAAGAGAAAAGACTTTTAATTTTTTTTCTGCTACTAAACAGAGAGCGACTCTTCCCTTCCTGTTATCAGAATACTCTTTCCTTTTTGGTGCTTAGCCAAGTACTAATCATTGCGGTCAGTGCCCAGGCCTGTTTCTCCTTAGAACAAAATGAGATGGGAAGAGAGTTACAAAGCATCAGCCCTGAGCCATGGAAGCGTGGCATGCGTGCTGTGAGGAGCTTGTTAACAGCTCCAAGTCTGGTCATAATAAGAGTGACTATACCACATGTAAATCATGCCTTGGGCTTTATCTGGAGGGGATTATTACAGTAAATCAAGCATACAAATAAACATGTGAATAATAATCATAGTACCCAAAGATCACAGTGGCCTAATCCCCAACATTATGGAACCTGTATAGACGTGTCATTGTAGACCTGGAGGAGGCCGTGGGAACTCAATTTCTAAGGCTCAAGGAAGCCTATGTCCCAGTGTGTGCTTGTGCCTCAGCAGAGATGCATAGCACCAATTCCCTGCACTCAGCCATGCCAGTTTGGACAATAGGCGGCATAATTTACCAGGGGGCGGGGGTGGGGGCACTTGGGGAGGCAGAACTCTGCAGAAGTTCACAGATGAGGGCCTAATCTTCAGTCACTAATTAGCCACATGGCCTGTAACCTCATTAGCGCTTCTCTTTTCACACCTGCAACACAGAGGCGAAGCTAGCTAAGACTTGGCTGTTGGTGTATGTTAAGTTCCCGTTGCCTCCTTCCAAAGAGGCAAACTGCTTAAGAGGTGTTCAGCAAACACCACCTCCCATCTAGTAAGGAAGGTTAAGAGACCTTGAACGTGCCATTAGAGGCCCCAGCCAGATCATGCTCAGTGTCTTATGGAATATGGGCATGTCAGAGGTGAGCAAATATGAACAGTTCGAAGAGTATAGGAGATGTGTCCCCATTAGCATCAAGTTTCTCCATAGGTAGGGCACTCTTACTATTAATTGTCACAGCCACACCTTGATGTCTCCTAACTTCTTACACCCTGCTGGGAAAGGTGACGGGGGAGAAAAAACATCAAGCCAATGAACTATCTGCAAAGTTTCAGACCTACTGCCAAAGACAGCACGTCTGACAGCATGTTTGTCACACGAAGAATTCTAATAGCCAAAGGAGAGACACAACTCAGATTGTCTTCAAAAGATTACTGATTCAAAGTCAAGAAAGAGTGAGGTGACATAAACAACCTTTCCCACAAAGTCTGTAGCTGCACCACCCAAAGTATGTACACTGAAAAGCCAACGGGCGTCTTGACACTCATGACACAAACCATGTTGTGGACTGTGCAATCCAAAATCAAGTGAGATGAAAGTGTTTACACTGGTGACTGTGGCTGGTTTGGGCAAATGGACTCTCTTGACCACTGCACAGCATTTATTGCACATGTGTGGACTTCACCAATGTCATCCAACCAGCCCAGTCCAAACATATTTGTTCCATCCTTTATGAAGTGCCACCCACAGCCATGATGATGTGAAATGCTCATGCACCTGCCTGCCTATGGAGTCCACCACTCATGAAGAAATAACAAGAATAGAGAGACCTGAAATGCAGGAATGGGTGTGAAGTTTGGTTGTTATTTTGATGTTGTTTATTTGGGTTTGATAAGTTGTTTGAGATTCTCTGAGGGTCTGGTTGGGTCTTACGGGCATAATATGTTACAATCTTAGATGCATAGTCCTGGAACACGTTGTTTGGATGGCAATGTGAGATTATGTCACTCAGAAGGATCCATGCAAACGCCTCCTCTCTCCTCATAGCATCCGTTGTCCCTGTCAATACCTGGGTACGTCTTCCAGCGTCTGTCAACCCTGTCAAACCTGAACATTTTTCACTCTGACATAGATACAGTTCTCACCTGGCTTGGGTGACAGGGATAATGTCAACATGATTTCCTTTTTCTTGAAGTGACTCATATTATTAGCATCGATGAGAAGTACTCATGGGATATTTTCATATTATGGAAAATTTATCATAATAATGAATAACTTGGCCCCAGAAAGTCAGGATCTCTTTAGCATGTTTTCATTCTAACTCGGCCACTTCTGGCTATGGAAGAAACTTATTTTTCCTAAGCCATAGTTTTCACGTCTGTCATATTTTGAGTTAATAATTAATGACTTCACCTCACAGAATTCTAGTAGACTTCAACAAGCTGTGGCATTGTGCACTCTGAACTCTTGTGTTGCTAGCATTTGTTAGAGCCGAGTTTGGTTCTGATAGTGATAGTGATATTGCTAGTAGTTATGATGATAGTGATGGCAGTTTTGATCATGGTGATGAACAGGGTGAAGATGTTGACAGTGATGATAATGGCGGGAATGATGGCGCTGATGGTGCTGATGGTGACAGTGATGACAATGATGTGATGGTGAAAATGCAAATGATCATAATGGTGATTGTGGTGACGACAATGATGATGATGATAACAATGGTGACAATGCTCATGGAAGTGATGGTGGTGATAATAGTGATAATAATAGTGATGGTGGTGATATGATAATTTGATGGTGGTGATAGTGATGATAACACTGATGGTAGCGATGGCAAGTGATGATCATGTTTGTGATCATGATAATAACGTTTGTGGTGATGGTAGCGACAACCTCTTTGAATTCTTAAGACATCCAATAAGAAAAAGAAAAACTCATAAAAGTACTTGGGAGTAGAAGGGGTGAGATTTAAGCCCCTCTGTTTCTGAGGCTGCAGCCTGTCCTGTACCCGGTACTTGGGAAACACTATCAGCAGTGTACCGGCCTCTATTCCAAAGGTATAGAAAAAAGGAACCCTGTGCTGCTTGGATAGGGGGCTTTGTCTGGAGGTTTCATAATGGAGGGAAACTTGGTCTAGTCTTGTGATGAGTGTGGGTTGCTGAGCCATAAAGTGGGACTAATTAGGACTCTCAGCGTGCCATAGTCTTGTGTGACTTTGAACAAGGGACAAGGGAATTCATACCTCATGAAGACCAGATCCTCAGATCCTGTATGAAAAGATAACACAGTGCAAAACACTGCTAGGGGACCAGTGGGAACCGGTGAATAAAAGGATTTGCTGGCCAGCTTTTCTAGAGGACTTGACAAATGCTAGGCCAGTGACAGACCCTGTCTTAAAAATATTAGGAATATTAGGTGCGTGACACCTGAGGGATGACACTGGAGATTATAATTTGGCCTCCAGATGCATTTATATCTGCACAAACACACACACACACACACACACACACACACACATACACACACACACACACACACACACACACACACACACACACACGTGACAGACCTGAACTTTTCTGACCCTAACTGTCACCTCCCAAAAATCTGACTTGACTTGTTTTTCCCTGTCAGCCTTTGGAGGTCGGAGCATGTGTCTGCAGCCAGCACACAGACGCTGCCATGAACTCCATCATCTCAGTAGCTGTGTCAGAAGTAAATTGGTAATGGTAACATTAAGAGATCACGTTATATTACACCACCTGAACTCTGTTCCTTCTTTCACACCTACTCACCAGCAACTTCATCCCCTTGCTTCCCAGGATGCACCTCGGTTCTAACACCAGATCTCCAAGCCACCTTCCACTTGGTTGAGGAGATCAGCCCCCTGATTACTTTATTGTCACGCTTCCTAACTGTCCCTTTGCTTCCACAATCCCTCTTTCACCCTCTAAATCATAAGCAAAACTGCATATTAAAAATACAAAACAAATCATTCATGTGACCCCCCCTCACTAATGCCCTAACTGCCACCCTACCCCCCAAGTAAGCTGGATAGTAATATATATGACACCCAAGGTTGTCCTCTGGACATACACATACATTTGCACACACCCGCATGTGCACCTGCAGAGAGACAGACAGACGACAGACAGACAGACAGAGACAGAGAGAGAGAGAGAATCACAGCCTCTCCCTGTGGTATCTGCTGACTTTCACAGCACCCAGTATAGACCAAGCCCTTATAACAAGCTAATGCGAACTGATTAAACAAAGTAACAATAATAGAGAGGCATCTCTCAGAAGAGTCGAGTCCCAGTTTCCAAAGCAGGCAGCAGAGCCACAGAGAAAGACCCCCCCCCCTTAGCCCGTTCTCTGTGCTCAGCCCTCCCTTTTGGCTGGGAGACAAGGAAGGAGGGGCCAGGCACTTGATAGAATCACCTCCCCCTCCATCCTGACCTCCTGGAGCAGCAGTCCACTAAGTGTTGCACTTGGCCGGAGCTCCCCGTAGTAATTTGGTTAATTGGATGAACAGGCTCTTTAGTGACACCGCCTGGATTTCCACGCAGCAGTCCATCAAAACTAATCAGCTGGCTGAATTCCACCGCTCAGCCACTGACAGCTTCGCCAGGTCCGTGAGTAGATGGTAACTTTTTTAAACGGAGGAGCTTGCTAAATGATGGCAGTTAGCACTTGGCAGGATGAAGGGGCAGGGAGGGAGAGAGATGCGTGTGGTTAGCTTTGTATTTCCTCAAAGACAGGATCTCGTCACGGATGGCTGATTACAAGTTCCTTCCAAAGACACTGGTGAAGAGCAATTGCCCCAAAACTGCTCTTTGTTCCTTCGCTGCACAAAGCAAACACCCCCCCCCCCAAAGCTGGTGTGCCGCTCTCTCTCTTTACTGGGTGTTTATTAAACACTTGTTACATCTTTGGTATGCCCGATTTAGCATGCCTTACGATTACTGCAGTACCAGCTGCTGTAATAAGCAAGCCCAAACAATTTAGTAGCTTAACACAACAAATCAGACTTCCTGCATCCCCTCAGGAGATCTTTGTTGGAAGTGGCTCTCTCTTCCAGACACTAACTCAGGAACGCATTCTTCTCCCATGGGCATGTCCAACCTGCAATCTGCAGGCCTCATGGGCTCCCGGGTAGTAACAAATATGGTCTAATGTAAAACCCTAAACTTAGTTAAAATAGCTTGCTTTGTAGACCAGGCTAGCCTTGAACCCACGGAGATCCGCCTGCCTCTGCTGGGATTAGAGGTGTGCACCACCAGACCCGGCTGTTTGTTTGTGTTGTAATGTTTCTGTAACACAGCTGCATGGCTGTCAAGTTTGAACTCTGTTGGCAGCAGAGTCATTTGCAATGTCAAAAACTCAGATGTTTCTACACAGCGAGGGCCTCAGTGGAACCTACCTAAAGCCAGATTGGGGTGCATGGGGAGAAAGGGGGTATCGTGAAAAAGATATGACCAGTTTTCAATTTTCAAAAGCCTTGATCCATATACCTTTGTTAATTTTTTTTTTTAAGTGAAGCCTAGTGATATGGCCATTCCCAGCTCTGAAGGCTTTGTTCACTGTAACGAAATCCCGGAGACACATAACTTCCAAAGAGGAAAGGTTCATTTGGACCCGTAGCTTGTGGGGTTTCTGTCTGTGGTTGTTTTCATCCGCTGCTTCTTACACCTGGTAGAAATCTCATGGTGGAAAGACATGACAGAGTCAGGCTACTCACATCAGTCAAAGAGAAGACAGACAAGGGATGAGCTAACCCCTTCAAAGGCATACACTCCAGTGACCTACTTTGACCCACCAAGTCCTACCTCCTAATAGCCTATTTGTCTAGGACTTGTCAAGAAATTCTACATGTGTGCACACGTGTGTATATGTACGTTCATGTGGGGATGCATATGCATGTGCAAACTCATGTTTGCATGTGGAGGCCAAAGGACAACCCCATATGTATGTCCTTCCTCAAACACCGTCTACATTTTCTTTTTGAGGCAGGGTCTCTCACTTAGCTTAGAAATCAGCATGCAGGCTATGCTGACTGTCTCCTGAGCCCCAGAATCTGCCACCTCACCCTGACTCTACCTCCCCAGCACTCAGATTCTAAGTCCTAGCTACTACGTTCAGCTTTTTCTCTGCATGTTCTGGGGCTCGAACTCAGGTCTTCTGCTTCCAAGGCAAGGGCTTTAGTAACTAAAGCCATCTCCCCCGGCTCTCACCAAGAATTAATCCGTGGATGAGGTTACCTCCCTCGTTATCCAGTCACCTCCACAAAGCTCATCTCCAGGGTGAGCCCTTTTGGAGGGCACCCCATATTCAAGGGATCTAAAAAATGTGTCCCTTCCAACTGACAACTCTGCACCCTGGGTTTTTGTGGATAGAGAGCGATCTCAGCTGCCTGTGGCATCCAACCTAGGAGAAATAATGGAGCTGTCCCTTTTTCTAATGAGGAAAGCGTGGCTTGGAAGAATAAATGCACTTCTTTGGACTTGTACCCTTGACAAAGAGCAAGGTCAAAGCTTGTACGCATATAGTATAAAACCACTGTCTTCCTTCCCTTATTAACTCTCCCTCTGTCCTCGCCCATCCCCTGATTCTTTATTGTGTTTCCTTCTTACACTTCAGCGTTTCTAAAGCATGGACGTTTTGCCTTCTGTAACTTTGTATGTTTTCCACATGACTGTTCCGTCTATTTGGGTTTGAATATTACCCCTACTGAGTAATCTTTAACCTAGACAAGGTTTGGCCGAGGCAGGCCAGCTCATTGCTCAAGCATTCAGTATTGCTCTCAGAAGGAAAAAGAACTCAAAAGGAGAATTGATAATAATTAATAATAATAATAATAATAATAATAATAATAATAATAATATGTGTTTCTTAAGGGTACATTTGATACTGTCACTACTTGATAGAACAACCCCTGATGTCTCCCTCTCATATCCACGTATGGAGGTACCTATGATCTCTGGCGCTTGGGGTGGCGAGTGGGGTGGCTCAGTGGGTAAGAGTGCTTACTCTGCAAGCATGAGGATCTAATTTCAAATCCCCACTACCTGTGTAAAATGTCAGACATGGATGCATGTGCCTGTAACCCCAGCATTTGGAGGATAGAGACATGTGGCTCCTGAGAGCTTGCCCTCCAGCCTAGCTGAAATGGGGGGGAGGGGGCTTCTGGTTCAGTGAGTTCCAAGGAAACAATGAAGAGAGCGATAAAGAAACATACCCAGTATCCTGCTCAGGTCTCCACATGCAAAAACAGAGGGATGTATGCCTACATGCGTGTGTTACATATATACAACACACATGTATGCACGCACACACACAATCATAGCTGTGATCTGGCTCAAAAGAACCCCATCCCTACATTGGCTCCCTATATTTCCTGCCTGGCTTCTGTGGGGCCTTGCCCCCACCCATCCCTGCACAGTGCAACCAACCCTACGAAAAGTCTCTCCCATTTATACTGTTGGGGTCCCTGAGAACAAGGCTCAACCTTTGCATTTTCACCTCCTTTGTGCCTAGCATGGAGCCTGCAGGCCACAGGCTATGTTCATTCCATTGTAAATGTAGGGCAGCAAGGAACCCGGCTGCAAAATAACATCATCTGCAACTAAGTAAGTGCTTTCCTATCTGCTGGAAGTTTAAACAGGAGAAAAGCCACTTTTCTAGTCAGGTGAAACTTGCAGGATGGGTAGCCCTGTCCTCATGAGCTGCAGGCCTGCTGGAGGCTTGTCTCAACAAACAAGGAGCTGGGTGATGGCTGAGGGCCTATACTGACCCCAAGGTTGTCCACTGGCATCTACATGTGCATACACATATGCAGGGAGCACCCACACATGTACAGCTGAACACATACATTCACACATATGTTCTTAATACATACACAAGAAAAATAAAGTAAGGCAGAGAGATGAGAGAGAGAATATAATACAATTTTAAAATGAGAGGAAGGAGGAGGGAGAGAAGGAAGAAGAAGGAAGGAAAAAGCAAGAAAAAAGAAAGGAAGAGAGAGAAAGAAAGAAAGAAAAAGAAAGAAAGAAAGGATGTTAGTTTCTGGATAGGGTGGGTGTGATGCAACAGTATGGTAGACTGTGTTTCGTGGCTGCTTGTCATAAAACACAAAATATTGAATATTATAGTCTGAGTAGGGAGGCTTAAAAGGAGGCCATGAGCTCCCCAACTCTGACTCCAGGGACCTCTGACCTACTCCCTCATGTTAACAAATATCCCCGGGCCTTTGGAGACCAGGCCCGAGTGTTCATTGCTCAACAGCAGGGATTGTATGGAAGCTTGCGGGGAGCGTGCCAGGGCCCATTTCTAAACAGTCTGATGATTTATTTGATGCCTTTGGATATTTAAGTAGTCTGCAGTATACACCAAGTGTCTAAAATGTTTATTTTTTTTCCTTTGCTTTAATGTGCGGGACCTCTCACAACGCCTTGTACACCCCAGGCACTCAATAAATATGATTTATGGAAGATGTAAATAAATCCAACCCAAGATTATGTCTGCGTTCATTAATTTGTAGCTCCAGCAGGCAGTTCCCCTCTCAAACTTGAAAAGAAGAGAAAAATCCACACCAAATTACAGAGAAAAGAAAAGGCAAAACATATAACCCTTGGGCCAGTGTAAAAATGGGGAAACTCCCCAGAGTAAAGTATGAAATGTTTGATGGTTTTCTTTGCTTTTGTACGCACATGCTGTGTGACTCGGAGTCAGTCGCTTCACTTTTCTGGGCTGTGTCTCCCAAAATAAATAATGAGTGGGTGGTTAAATGGTGGGTGGGTAGGCTGTGACCTTCAGAGGAGGCATACTCTGAGGAGTCAATGCTGTGTAACGGGAGGTGTGGCCAGTGGTTCTCACTTAAGGATGCAATGCCTGGAGCCTGCAGACTCACACAGCAGAGCTGAACTCAAGCCTGTGCTGCCTCTACAAGGGGAAAGTGGATGGAGACAAGGTGTGTTCATTGAGCCTAGTTCTGTAGCTCCGTGGATCTAGCTTTGTCCCCGGTACCCTGTGGTGCTTCTGTAGTGAGCATGGTTTATCCCACATCCTTTGATACCCAGCCCTGGATCTCTGGTCCTTGGGTCTACTAGACATCTGAGAACGTTCAGGGAGGCAGTCCTTCTCATCCCTGACTCCTCTGCAAACCCGACTGCCCGGGGCCCTTGGCCACTCTGCTTCTCGCCACCTCTGAATCAAAGGGAAAATAAAACCCGTGTGAGTGATGGGCAGTGGGTGGGGTTGCCAGCTTCCAGCAAAACCCACTGGCTTTTGGAGGAAGATCCCATCACTGGCATCTCAGGCTGTCAGGCTCAGCGGCCTTGGACATGTCTGTCTGTCTGTCTGTCTGTCTCTCTCTCTCTCTCTCTCTCTCTCTGCTCTCTCAGTGCATCACCTGCATATAATGTACCTCTAGCTCACACCAGTCCTCCTTGTATGTTGTTGTGTCTGCACACACTGGCCAAGTGTGCTGTGTGACTCATTAGGACTCATTTCTCTGACATTTTGTAGTTATTCACTGCGTTCCCTTTCTTTAGCCTCATACCAATAGGCATTTAGGTTCTCAACTCTTTGAATAAAACCGCTATGAACATTTATATGTTTCTTTTAAGAGACAAATGCCCTATTTTATCTATCTATCTATCTATCTATCTATCTATCTATCTATCTATCTATTATCAACCATCCAGCTAGATAGCTAGTTATTTATTCTGGTGACAGTGTGTTAAATGTTGATTACTAAGGGCTAGGTACAGAGAGCTTCTCCCCATTGGTAGAGGATACATTCTTTGATCCCTAGTAAATATCCAGAACTGTAGATAGGTCTCAAATCTATATTCTGTTTGCTTCTTGCTACAGATCTTGGAAACATCAGTGTACTGTCTCTCTTATAAAGTTAGGAACTTTTGTCTTTTCCCATGAAGGGACCACTTCACAGCTTCCCACTGGCATACCTAAATTGTTAACATTATTTCTCTTATGCTTGGGATGTTACTTAATAAATATTACTTAATATAATAGACACTTAGGATTCCATGAGAGTCACTCTGAAAACCAAAACAGAGACTTGGTAACTAACAGGAGCATAGTGTATACAGTATGGAAACATTACATAAAGGGCAGGATGGAGGCACGTACCCTACAGTTTCATTGTACTTAGAATGGTGTGTCCTCTTTGTTAGATGGCTAAAATTTGTGAATGTTTTCATCTGGAATTTTCCATTTAACATTTTCTCAAGTCCTAGTTAACTGTCAGTAACTGAAATTATGAAAAATATAATTCTAGATAAGAGAAATACTTTGTGTTTATGCCATGGTGTGGTCTCCAATGGGAAAACATGTCCCAGCAAGAACTATCAGATAAGTGTCTGATATTGGTGACATTGTTGGGTCCTAGTGGTTGTGGGTCCCAGCTTTAGATTAATTCCCCTTTCTTCTGGTCTTTACACATAAAGATGTTTGCCTTTGGGAGATGCTGTACCTGGACTTCTGGTTGTAATTAGATGTTTAGCATGTCTCCCTCATGTGGAAACCTGGAGTTGAAGCTGTCATAGATGACTCTTAGGATGATGGCTGATCTCGTCAGCTAACCTTGTTCATCCTGGGTTCAGAAACAGGATCTGCTGGACCATGTCAGCCTGTGACCCTGTTCCTTTGGCTGACACCTTTGTATTTCACAAGCTTGTCCCCACAGTCCACTCCCTTGGGCTACCAGATGTAGAGGGTATTATGTTGTGTTATATATGTTATGCTGTGTATGTTATGTCATACCATATCATGTCATGTCATATTAGAAACAAGTACATATGTAAGTGTTCTGACGGACCAATTCTTGATGCAGAGATCAGATCCATGATGAAAAACACATCTAATCAATAAGAACTCTGACACTGAATCTTGAGCAATATAACCATGTTCTTCTGGCCCAAGGGGGCAGAGACTAGTGCAGACCAGATCCCTGCTACCCCTATGTCTGCTGAGATGCAGTGAGGGCTGCAGCTCCCCACCCTGTGTGGACTCAACTCACCCACCTCACAGTGTGAGAAGTGCTGTGTGGGATACTTGCCATATACCAGGCCAGCTCCAGAGGTTGGAGTGCAGGGGTGATCCAGGCAACAAATAACAAAACCCGGGAATAGGACTGTGTGTATCTAGAGCCTTGCACATGCCAGTGCTCTACCATTAAGTCACAATCCAGCCATCGTAGGAATTGGGGCCCACGATACCTCACTGCGAACCCCAGCTTAAAACCGCCTGTGTGACAGGTGACCCCAGGAGTCTCACTTTCCCTCCAGGCTGTAATGTGACAAGCCTCACTACCAATGACTGCTCTCCTAGCTGTGTTGGAGGCTTATCTCACCAAATCGTGCCTCAGTTTACCCCCCATCTGTAAAATGGGACTAACCTTGTGAAATTAAAGCTTGATGAAGCTGCTGTATAAACACCATATAGCCTAGAATATATACCTGATTGATATTAACTCCTGTGGTTGTTATTATGATTACTCCCCCCCCCCTTTTTTTTTACTCAAGGAGACCATGCTGAGGATTAAATAAAGTCAAGTGCAGAGATGAATAAATAAGTAGAATATAGTTCTGTGCTAAAGAAATATTTCATATACACTAAGAAGAGGCAGCATTGGAGGGAGGGCACTTCAGGTGTTTTTTTACTGTCTATTTAGACTTCTCTCTTCAGCTGTTAATCAAGTATCCAGCTTGTGCAGGGAATTCCTATAGACACTGAAGCCATGCCCTTGGGTGAAGCAAAACTGTCCTCACGAGCTGTTCTAGGGGTGGGCAATAGACAAATTAGCATGTGCCTGTCAGTGGTGTACATTTATGAAGAATCAGGCAGAGTGGGTGATGGAGGAAGGAGTGCTGCAGTGTGGGCGGCCCCTTCTGTGAGGCCGTGTGTGTGTGTGTGTGTGTGTGTGTGTGTGTGTGTGTGTGTAATGGGAGCTGGACTGAAGGAAGAAGGTGAGCCTCGGGGTAAAGATTCCCAGGAAGAAAAGACAGGGAGCGAGTAGGTGGGAGCTTTGAGGAGGAAATGGAGAGACGGAATGGGAAAGGTGGGAGCTGGGGAAAGCCATAGGGAGGTGAGGCCACGCTGATCTGGATTTGGGCTAAGGAAGGAAAGTCACAGGTGGGTTAAGTCCTAAAGGAAGCTCCTGACTTCTCCTGTAGGCACAAGGACAGGAGAGGGAACAGGTGCATAGCCACAGATCCTGCATGAGTCACACTGAGTACCACAGTGGCCCAGGCAAGGAAAGGCTTGCATCCTTAGGAAATGTTCTGCTGTGTTGTCCCCCATGTCACAGATAGGAAAAGCAAGTTGAAAACATCAAGAACATGAACGTTATCCAGACACTAGAGCAGCAGCAGCAGAAAAGAGCCAGGAAACGGTGGATTAGAGAAATTAGTCATTTTCAGCTAGGTGTGGCGGCTCATGCCTGTAACCCCAACATGAGAAGCTGAGACAGAAGGACAGGAAGATGGATGCAATATGAGCTATATAGTGAATTCAAGGTTAGCCTGAGCAATGTAGGAAAACTCTGCATTCAGGGAGGGGAGGGGAGGGGAGCGGAGGGGAGGGGAGGGGAGGGGAGGGGAGGGGAGGGATTCTACTTCTACCTCATGGAGCTCCATAGAGACTTGCCTGATACTTCAGTGTTCTCTGCAGCCCTGGTGCTGACACCTCCCTTCCTTCCCTTGGGTACATCTGAGTGGCAGCCACACACATTCCAATGTCTGGCTTTTCAGGCCAGGGCAAAAGACTAAGAAACATCATTTTCATCTTCCGCATGGGATTAGGTAGGCATTAGCTCTTTATTTGTTGAGGGACTTGATCTCATTACAGATCAATTTGCTGAGTATTGAATACACGGGACAAGGAGGCGCTTCAGCTTCATTCCCCCAGCAGCCCACTCCGGTCTTGAAATATCTGAGGCTGTCTCCATGTTCGCTAAGAGACCAGCTTGTGCTCTCGTTCTACGGGTTTCCACGGTTCCTTCATGTTGTCTGTCACTCAGGGCCTTGGCTGTCACATCCAGAGTTTATGATAGTTTGTAAGATAAGAAAGGGAGCTTTGAAGTAGCTCTGGCCCCGCTGGGATTTAGCTCTTGCCAGCTGCTTCCTTGTTGGAAGACATGGGGCAGCTCCCAGATCTCTGCAAGCTTCCAGCCCTGTAGACTCTCCAGGGAGGACAAGACCTGTTCTCAGAGACCAGAGACCATCTTCACCATCTTCACCATCTTCATGCCTCAAGCATGTAAGCCCTGTGCCTGGCTCCTGACTGTTAGAGAAATGAGCTATTTCAGAAGTGATTCCCAATGCTTTGGTCTCTGTCTGTTCTCTCCAACAATACTCTCTCTCTCACACACACACCCCACACATGCATGCGCTCACACTCGCACATGCACATGCTGTGCATGTCCTGGGGGTGTCCTCCGAAGCTTTTCCCTTTGGTATTACACTAAAGAAGTGCCCTAACTGTGACCAAGGCCATGCCCGCACATTTCTCACCTTCCTTTCACCTCCACTAAAAGAGGGATTTGGCATTCAAGGACCTGGAGCTCATGAGCTGTTTGGTGGCTAAGAACATCATGCACACAAAATCTCTAGGGCCCTTCCCTAGTATTGGGGTGTAGGTCTCTGTGAAAAGCTTTGAGATGTTAGTTTCTTTAACAAATTTACAGCTTGTGCTATTTTCTTCCCAAAATGTTGGCCACCAACTGTTTGGCACGATCTGAACAGGAAGGAGGGTGAGCCAGAATATTGGATGATTAGTTTGCTGTGTGTATAGATAACATTTGACCTCCTGAGGATGAGCAGCAGGGTAAGAACCTTGGTGCCTGGTCTTGTATCAGCTTCAGATCAGTCGAGGACCAAACCGTCTTGCCAGCTCAATAGGTCAAAACTGTATTTGAATTGAATTAGCAACATGAAACATGCAAGCTTATTGGTCCTGACCTAACCTATACATTTGTACTAGTTTTCATATGGCAGGATGTTTACTGTATGTCTTTTCTGTATGCAGCATGGATATTGGCTATACAACCAATGTTTCCCCATGGGAACTGATTAAGAATGCTAAATTCAGAGATGGCAATTTGGAATGTGTATTTAAATAGAAAGCAAGCCTGCTTTACTTGGGTTAAATATTACAGGTCTACAAATGAGAGCTCAGTTTTCTGAAGTTGCATTAATTTTCACTTTATAAATCTTTTGTAATGTGAAGGAATGCAGCTTTGCTGATAGAGTGCCTGGCTAGCATATACAAGCCCTGGGTCCTAGGCCTAGAACCCTCTCCTCGAAGACTGGGTGTGGTAGTACATGCCTATAATTCCAGTGCTTGGGAGGTGGAGACAGGAGAATCAGAAGTTCAGGCCAGCCTGGGCTACATGAGATATTAACTACAAACAAACAAAAGCTTCATGTTTATATCATAGTAAAGGGCGGAGGGTTAGCCAGTTGTTCTGGCATCAGAGAGACACCCTCGGACGCGAACTTCTTCCATCCCATGCCAGGGTGACATATTTCTTTCTTTTAGCTGCTTCCTGTATTTTGAAATTTTAAAGCACTAGATGGAAATTTTGAAAAGGGAATCTTCAGTGCAATACTTTGCCCGTTGTATTAGTTAATTTTCTTGCTCCTCTGACAAAATGCTTGATGTAAAGAACTTAAGGAATGAAAGTAGGAAGGAAGAAAGGAAGGAAGGAAGGAAGGAAGGAAGGAAGGAAGGAAGGAAAGTAGAAAAGAAGGAAGGAAAGTTGGAAGGAAAGACGCAAGGAAGGAAGAAAGGAAGGAAGGAAGGAAGGAAGGAAGGAAGGAAGGAAGGAAGG
>OU015753.1:12558623-12585508 GCA_907169655.1 Acomys percivali
AAGGAAGGAAGGAAGGAAGGAAGGAAGGAAGGAAGGAAGGAAGGGCTTACTTTGGCCTGTAGTTTGACAGTATAGTTAATCACGATAGCAGAACATCAGGATGCAATGCCTTCACACTCAGGGAACAGAGAGAGATGGAGACCAGTACTCAGTTTTGGAACATGAGTTTGAAAATAAGGGGCTAGCTGTAAACAGATGCTCCTGTTCAAAGCTATAGTTGTTAGGCAGGCAGTCCTAAGGACAAATACCATCACAGAGGACCACAGGGAACTATAGAGGGCCAGAGAGGATCACAGAGGACCATGGAGGACCGCAGTGGACCATGGAGGCATGGCTACCTCCCCCATCCAGCCTTAGCACTAAACACAAAACACATAGGCAAGCTGGGACTGAAAGCTCAGTACGTTGGCAGAGAATCAGCCAGAGCTTAAGGTAGCCATGTCCTGGCATTCAATCAGATAAAGGGGGTGTCTGGAATGGCTGTGATTCTTCAAAAGGTTCCATTTTAATTACAAGCTGGTTGGAGAATACTCCTTTCCAAACCCTCCTTCTACCTGGGTTCACTTCCAAAACATAATGGAGTTAGATTAGCCAAATGAAAGACTCCCAGGTCACAGTGACAACTTCCCTGCCCAGCCTCAATCCACTCTGTCTTCGAGCAAGTGCTGGCTCGGCTCGAGGGATTTTAGCCTCTGAAGAGAATTAGCTCGCCCTATTTCATTAGGAGACTGGCTACAGATCAAAAGGAAATAGAGGGAGAGAGAGGGGAAGTGTGTTATGCTTACCATACAGGCCTGTATGCTGAGATTTCTGTCCTGTCCCAGGCACAGCTAGGAGCCTGCAGGAGCATACAAGCCTCCTTCTGCTCCCCTATTCCTCTCTAGCCCAAGCAAATGGTCCCCCCAGACTCAAAGTTCCCTGCCAAGCCTCAAATTTCATTTCCTTGGTTTCAATGTTATCCTAAAAACAAAAGATGATTTTTTTAAAAAATAGAACTCTGATATACACCCTCCTGGGACAATGACAATGATCTTAGCTCAGCAGATAACCACCCCCCCACACACACCCTAAATCAGAAAGAAGTAAGAGACTCTCTGAGAGACCATATACGTAATACATGTATTAGGCACCTGCTGGATGCCAGGCTCCTATGCAAACATGGCTCCAGCTTCTTTTTGCTCTCTTGCTTAGTTCTCTGAAATTAGAGAGCCTGGAGCCATCATCTACAAACACAAGGGGAGTAAACTGAAGCTCCAGGGAGCTCAGGAGTTCACTTAAATTCTCCTATGTTAAAAACAAAACAAAACAAAAAAAAACAACAACAACAACAATAAAAATAGCCATGTTTTTCTGGATTGCCCCAGTCTGATGGGTACCTAAGAAGATTTTATGGTGATCTAACAGGGCATTAAAGAGAGCAAGATCCTGCAGAGGATGTTTGCGTAGGAGTTAATGGTACCTGCAAATGCTTTCTGGGGTCAAAGAGATGGAGTAGGCGAAGCGTGCGACCATGCAAGGCTTTACAAGGGGCATTATTCTCCGTGTGTATGCTTTCATGTGAATACACATACACGTGTGAATGAATGTGCAGACCAGGGATCAACCATCTTGAGATTGTCTTCCGCCCTGTCGTTGTTGTTGTTGTTGTTGTTGTTTGTTTTGTTTTTCTTAGACAATGTCTCTCACTCATCTAGAATTCAGCAAATATACTAGACTGGCTATTGAGTGAGGCGTAGGCCTCTGCCTGTCTCTGCTTCCCCAGCAGCATGGGATTACAAGGAGGCGGCGCCATGTGCTCCTTTTTACGTGAAAGCCGGCACTGACCTCAGCTCCTCATGCTTGCAAGGCAAGCCTGTAGTTGACTGAGCCGTCTCTGAAGCCCACTCAAGGCATGTTCTCCTGATTAACAATTCATGCTGCTTAAAAAGAGACAACTCCTCATCAGAGCTAAGACAACACCATTTCTTCTTTCTAGGCTGCTCTAGGTTGTGCTGATTTGCCTGTGACTGACAGTGTCATAGAGACCGCTCAAAGGCTCCCTCTCTTGCCAAAGGGATAGCTCAGCCTTGGTCAAGACATGGTTATAATCCAGTCCCAAGCCCTCTGCCTCTGAGGGAGGCCTCACTGAGAAAAGAGCTGCCAAGAACAGTAAGGTACCTTAAGAGAGGAAACATACTCTACAAGAAAACAAATGTCACTGTGGGAGAACTTTCTGGAAAGGAAAAATGGGAAGTTTACGGGAATCCAAGGATGGGTCTCCAAGCTTAAGAACTTCATCTGCACCCTTTTTTTTTTTTTTAAACCAAAATGCTTTCCCGGCTTCACCCCCTCCCCCCAGCGTTCCAGCCCCGGAGCCATTCTTCAGAAACTGGGCTTTTAAAGGCCTTTTAAATTTTTAAAAATCCAGTAGGCTTCTGTTGAACACCCACAGAGATTTCACAGCTTTCCAGCCAACTCCGGTTCAGTGACAGGGCCAGCCAGTGGAGCTGTTCAAAAGGCACCCTGGGAGGCCAGAGGGCCCGGGTTCACACCCCAAGGCTGCCACTTCGTGTGTCAATTGCCCTGGGCAAGGTATTCAGAGCCTCAGGACCCAAATTCAAGCTTATTCCTTCTGGAATCCTTCATCTGCTTTTCTCTCTCTTGAAAAAAAAAAAAATAATCTGCTCATTTCCTGCTCAGACTCTCCCAGACTCTCCCCTGCTTCTTCCCTCTCAAGGCCTCAAGAATTATTAGTGATGTCTACAAATTTCCCCAGCACCCCAGTTCAGAGAGTAGGCAACCTAGTCCTGCAGGCCAAATCAGCCCCCATCCCTTTCAGGAAGTAAATTTTACTGGAGAGCGGCACGCCCCCTTATTTACATATTCTCTGTGGCTACTTTTCCTCCTAAAAGGGCAGGCTTCAACAATCCTCACAAGACTGTTTCCTAAGAGCCTAGGAGCTTCAAATATTTACTGTGTGCCTGCCTGTAGAAAACGCCTGCTTCCCTTGCCCTAGTTCAGGGTCTCCAAAACTAATGCAGGGTGCAGAAAAATCTAGCATCGTGATCCCTTCTCTTGAGAATTATAATATGTTGCTATATCCAACAGGAATTGATTAAATATAGATATTGCACTAAATTAGAGATGAGCTGGAGTGCAGATTTTTGTTCATTTATTTATTTTTTTCAGTGCTGGGGATCAAACTCTGGGCCTTATATATGCTAGTTGAGGGTTTTGCCGCCGAACTACATCACCAGCTCAGTGGTATTAATGTACGTTTTTAAATGCTGCAGTTTGCAATGGGAATTTATTTATCTTTCTTTCCTTCCTTCCTTCTTTCCTTTCCTCCTCCTACTTCCCCTCCCCCATTCCTTCATCCTCAAGGACATAATCTAGGGCCTTATGCAAACTGAGCAAATGTTCTAGCTGCCGCTGAGCTACATGGACTAGAAATGTTTTGATTGAGGGAAGCACCTTGTTCATTAAAAAAAAAATTTTTTTTTTTTTGGACAGTGAACTGGGTGATGTACCCTAAATCAACTGTGTTAAGTGCCTAATCTTCCAGATGCCACGAGAGCTGGGCATATGTGTACTAATGCAATGAACCCTCGTTACAGCCCTATGAGGTGGACACTGTGGTCACTTCCACAACAGGTTGCAAATGTCCATCATGTTGCCAATGGCGCCTTTAGTTGTAAAAAGCAGGGACTGGTGACTTCATGCAGAAAATGAGGGTAAAACTGGTAGAGAAGCCACCAAAGGTCATACAGCTGGTGACATGCCAGAACCACTATCCAACACCAGGATCTTCCAGGTTGACCTTCCAGCGTTGTTGCCTGCCAGTCACGCCCAGTGGCATGGTGTCAGCATCCCATGAGGCTTCAGATGTAAGGCTCCTGATGAGTCAGGAACACCTGAATCCCCTCTCTCAGGGTTCTCTCCATGCCTCGTGATTTTGTCCTTTTCCCATCCGTGCTCTGTTTTTATCACTTTAAGATCTGCTTTTATCACTTTAAACTCTTTTTTTTTTTTTTAAATGGACAGCACCAAGGCAAATGCAGAGACAAGGCAGCATCCTCCTTTCCTTGTTCTTCTTACCAAGGTGTGTGTGTGTGTGTGTGTGTGTGTGTGTGTGTGTATGTATTTGTATATGTATATGTGTATATGTATGTGTGTATGTGTATATGAGTATATGTGTATGTGTGTATGTGTATATGAGTATATGTGTGTTTATATGTATGTATGTGTATGTATACATGTGTATATGTGTATATGTATATGTGGTGATAAAAGTACCCACTAGTAAGAGAAGGTATGGAGAGCACAGAGAAGGAATGCAAACCAGAGAATGCGTAGTCACCACCAGCCACAGGAAGTTGGACGAGGCAGGGTGGATTCTCCCCTGGAGGCCCCAGAGGGATCATGAACCCCACCTTAACTAGAGACTTTGGGTCTCTAGAACTAGGAGAAACGGGGTCATTGTCTTACACAACCAAGCCTCTGCTCATTTGTTACAGTAGTCACAAGGCGCTCCCTTCATCTTTGCTTTTTATCTCTGTTCCATCAGTGCCCTCCTTCTGGCTGTTTGCATCTCCAGGCGTGGTTGGCAACCTATACAGAGCTTTGCAGGCTGGGCGTTTCGGTTGCAGTCCTGTAGCCTCCACGAACCTCTATTTCTTAACTAAGTGGATAAGCAATGTTTTCTCATAAGGCTATTATTTATGGTCGTTGTCGTCATTGTCATTATATAACGAGGGTGACAATATCTATCAAGCACAGGTGAACTGTGGGCCCAGTGATAGCAGGCATCATTTTGTCTACTACTGCTCACATTCTTCGGATGAAGAAACTGAGTCATAGTGAGTCGAAAATAATTTGTCCAGAGTCAAACTAAATGAAACGTCTTTGTGCTTGTGATTTAAGCAAATCTTACCGGGACAGGCTCTGTTGTCAGTCTCGGAGATCAGCTGACATTGCATCCGAGATAGCTACATCTTGAGAAATTCTGCCTGTGCTACAGGAATCGCAGGAGCACTCCGCCACTGTGACTCCACACTGCCCTCTGAGCCCTCTGTGGAAAATAAAGGGAAGGGCTGAGTGGCTGCGAGTTCACACTCACTTTCTCTCGAGATCATGTTACCTCCGCTTCACTTAAGGGTTCATCTCCTGAGCCTGCAGTTTCCTTCACAGCTCCCGCCATATTGCTGGGAAACGGCTCTTGGGACAGGGCTTGTTTTTGATGCTCTGTGCTGTGCGGGGAGGACCTGTCTCCAGGGCCTGGTGCAGACCACCAGATCACCTCCTTTGGGTGGTGATCCTCACCTCAGTGCTGACCATGTGCTCTCAGCAGATGTCCCCTCTCTGCTGCCTGTTCCCTTCCCAAAGGAGGTTATTCCTTGCCCCCTCCCTGCATATGTATCCATATTTTATCCATGGGTCTTTCAGAATCAAGTTTATTACCATCCTTTCTTTTCTCATTCTTTTTCTTCTTTTAAAAAACTGCTATGGTGAGATGTATGCGCCTGGAATGCTGAGGCAGAAGGATGAAGAGTTAGAGGCTAACCTGGGCTAGCTAACAAGATCCAGACTAGCCTGGGTATAGATCAAGAACCTGTCTCAAACAAATGAAAGATTTCAATCAAGGACACAGTTTATGGAGAGGGAAGATCACAGAGGTGTCTTTTAAAATGAGATGTAACCCGTCATAGACCACGGGCAGTCATCTCCACTCAAACCCACCTTATGTACCAGTTGTTTTATTGGTCCCCAATGTCATCATTAACCCCCTTCCAATTACTCCCCTGGGACAGACTTTTGACTTGGCTGGGTCACCAAACCCTAAGTCCCCCTTAAGAGAAACCAGGGCTCTTCCTCAAGATCTACAGTGACCTATAAGCTGACAGTAGGAACACACTTCCCATCCTTAACCTCACTGGCCTCTCACTTCCCCAGTTTGCATACCCCCAGCCATGGACGTGAACCTAGCTCAAATAAGACGTCAAGATACCATTTGCTCAGCAGCTGGTACCCACTGCACTAGCTCACCATCAGGCAATTTGATCTGTGCTAGTACCATCTTTTGATGTCTCCCCTGTAGACGAGAAGGCTCTGTATCAGCTCCTACACTCAACCTGGCACCTCACACACGTCTGGCTCCAAGTAGAAGGCTAATGTATTTTTGCTTTCTTTCTTTTTATCTTCCTCATAGAATGTCCAGGTCCTCCCCCCCCCCCCCCACTGTCCCTCCATTACCTTTGTCTGCAGTGAACTGACTGTGTTCTCAGATCTCAGCAGGATCCTGGAAAGGAGAATTTCCTCTCTAAGTTAAGCTTGGCACAGAGTCATTCATTTGCTGGCCACAGTGTTCCCTGGGGGAATCTACAAAGTGGTCAGGAGCCCACTGAATGCCAGCACTCTTCTTGAAGACACTGTGAGGCATTGTTGGGCATAAGAGCTCTGCCCCTAATATGAAGTCTGAGGCTGTATCCATCCTTGACCTTTGTGCTCAACTGCTTCTCTCCCTTGTGTGCACCTGCAGTCCTGAGCAGTCTTCCACGGGTCCTGCCTTCATGCCTTCCTGGTGCCCTTTCATCTGTTGAAAAGCCCTTCCTGGCAGACTCAGCTAACCCAGCTCCTCCTACTTAGAGACTCGCTGGCTCCCATGTGGTGCCACCATCTTGCCTCTCCCACCAGCCCTAGGTTCCTATAGTCCAGCCTCTCACTTCCTCTGGACAAAATATAGGATGGGCTATTTGCATTAGATTTCTAGAAAGTACTTACTTACATCTTTCTGAAATCCAAACTTCTCTTGGTGTCTTGCATTTGTGTGTGCTAAGCCTGATCCCTGCCCTGAGCTCTAGGTTGCTTCCAGCCACTCTTAAGCTCCCAAGATTATGCTTTGGGATTTCTTTTGGAGAGAATTCTAGAATGGCAGGTCTAAAGAAATACCATGGCTATATTCATCTGCTGCCCATAGAAATCTGGTGGAAAGTAAGCAGTAAGGATCCCAGCAACAATTACAACAGGGATGGGCATGGAAGAGTCGAAGCCAGGAATGGTGGCGCATGCCTGTAATCCTGGCACTCTGGGAGGCAGAGGCAGGTGGGTCTCTGTGAGTTCAAGGCCAGCTTGGTCTACAAAACGAGTCCAGGACAGCCCAGGCTACACAGAGAAACTCTGTCTTGAAAATTAAAAAAAGAAAAAAAAAGTCACAGACTAGATGCAAGCTGGGCACCGAGGTTCATGATCTGCTTCCTTTTCTGGCTCGATTGTTATCCCATTGGGTCCCCCTCACCCTGCTCATTTTCAGAAAGGAAATAGGGCCTGAATTTCCCACGTGGAGCTGATGTGAGGACTGAATAATCCACGTGGAAAACAAAGAACACAAAGTCTCTCAAGTACTCTAGAAATGCCATCTATTATTAAGTCCCAGGCCTTGTCAGCCTCCATCCCAACCAAGAGGAACATACATGGCTCCTCTTAAACCTAGCCACTGCAGTGCCTGGTAAAGAGGACTGAAGATGGGAGTTAATCTACTATTCTACGAGCATCCGGTTTCTGACCTTGTGCATGATATGACATTGTTATATGTACTTTTTTTTTTTTAAACAAACAGTTGGAGGCATTGATCTGTAGCACTTCTAAAGTTTATTTCAATTAGAAAGAGTTTTAGATAAAGATCAGATTAATTAAATCCTCCTCCCCCTTAAAGTTCATCTTAATTAGCCATCCCCCCAACCGCCACCCTGTGGATGGCTTGTAATTGGTTGGGCATCACCATGGCCACAGAAAAATTAGAGAAGGACCCCAGAAGAATGTACCAACACATGGGGTGTCGCAGGGCATTCAGGGGGAAAGAACCTGTTAAGTAAAGACATAGGCTTTGGGAATAAAACCTATGGCTTTGTCTCCTCGATGAATTTTCCGACTGTCACAGTTAAAAACAAATGGCTGGGCAGGAAGCATTCTTTCTGTCTCTGCACCCTAAATCATTCTTTGTGAATTTCATGGAACCTGGCAGTTCTGAGGGCCGCAGAGAGCCCGGCAAGCAGAGCTAGGGTGGGGACAACTCCACGAGACTGCTCTCCCACATTGCAGCTTGGAACAGGGCAAAGTGAGGGAACCTTCTGGCACAGGCTGTGTTTCCTAGTGACCTGAGATGCCCTCTCCCCATGTGGGAAGCCTTCAGGGTATTTTATGGTCCACTCTTTGGTGCTTAGGCAAATAGGTACAAATGCTGTTAAGTGACAGAAGATGTCACAGAGATGATTTTTTAAAAAGGAGCCGTGAAGTGGCTGTATCCAACAAAATATGATGTTTAATCTACTCCTTCCGAGAAGAAGAGTTGTTGTGCCAGGGGCTGTCTGCTGTACATCATCCTCCAGCTCTGTGGCACCTGGAGATGTGGTTTCAGGAACCTCTTTGCTGGCAGGTGCAGGGCTAGGTTGATACATCAACGCTGTCTGGTTCCAGGGCAGGTTTGTGACTACTACAATTTGCCAGAGAATCAAAGGGTGTGAGTATTGGGCACTTGAAAAATGCCTCATGTGCTGGTCAGAGGGAACACAGCCTCCTGAGCCAGCAAACCCTTCCTAGTTAGTGTGACTATGCCTAGCATCCGGTCAGTGCATTGCCCATCAAGTGTTTGGTAGGCAACACGATGATCCTCTCAAGCAAAGCCACGTGGTGCTGTTTCCTCACCACTCAGGAGTGGCCCAACTAAAATGTATTCTTCTCAATGGAGCTCAATGAGGCTAAGAGTCCCAAGAGGGAAGGACGCCATCTTTCTTACTGATCCCTATAGCACCAGAGTCTATAACAGTGCAATTTCTAGCACATTACAGAACTCTCGATGTACGTGAAGAATGTATGAATGAGTGGATTGTTGAACATACTCTGCTTTTCCTTTAATGAAGCACTAAGGGGAATGTCAAGACACTTATGGCATTCACATGCTATAAGATGTGCCCATTTGTTAGTGGCAAATAAGTGTCAGTGAATGGAATGAATGAATGAATTAGTGAATGAATGATAGAAACTTCATGGGTTGTGAATTCCTTCTAAATGAATTTGGTGACCTAGAGAGTGTAACCTGCTAAGAACTGTCACACAAAGAGAGGTGCAGACAGTGTCACTTGTCTAGTAAGCTATGAGATGAGGGAACTCAGAGCCACACCAGCAGCCAAGCATGAGGAAATTGTATAGTGCCTGACCAACCCGGGGCTGTTCCCTCTGGGAGGTCAAGAGTAGGGTTGGTTTTCTTACTATTGGAGCCTTTGTGCTTGCAACAAACAAGGAATCATTGTGGGCACTGGGGGAAGATGAAAGGAATGAAAGTAAGGGAAAAGGGAGGGAAAGTAAAAAATCCAGGGCCAGATAATAGACTAGTTAACTCCATATTCCATCTTACTTGTGTGACACACAGCATTTTCATTTCTCAAGCCTCTGTTCCCTGTTTTTCCTAAATAAATATAGGACAGCTTCCCTAGAGTGTAGGTTTGAGAAGCAGTAAAGGGTTTTATTTCAATTGACTGCCATGATGATGGTGTCCGGAGATCCTGCCTGCCCCAACCCCACTAGCAGATCTCTCCCTGCTAGTCCAGTGTTCCGATGTCAGCGACCAGCCCAGACATAAAGCATAAGACTGGCATTACCTCTTTGTGTGTATCTTCACACAAGGGATCTTTCCTCTGTCTCTATCTTTGGTGGTCATCTATAATGCCGTTTGGATATTCTATAGATTATAACCCTTCATTTCCATTGCCCATCCCCTCACCCCAATAACCTTTCTATTGGCTCTGAATCAAATTCTTGGTGCACTGGGAGAGACGGAAAGCCACCTGATACTCCAGTGAGAGTGACTGACGACCACTTCCGGTGGGTAGTCTCTGAGAGAAGAGGCTTTTCCTCCTCCGAGAGGGTGTGTCATATAAGGTAAAGGAAGCAGAGAGGGGAAACTGAGACCCAAAGAACTGAACTAGTTCCATTATGGTCACCATAGAGGCTGTGTGTCCGAGGGATGACCAGACATTTGCCAGTATCCCGCAGACTGCTCTGCGTGGGCATCTGCCCTCTGTGTGAGGGGTGAACACAGAAGTACAAGATGCATCTGGAATGTCTGCCGGCCCCACGCTCTCTGGAAACAGATGTGGTGACCTTGTCAGTACCATCTTCACCTAAATAAGGTAATTGGCAACTTCAAAGTAGTCTCTACGATCAAATCAGGAATGGAAAAAGTGTGCCACTGGGTGAGTCACACTCTTAAAAGTGCCCACGCCCTGATGTGGTCCTGCCCTCTGTTTCTACCAGAATAAACCCATATTTGGCACATGAACATTATATGTGTTGGTGACAAGAAGTCAGAATGACAAGTGGGTTGTGGTCATGAAAACAAACTGTATATGTATATATACTAATGAGCTGGGGATCCAACCCAAGGCCTTGGACATGCTAAACACAAAATTTCCCATCACCACTGAAACATATCTCCAGTTCTTTTCCAGTTTGTTTTCCTCCCTCTATTTTGAAACATGGTCTGAATTAGTTTTCCAGACTGGCCTTGAACTGGTGACCCTCCTACCTCAGCCTCCGGAGTGGCTAGGAGGTGAGCCACCCCACCTTACTATAATCAGATTGTTATAATCAATACAATAGATGCTAGTGCTCATCAGTCCTCATAAGATTTCTATTATTAAGATGCTGGTTTCATGATGACACCCATCCCATAATCCTATGGCTGGCTTAGTTTCTTCATATGCATACAGCTTCCTGCTTCACTTCCTGGCAGGTTTTATGGTTATTGATCTGTTATTGCCTAGCTCTCCCCTCTGGAATGTAAGCGCCGTGACAGCTGGGGTGTTATTTCATTCACTCCTGTCTCCTCAGACTCTAGAGTAGTATCCGGCACGTAAGAGAGATTCAATACTTCGTATTAAATAAATGAACACAGAAAATTAATAATATCAAAGGCACAAAGGGCTCAGTCCTCTATGGAGTCCACAGAAAATGTGCGTGTATTAGTTGATTTTTCTCACTGGAGTGTTTAAAAGGCCTGACAGAAGCAGCTGTGTGGGAAAAACATGGCAGGTGAATGGAAGAGTGCTGACTGAACTGTGTCTACAGTCAGGGGGCACAGAGCAAAGAATGATGGTGCTCAGTGCCCCCCCCCCCTTTCTCTCTCCTTATTTATTCATTCTAAAATCCAAGATTTTATGCTGCTCATATCCAGGGTAGTCCCATCCTCATGTGCCCTCCAGACATGCTCTGGGGTGCATCTCCTAGGATGCGAAATCTAGTCAAGTCAACAAGGAAAATTAACCATGACCTCTTCTTTGTTAACACAGTATGCCAATTATATCTAGGAACAAAGGCGGGATCACCCCCTCTCTGTCCTTCCAAAAGTCAGTTCTTACAAATGAAGAGCTAGGAAGGTCCTTCCACCCTGTGAGAGTTTATCCAAGTTTCCCAGAGGAGATTCATACAGACAGCGCGTAAGAAGAGAAAGCCATCATATGTGAAAATGGTGGCATGCTAACTGAGTCTCTGAGTCTCCTTAGGTTGTTTCTTGAGGCCCATGGAGTGGAAAACCAGGCTTCTCTGTGGGCTACATAGTCTTTGCTTTGAATATCCTCCAAGGGATCCAACTACTAAGACAGACATCTGACTTGACTCTGACTTCATTGGCCCTTAATAGCAAAAACTCAGCCTCGTTGTCATTCTGGGAAGTCTCTCTCCTCATAGCCCTTAGTCTCTGCTCCATTGACTGTACCCAGTTCCTTGAGTGGCTCATTTATTCTCATTGGAGGAAATGGAGCTAACATCCAATGGGACACCTGCACAGAGCCTCACTGTGGCCCATACCCAGGCACAGAATTTCCTGGCTAATTTTGAGCCATTTATCCCAGCTTTAGGAAGAGTCCTGAGTCACCCAAATGAAGACAAATGTCCTAAATGAGAAACAAAGAATAAAGGCCACAATGAAGCTGCCCTAGTGCCACTCCTCTGGGGAAGCTAGATGACTTGACAGTGTTTGGTTGCAGTAGCCAGTATCTTCTCCACTTAAACGCTTTGTTGACCACATGAAGTTAGGATGACCCTACCAGAAGCAGATAGGAAGGAAAAGTCCCACTACTGGAAATAGTCAGTGGCAGCACATGCCCAGGGTTAGACACATTAATACGTGAAGCATCACAAAAACAAAGGCACCTGGGAGCTGGAGCCACCACTCACCAACAGCCACTATGTCCCCTAACCTGCAAGGTGTTCCCTGGGTGACTCATTTATTCTTGCAATTTTGGATCACCACAGAATAACTCCGGATGTAGGTTGAGTTAGCCCGTACACTAACCCCCCCGCTTAGAAACCATCAGAGTTTGTGTGTCAATGCCCAGACAAAGTTTGTGCATTGCCTGGTGTCCTCTCTTCCTTTACTATCCATTGGTTGAAAACCTGAGCTGAGGTGTTTAGGGGTCTTGTGTTCTCCACTGGATGCTGACAAAGGATTTTCTTGTTATTCTTTCTATCTATAATGAAAGGTCACGCCTGGAAGCTCAGCACCATGGAAACTGGTACAGAAAAGACTTTTGTGGTATGGGTGGGTCCTGTTTATCAGCCTTGACTCTGACTCCTTTCCACTCAGCCTTTCTCACCAGACAACTCATGCTTCCATTTCACATTCTTCACAGCATGTCTCTTGCCATTTCTGCAATGCAGAGAAGACTGGTTGTGCCATGGAATGGAACCTTGCCATCACCTCCCTTGGCTTCTCTAAGGTTCCTTGAGTACACCCCTACCAAGCATCTATGTGCCAGGCACTGAACTGGTCCCTTCCCCATCTTTGTGTTCGGTGCTAGTAACAAACTTGAGAAGTGGGAATGACCATCCCTTTCTGATGAAGCATGAACATTCAGAGTGTACCCAAAGGCACTTAAGTGGGAGGAGACAGGCTCTCCCTCTCTTGCTCTGTTCTTGGCTACATGCAACCCTTTGTCCACCCTCCCCTTCTCTCACTCCATGCCGGGCAAAAGCCATCCTAAGACAGAGAGTATAAGACCTCTTTAGGGTTGCATCAGATCCTTGCCCAGTTGCAGGGACGTGAACATGCAAAGGTGTGCGTTGTACAGATAGTGAGGGCCATCAGCCCCATCCAATACCCTTATCAGAGATGTAGGTGAGATAAGAGAAGATCTACTCTTTCCTGGCAGATGGCTGAAGACAGACCCAGTGAGCAGATAAGAAGGGAGCGGCCTATTGGTTGACAGAATAATTGCCTGTTCATTGACCTTGAAGGCTGGGAAGTTTCCCATAGAGGCTGTCTTATATGCACCCATCACAGGTCTCAGATCAGGAGATCTAAGGAAGGAAGGGATTTCTTTCCTTCTGCTATGGCTTGCAGAGACGTTAGAAAACCCAAATCAGCACTTTGGAATTGGGGTGTGTGTCACAGTGGAGACACCAATGGAGAGAGAAACCTTCTAAACAAACAAACTGAGCCAGCCTATGGGAAAGGTACATATCAAAGTGAGCGAAAATTGATTAAATCAGACATCGGAGAAGATGGTTATTATTTTATATCCATTTTCTGACTCAAGGTTGGGTGGGTGCCATTTACCATTTTACAAATCTCTGCCACCATGTCTGTCTAGGATTGGGGAAAGGGTTAGAAGGGCACGCCCAAGACATTAATCTTACATGCACTTTCTTGTAAACCTGCATGAAAATGCCATTTTCTAATTAGTTATAATAAAGGAAGAAAAAGAAGACAGAAAGGAAGATGATAGCACTGTGTGTGTGTATATGTGTGTGTGTGTGTGTGTGTGTGTGAGAGAGAGAGAGAGAGAGAGAGAGAGAGAGAGAGAGAGAGAGAGAGAGAGAGAGAGAGAGATCTTGTCTTTTTTCAAGCAGGGTTTCCTACTGACCTACAGCTTACCAGCATGGTTCAACGATAGGCCTATAATCTCAGAGATCCACATGACTATCTCCCCAGCACTGGCTGTATAGGCACATGCCACAATGCCTGGCCTTTTGGTGTAAGTTCTGGTGATCGAGCCCCATTCCCTGGAGCTTTGGCAGTCCTGGCCCAGACTCTGTAGAATCAAACAAAAGCTAGAAAAGTAGAATAAAAAGCTTTATGTGAAAGAAAAAAAAAAAGGTTTTCCAGCTATGATATTGAGTCCCTAAGGTTCTGGACTTGCTGACATTGCAGGGGAGGTGTTTCTGGTTCACTCTGGGCTTGGCCCCTTGCCTTTCCATTTGGTCAGTTGACCACGTTACATCACTGTACCCTTCTCCACCAGAAGCTGCCATGAATTGCAGATCAGGATTCATTTCCAAAAGCATTCCATGTGGGTTTTTGTAAAAGTGGAGTGGCTTATTTACACACCAAGTCATGAACATACCAGCCTATTCGGGGGAAATTTCTCATTACCCAGTCAGTCACAGCCACAGCACAAGCTCTTCACTTCCACCACGACAACAAGTGTAGAGAAGAGACTAATCATACCAGTGTGTCATTCCTGAACAAAGTGGCAGAAAGTAGAGCTAGTTTAGAGGGAAGAATCACAGCTAAGGATGAATGAGTAAGATGCACTTAGGATGCAGCAGTTCTGCCCTCTCTTGTCCTCGAAGCAACTTCATGCCTAGAGGGAAGAGAGCGTGAGAGGGCAAGCTCCCGACTATGAGAAGGAACCTGGGGAGCAATCTAGGTTAAGGAGTCCCTGATAGGCGGTTGGGGGTGACCTATGTTGAGGCTATGGCTTTTCGAATCTGATGCACTTGGCAAGCAGCAGCCAGGGTAGGAAGGTATGCTCCTGGGAGCAGCGGAGCAGTAGGACCAAGAAGACAGTTTGCTGAACAGACACAGTCTTCTGCCCCACGCCTCAAGGCACTGCCAAGAGCAACTGGGTACCAACTTCCATAATATCGCAATTCTGTATTTAAATAATGCGACAAGACTCATTTGGAACCTGACCAGGGACAGCTCAGGGCAGTAATTTTCCTTTTAGCAGTGGGAGCTGAGAACCTACAATTTCCCAAGCTACTATCACTCCATCCTTCTCTAGGAGAAGCTCAGAACAGGGACCAGCAGAGGGACGAGACACTGACCAAGGGAACAGCTGACCACCATGGTAAGAACCCTAGTTCCTGGCCAAGAACATTCATCTCTTTGGCTGAATCTGGAGAACTCAAGCCAGGGCCTTTTGTGTCCATCACCTTGCTGGTGAGATGAACTCTTTGTGCGGCCCTCTCTACCCCAGCCATATTCTAAGTGCAGATGCTTGGGCGTCAGCCATCCAAAAGCAGGCTAGCCACACCTTGAGACCTAAGAATTCTCACTTCATTTCTTTTGTCCCAAACAGCGATTGCCAACAGGTCCCTTTTTAGCTAATTCATACCGTCTCCTTTAGGTGGTTCTGGTTGACTCCCTGTCCCCACTGGGGACTTCTGGGATTTCTGCTGAGTGAATCAGAGACTGGCTTTATGTATAAAAGGGTGGATGAAGCTTGTACGAATGACAGTAAGGCTTCATGATGCCCTGATCCATTAAAGGAAAAACATGGGAGAAAAATACTCCACATTTTATTAATTCTTGATATGACAGTTCGTTCTTGTTTTGCTATTTATCCATCGCTTCTGATAACTGACCACAGCTGGCCATGTGATGAACAGTGGCCTTTAAGCGGCAGTGTAAGTTACAGTAATGTCACCAGACTATTAACCTCTGGATATTTGCATTATTAGTCAATTCTCAAGTCCTTGGAGTTAAACCAATGAGTGGAATTTTTTTTATTTTATTTTTAATTTCCATCTTGCAAGAGCTAGGGGTACAGCCATGTAGATTTCCTGCAGCAAAGAGACTTGACTGAGATTCCTTGGTTTGCTCTTAGCATTTTGGTTTGGGGGGGGCATCTACATTCCCTGACTGGCTAGGAGGGAGGTATGCTAATATGCACTTGGTAATTTATGGATGAAATTTAACTCAGGAAACACCTTCTAAACAACCCGACGTGTTGGTCCTCGGTGGCCAGGGGACTGGGATACAGTTTTCCTGCCATGAAGTTGTACTGAAGCAAAGGCATTTTAGCTTTTGACAGGAATTATGAGCCTCCTGTAAAAATAAAATATATGTCCAGATAAAATATCCCTGCTCCATCATGTGAGGCAAGGCATCAAAATCTAGGGCAAAACAGTTGACGTATAAAACCCAATGTGAATATGAAGACATAAGCTGCTGCCCATGGAAAGCAGGGGAGGTGGGGTTCTAAGGAAAATTGGACATAAAAGCAGGAGGGGGGGTGGGGAAGAAGGGAGGGAGGAGCGAGATAGAAGTGCAAACCCGACAAAATGGTAGCCTTAAGTGAATCTTCTACAAATAGCCAATAAAGACAATTATGTAACGGGACTGTGAGCAGCTGGCCATGACTCAAGGTGCCAGCCAAAGGAGGTCATCCACACTGTGAACCAGGAGACTGCAGAACACCATATTGCTTTCTGTATTGTTCTGCCAGCCTCAATAGCTCCATATGTCCTGGTTTACTGAAGTCCACTATGGTATCCAGAACTCAGATCACATGATGCCGGCCTTGGGCTGCTAAAACCCCATCATGCCCAAGCCCTGCCCATCGGCAGCAGGGCCACATCAGAGCCGGGGTGTTTTGCATTCTCACCTCATGCTACTCAGTTCATATATGCAAACCAGTGATGGGAGGATGATGGGGGAGAGAAGAAAGGAAGGGAAAGGGTGAGAGGGAGAAGGAGAAGGAGAAGAAGAGAGAGAGAGATGGAGAGGGAGAGAGAGGGAGAGAGTTTGGGTTGGCTTCTATCTATAGCTGAGAGTGGTCCTGAACTTTTGATCCTCCTGCCTTTAGCTCCTGAGTTCTGGGATTACAGTCATGAACTCCAGACTTACCCGAAGGGTGGGGCAAGTATTCTATCAACTCAGCTCCAGTCTCAGGCCCCAGTTCATAGTCTTTTCTTGCAGAAGTGGCTCATCGCCCCTAAGATGGGACACCCCGCATTCTCTGTGCTACCAGAGGCCCAGGGCTGAGGCTTGAGGAGGTGTTGTGGCTTGTGGTTGGCAAGAGGAAGAGTCCAGAGGCAGGAGAGCTGTGGCTTTGCCTCGAGACCTACTGTTTCTGAACTCCGCAGCTAGAGGCAAGTTGATGCTTGCTGTCTCTTTAAAGCTCCTACAATTGCTTTGGAGATTAAAGGCCATGCTTGCCAAAGGCAGGCATCTGTCAATATACACCCAGGAGTCTGTTAATAGGGTTTCAGTGGGCTGAGGGTTGGCTCAGTGGTCAAGTGTTTGTCTAGTATGTGAAAAGCCTTGGATTCTATGCTTGGCACCATTTAAAAAGAGATGCAGGGGTGGGAATGGGGGTGGGGCTTCCATATTTCTTGATGTCAACACACACAAGAAAGTTATCTTTACATAATAGAAAAATTGCTCTTGAGAATAAACTGTGTTAATGACAGTTGGATTTTATTTGTGATTTATGTCAAGTATATTAATGCTTCATCTCATTGCACCACACTTTTTAGATAACTGAATCGAGGTTCAGAGAAGTTATTTACCTGGCCTCTATGAAGTGATAGAGGTGATACACAGACATAATTCCCAGCACACAAGACTTCTCTGAAGTCCAGGGTGTTTTGTAAGCTTATCAGCTCACCTTCTTTATAGTGATTCCTCATTCAACTTGGACCCCATGGGAGAATTCCCTGACCTCTGGCCTAACTGATCTGATCATTCCTGGTGTCTTAAGTAATCAATGTAGACCCATGTCGGGTCAATTCAACCATGGTGATCATTATCGATTGCCTAGACAGCGTCATCGATTGGTTCAGCACGCCTGTAGGTCTTCAGGGGCACCACAGACACACCACGGGGTGACTCCCAAGAGTTCTGTCAGGTACTATTGCTGCTGCGATTATCACAAAGGAAACCGAGGCACAGGTAGATGACCTCATGGCAGCTGTAAAAGTGTGGGTGATAAGGACATATTCCTACTTTCACAGAACCCTGTCCAGTATCCACCACAGTAAAGGACCAGGAAGTGAAGCAATGGCATGTGGACATGATGCTTCCTGGGTTTCTAAAATACACGGTGAAGCTTTGTTATCTTGCAATTGGTGGCAAATCACATGCCAGGACCTAACTATTTCATATATCTTTAAGTTTGAGAAGAAGTTGGAGCCTGTATGGCTAAGAATAGAGATATGTAGGCATAGGCAGAAAAGTCCAAATTGGTCCAATTGGTCCTCTCACCCATTAGCCCTCCTGTGATAACGTTTTATATGGTTTATGTGGCTTTTAAAAATTATTATTAAAGGATATCACTGAAGTCTGACATTTCTTATGATCATTTCCTGTCATTTAGAGAATGGGTGTCCTTGAAGGTACAGGTAGGTCTGTTCAATCCTCCAACAGGCAAGTGTCCTACAGCCACCTAGGAGGAGCCAATGGCTTGTATCCAGCCAGCTCTTCGGCAGAAACGTAGCCCATGGCTTCCCGCTAGGAACCTGGACTGAGTCTACTTTCCCCTGGAATCAAGTGTTCCCCATTTCAATACTCTGCAGCTTTCACTGGAGCATCTGTAACTAGGGCAGCTAGACAGCTTCTGCCTTGCTGGCACCGGAGTGTGGTGAGCATATGGGAGAAGCCGATAGTGTGTAGGTCCTGTGGTCAGCTACTCTGGGTCACAGTGACCTAAGCCTTACCTGAGAGCTTGTCCACAATCAGTAAACATACCACAGACCTCCCACGTCTGACTCGAGGTTTCCTCTTATTGGGTACTGGGAATATCCTCTTCCTCTTCTTGATTCTCATGTGAAAAAAGGCAGGCTTGAGGGTCCATCTTGCAAACAAAGTCTTCTATGAACACTAATAACTGCAACACCCAAAACATCCGATTGTGTGAGTGAGAGCTTGTGATCTTCCACGTGCTCCAAAGTGCTTTTCACAGGATAACTCGCTTAGTGGCCTGGGAGAGGGCTCAGTGGATAAATCCTGTGCCTTGCAAGCAACAAGTGTAAGGTCTCAAACTGGATTCCCAAAACCCACATAGGACACCAGGCATGGGAACATATGCTGGCAACCCCAGGGATGGCGAGATAGCAGGCAGGTCCCTGGAGCTCACTAGCCATCCAGCCTAGCTTAACTTGGAAATGTTCCAGACCAATGAGAGACCTTGTCTCAAAGAAAAGGGTGAAAAGGAACCATATGTAAGGTGTCCTCTGATGTTACACACACACACACACACACACACACACACACACACACACACACACATGTGCATCCACCTATGAATGAACACACACACACACAGATTTATTTGGAGGGCTGTGGAGCTAGGTCAGTGAGTAAAAGTGCTGTGTAAGCACAAAGAACTGAGTTCAAATCCCCAGCACCCCCATAAAAAAGATGGACATAGCTAATGTGCCTATAATGTGCTTATAACTTCAGTTCTATGGAGGGCAGAGACAAGAGGATCACTAGGCTTGCTGGTGACCAGTCTAGCTTTGGGTTCAGTAGGAGATCCTATCTCTAAAAATAAGGTAAAGAGTGATAGATTAGGATGCCTGATGCCCTTTGATTGGCTCTGTGTACCTCCCCCGCCAAGACTCAGATACATACTATACAAATATCTGCCCCCCCCCACACACACACACACATCAGCTCATTAAGTAGCTACTTTTTCCTTCCCATTTGGCAGAGAGAAAGGTGGGGCACAGTTGCTTGCCCATGGCAACATAGCTAGTAAAGAGCAGATAGCTTGAGTATAGAAACCCACCCCATACCAAATACTGGGGCTGTGAGACTGGCCAAGCCATCAGCAAGAAGATGACAGTACCAACCCTGACCAAGCTGGCAATCACATCAGCAGTCGGTATCATCAAACGCTTGAAACATGGCATACAGAGCGTCAAAGCCTTCACTCACAGCATTCCCTGGAAATGTAAAGGTCATTGTCTCTCCTCCTTCTGAACACACCTAGTTTATCAACAAGTCTTATCAAACCTGGTCATGTTAATGTCCTGTTGGTGCCATCTCTCGTACAAGGCTGAAGTCTGTGCCATGGTTGCATTCCATCTTGAGAAGAGATTTGGGTTGGTGAAACGGTTTGCATGGATCATGTAGGTGACAGCACAGTACAGGCGGCAGCAGAAACATTGGCACAGTCTTCCATTAGCCAGCTATGCATATTAAAATGCAACTGACCACCTTACAAATCCTTGGAGGACAGAGCCACCCATTCCCTGCCAGAACAGTGTATTTTCCAGTTTCCCTGGGAAATTAGTAGACTCATGACCTGACACCAGCCAATCAGAGAATTTTAACAAGAATCCAAGGCTTTAAATGTCACTATGAAAGCAGAGAAGGCCAAAGCAATCCTAGGATGCAGGATCTCTCATAGTGGGGAGGTATGCTGTTGTGCCCATGTTTCATCATGGCATGGGTACAGTGGCCATGAAATCCGCAGGTGCAGAGCCTGCCTAGAGTCATGCATCCCTATTTTCTTAGCCTCATCTTCTAGCTTTCCCATGAGCCCATCGTCACCCCTTCAGTCATGTATTCTTGTTTTCCATTGCTCATAACCAGAATCTTGTCTATTATAGCTCAGGCTCAAAGTGATGTTTCTCCACAGCCCCAAAATCTATTTACTTTCTCCATTATCTCTCAAGTGTACCCAGAGAATCTTAGCTCCACATGCCTGATGCAGCCTCTCTTAGGGACCTCTGAGGCATCCCCACTCCAAGCTGTGAGCCACAGAGAATTCTACAGGCATCTCCAAGGATCAGTGTGCCCCTCAGTCACATACATCCAAGCATCCCTAGGGAGGAAAATGCATCCACAGCTTTGGTCTTCCCGGCTCCAACAGCAGATCATGTTGGAAGTAGGTCAGGGCTGGGTGCTGCTGCCAGCCACTCCATCTGCATTCCTTGGCTCACCTTCCTGAGCAGGATGGCTTTTCTCCAGCCCTGAGCTGTGCAGTGCTGCAGCTTGGTACAGTCAGAGGCTTATTGCTAGTGGAACCAAAGTCATCATGCATGCAGTTCCCCTCTACTCGTTGGCCTTCCCTCCCACTGTCAAGCTCCCCAAGAACAGGGGGTCCTGACTTCTTGCTGTGACCTTGTTTCTCTTAGCATTCCAATACAAGTTTGAAATGGATATTAGCTATAATTGCTCATTCCAGGTGATTCTATAGGCCACTCCTCATACCAGAGTTGAGAATCTCCATCATCCACAGTCTTCAACTACTGAATGCCAGGCTGCCCATTCTGAATCAGGGCTCATTAATTGGCTGGTAATTCTAGGGGCTCCCTGTTTATTATTCTGGGGTCAAGGATTATCCAAGAGGTCACATTGTAATACCACTCTCCTGACTTTGGATCTGTCATGGAAAAAAGCAAAGGAGGTGGGGGAATGCATATTTGTCAACTTTTTGTTTTGCCTTTCTGACCAAAGGTGTCTCAAAATATATGACTTATAGGACAGAATCGTTTTCCATCTCAGAATCACACATACTGCCCCCCCATGTGTGTGCATGTGTGTGTGTGTGTGTGTGTGTGTGTGTGTGTGTTACTTTTCTGTTGCTGTGAGAAAACACCATACTTACAGAAGAGGTTAATCTGTCTTATGGATCCAGCCTGAGTCCATGCAAGTAGAATGGAGGTGGCGGGCAGCTAGAACAGCAGCTGAAAGCTTCTCTCTCTAACCCCAAAACAGGAAGTGGAGAAGAGGCTGCACTGGAAACAGTACATGGGTCTTGAAAACTCAAAGTCCGCCCCTAGTAACATATATCTCCACAAGAGGCCACACCCCCTAAACCTACCTAAACAGTATCTCCAACTAGCCACAGAGTGTTCAGATGGCCGCTCGTTAATACAGAGGGCATTCACTCAAAGCACTGCATGCTTTATTTTCTCTTTTGACATAGTGTCTCTCACTGAACCGACCAGCTAGCTGCCCAGCAATCCTATGAGATTCTTTTCTCTCCGCCCACCACACCCAGGTCCTGCCCAGCTCTGAGGCTAAGTTCACATGTACCACTGCTCCTGGTTCTCCATGTAGGTGCTGGGGATCCGAACTTGGGTCCTCATGCTGCACGGCCAATGTTTTACCAACTGAGCCCTGTCTCCAACCTCGCTTTTCATTTTAACTTAAAAAAAAAAAAATCACCTACCTTTCTCCTCATAACCCTCACTGACTTTTGTTCACTTTGTCTCCAATTTACACAATCAAAAAAAAAATAATTAAATTAGCCTCCCCGCACACATACCCTTGAAAAGCAAAACGGAGCAAAAACTAGTGGTAAAGCTATTGCACTGGTGTCCTACCAAAAGACACGCTGAAGATGAGACTTTTCTTAAGCCCTAGAAAAGGGAGATAAAAGAGAAAGACCTGCAGCATTCCCCCCCAATACTCCCCCGCACCCCATGTTTTTACTTGGGAATCTGAAACTGAACTATCCGAGTGTACTGAAAGCATCCTTTGCTCCTACTGCTATAGGTGGTCTCATTGGAGAGCTGCGGTCCTGGGAGGAGGGAGGGAAGGAGGGATGCCTCCCAGGCTGACATTGATGTTTCTACAAGGACATTCTGCCAGGGTGCGACAGGTCACCACCAAATGAATTGCTCCCCAGTGGGCTGGACTCCAGTCATATTGTCAGGTAAACACAGAAATATTCTGTCTTCGCCTGCCAAGCCTTGTCAAGTGTCTGTATTTGTTATTGAATCTTGGGTCCCACAAGCGTCCCCTCCCCCTCATATTTCTTTACAGTGGAAATGCAAACCATATGCTTTTGCCTTATTCCCACTGAATGTATCCAAATTCTGCTTGGAGCCAGGCATAATTTCTTACAGTGAGTGCTCTCAGCAGAGTGCACAAGCTCAAAGCTTGCCTTCCTCCATTTTCCTATCGTTTAAGTGGATTTGACTTTCTGGTGTAGATACAGGAGTCTTTGATATGAAGAAGTGGGCTCTTGTTGTCCTAACTTGTTCTCTGTTTTGGCTTTTAATAAACATTGGCTTGTGGCAATAAATAATGTCAGGGTCTAATAGCCAATGACAGCTTTCTTTTCTCTGTATGTACCTCAAAATCCTTCATCAATACAATGTTCTGCCTTGATGAGTTAGCAAGTGGTGTCACCTACGATGCCAATGGAAGACTCCTCTGTGTGTGTGTGTGTGTGTGTGTGTGTGTGTGTGTGTGTGTGTGTGTCTGCTTGTGTATATATGAGTACATGTGCACATGCACATCTATGCTTAAGTATGTGTAGGCCAGAGTTCAACATTGAGTCACTTTCTCCCCCCTCCCCCCCTCCCCCGCCCCAGAAAAGTCTCTCACTGTTACCTGATTCAGTTAAGCTTACTAGCCAAGAAGCCCCAGGGAATATCCTCCTGCCTCTGCCTCCACAGAACTGGGGTTACAAGTTTGTACCACCACTCTTGGGTGTTTCATGTGGGTTCTGGGTATCAAACTCGGGTTCTCAAGCTTGGGTGTCACTCCATCTTCCCAGTCCCTAGAGAAGTGTTTGTTTGTTTTCTCTTTTGTTTTTCAAGACAAGGTTTCTCTGTGTAACCCAGGCTGTCCTGGAACTCAGCCTGAAGGCCAGGCTGGCCTTGGACTCAGAGATCCACCAGCCCCTGTCTCTGCCTCCAGAGTGCTGGGATTAAAGGCATGCACATCAACCTCCCATCCAGAGATTTGGGACGGGAGGAAGAGTGGGGCCTTGAGACAAGGTTTCTCTGTGTAGCCTTGGCTGTCCTAGACTTGCTCTATAGACTAGGCTGGCCTTGAATTCACAGCTATCTGTCTGCTTCTTCCTCCCTGCGTGCTAAGATTAAAGGCGTGAGCCACCACGACCACCTTAGAGATATGTAAAGGAGTTAGTTGGCACTGGGTTTGGTCAGCATCTTTTGGAAGAAGGCATAGCTTTCTAAGCCTTAGAACACCTGGAAACAGTGTTCCCAAGTTAAACAGCAAGTTAGACTCCAGACCTTTCAGTGGGTCCCCCTAGACAAGTTTCGGCCTGAGTGATACTGAAAGCTGGCACTTCCCAAATCTCACACTCTTTGAAGAAGTAGCCAATGCCTTTAACTTCCGACTGCAATGCCAAGCCAGGCTCTGAAGCTATCTTAAGCCCTACTATTTATCTGCCTGGCAGGGCACAACACTTACTTATTAAAAACATATCTATCATGGTTAATGACTTGATTTTCCCTCTTAATATAGTACAATGACAGGTGTGAGGGAAATAGGAGCATCAGATGCTGCCACAATATGCTTCCTGCTCAAAGATGTCTCAGCCATCATCCTTGCTCCATGGTGCAAGGGCAGGGATCGGGCGAGACCACTCATGCCTTCTCCCCGAACACACACATACAAATGCACCTACCTACCCATCTACACACACACACATCCACACAGAGAGATTACACGCTTGTTTTGAATGGAAACCCATGTCATTGGCAGTTTCAGATAAAAGCATGTTTGAGTGCATATGGAAGACACGATCAGCAACAACTTGGAGTGCCGAGTAAAACGGGCCATTAGGCTTTTGTTTGTTGGAGAGTGTCCCCCATCTGACAGCGCCGAATGGCACCACTTTTAGCAGCTTATGTTCCCGGTTACATTAAACAGACAAACAGATTGCCTATTTTGCATTTCTCATTCGACAACAGCTTGCCTTCATTTGCCGCACACGGGTGGCGATGCTGAAAGCATGGTGGATTACTGTAGCCAAGGTCCTGGTTTTGAATAACAGCAGATGCCAACACTGAACTTCAAAATCAATCAATTCTTTTTCCTGAGTATGGATAAAAGGTCTAGTAGAGCGCCTGCAGGGGGATTTCTGCTGCTTACAGCTGAAAACAGAGACGCCACATTCATTACCAAAGTTTCTGCAAGAAATAACAAATATGGGTAGTTTGCGGAGGAAGGGGTTTCGAAGAAGCGCGTTCTCTGAAGTCTGCAGCAATCCCAAGACAGAGGAGCTTGACCTTAGGGTATGTTCTGTGGAGCTCTGTTTGGGGTAAGGTGAGAGCTGCGATCATCAGTCTGGCGGCTTCCCTCCAAAGCCTGTGCCTGGTAGGATAATGAAGAGCTTTGTGCAGGAGAAAGGCAGCAGTCCAAGAGAGGACTCCTCACCAGAAATGGGAAGGCCGGCAGCCTGGTTTGAATGCAAGCCGAATGCATTTCAGTGTCATTGTGGTCTCTGGACTCCAGAGTGGAGTCCCAGGCATAGTGAGTGGTGGTCCCCTGCACTGTAACCCTGATGGCAGAGGCTAGGTCCCAGCATTCCCTGCGTGTCTCACTGTGGCAAGCCAGGTATAGAAAGGCATTCCCAAGTGGCATGGAAGAGACACAGACAAAAGTCATCTCCTGCGGGAAGTCTGTATCCTGTCTTAGAACAACTCTGAGGCCAAATGCTCGGGGAGACACTGACAGGTCTGATGAGACCCCTTATGCTCTGGCTGAAGACAAGCTACTGCTCAACTCCCAATGCTGTGCTTCTAAGAGGAACCTAGCTTCTCCAAGCCAGCTTCCTTACACGATGTTGGTTTACTAATGCTAACCTGGGATCACAGGAGATGCTCATGGGTTACTCTATGTATATCAGTAAGATTATATGCAAATTACTACATATATTATGGGGTAAAGTATTTAACAAGAATAATTTAAGTAAAACAATGGGCATATGTTGAGAATTACACTCATATCCGATATCATCCCTGCGACCTAGAAGGCAAGGCCCGAATACTCCAACCTTGGACTCCTTAGGCTTTGCCATATACAAGTGGTGGGGCATGGGGTGGAAGATATATTCTTAAATTTTATAGCAGCATCAACTACTTATTAAAAGTCTCTACCCCAGGCAGTAAGAATTGCCTGTCACCCTCAAAATCACCTTGAAGTGAGCACTGCTGTGTGGGAGATAGGATGTCATAGTAGGGTTAGCGTTAGGTTAGGCTTATAGTTAGGGATTAGGGTTAGAGTTACAGTCGGTCAGTGAATCAACAGACAGTGATACCCCTGGAGATTCACACATCACATCAGAGTCCCTAGCCTCCCAGGATGTTCCCTAGGAAGTTGGGGCAACATAACCCAGATACCAGCTCTCCTTAGCAGTAGCTTGCTTGGAACAACAGACAGTGCCTTGTTGGATGGTCCTCTGGGGATATGACTTCTCTGTCAGCCTCAGGCAGCTTTCACAGGACAGCCCCTTAAGCCCCTTGCTCCCTTTATCAACTCATGGCTCTTTCACCTTCTTTTTCTTCTTCTTCCTCTTCATGTGCTGATAAAAGCAAAGACCCAGATTCAAGCATTTACATTTTTACATATTACAAACGATTTTTTGAATAATCACTTATAAATAGATAAAATGAACCCGTTGCTCTTACTGCCTTGAAATGTTTTGTTGTTGTTATTGTTCTAGTGTTTTGTTTTGTTTCCCAGCATCTTCATAAACACACACATAATCCTAGGATAGATCTAAGATTTGAGACAAGGCTTCTTAAAAGTTCACTTATTAGCAGCACAAAGAATCAACAGTCAATAAATGTTATCAGTTTAATTTTTTCCATATACTTATCTGGCTTAGGAAAAATTGTTAGCCATTATGCCTAACATGGCACAATTCACAACCAGCCATAATTCATAGTTAAACCTTCCACAACTCAACTTTTTTTTTGAGTGCACTCCTGATTCCATTAGCAGGCTTGTGTGCTGAGAGGAACACTTCAGGTGAGCTCATATTACAAGGAGCCAGAAGGGGCAGACAGACAGCTGAGGTAGGTGAGCAATGTCAGATAGCTCTGCTCCTGGCCTAGGGTGCTGCTCACTTGGTAGAATGCTTGCATAACACACACAAACACTGGGTTTAGTTCCCAGCACCAAATAAAAA
>OU015753.1:12602988-12617964 GCA_907169655.1 Acomys percivali
ATATATATATATATATATATATATATATATATATATATTGCGCTCAATGAAACTAATGAGCAAGAAGAAATCTCTGAATGCATTAGCAAGCCTAGCTGACAGCCCAGTGGCTGCCCAGAAAACAACATTGTGATTCTGTATACCATCTCTCTTCTTGGAGGATAAAATACTGCTCCTCGGGGATGCAATAGCAACCCTCCTCTCCATCCCCCAACCCCCCCCGGAACACCTGTCAATTCTACTTTGAGAATTTAAGCTGGCATGGAGGTCAGCCACACAGTGGACAAGTAGTCACATGACGAGGAAGGGAGAAATAGAGAGTGTGTATGTAGCCCAGTTTTTTTTTTTTTTAAAGCATGCTTAGAAAAGAGAAAGACGAAAGAAAAAAAAAGTTGCTTTTCTAAGTAATCCAGAAAAGCAGGGCAGACTTAATAAAGCTGTGTGGCTATGGCCCTGTAAGCCACTGCCCCACTTAAAATTTCGATGGGGAGGATTAAATGACAAAGCGACCGAAGGGCTGAAGTTTCCGGCAAGCCTCTCAGTCATACCAAAGGTCTTCATTGACTAAAAAGAGTAATTTTATCCTGTTGCCACAGCCCCTGGAGTCTACTTTTGGAGCAATTACAAATATTTGGTGGCTGGACTTTGCACATGTGCAAGTTCCTCTCCGCTCTGATGTCCTTTGGTAGCATCATTAATGAGTTGCTGGAGGGAGGGACACTAGGGACCAAGTCCTGGATTCCTCATGGTATTCCAATGCAGTCATAATTTCTCTGTAATCTCAAAGAGAAAGGAGTCTCCAAGCTCCTCTCGCTTTACTTCTAGATGACACTGCCCAGTGTCGAGGCCGTGGTATTTAGAAAACTTGCCCACCGTCTCTTCACCACATAGAAAAGACAGTTGTCCCCAGTGAAGGCACTGACTCATTGAGCTCAGTGAATGGGACACGTCGTCACCTACACTGATCCCAGTATTCCAAGGAAGCATGCTCTCCACGCTTTTCCATTTGCTTGCTTTTTATCAGAAGATCCCCTGGCTGCATGACTCCTCTAGGCTTATCCCATACACAACTGTCCTGACAGATGATTGCTCATTAGCCTCCTGGGCGTGGTCCTTGCTTGTCATAGAAAAGGACAGAGCTCTACTGAGCACACTGGGGTCCACTGAGTGTCTTCCACTGAGCTGGTGTCTCAGTGTGCTTATGGCGGGATTTGATGTATAAACGAAGATGCTCAAAATGGTTAGTTGTCTAAAGCGAGGATTACAGTGACCAGTCAGGGTTATGTGTCCTATCACTCTCTTTATTTGCTACACACATTCTGCTTTCCATTAAACCTTGGGTTGTATTTTTCCTTCTCTTCAAGGGCCTCCTCTTGTCTTCTCCAGTACTTCAGCAGCATTTTACATTGGGATTAGTAACCATTTTTTTATCTACTACCCTTTGCTTAGCAGCCATCCCATCACCTTTTCTTTTCTACTTCCAAACTACATGTAAACACATGCAAACGCATCCTGGCAGCTCCCCCAGTCTCCCAGTGCTTCTTTCCCGCACCCTGAACAACACTCGCCCCGTACCTGCCCCACTCTTGCCTCACCCAGCCCTGCTCTTCATTCTCTTTTATCTCCTCCCTCTTACCCTATCTTCTTCCTCTTTGCTCTCTTCTCTATGCTGTTCTGGGACACATATACACTGTTCTTTTCATGGTGAGCTGAGGATAGTTGGCCTGCCATGACAGTGGATCATGGGGGGATGGGAATCATGATCTATTTTGGCCTAGGGCTTGACTATGTAGTTTAGTAGATAGAGTGGATGCATTGAACTCTAGATTCAACCCAGGCATTTGTGGTGGCTCATGCCTAAAATCCCAGCACTCAGGAGGTATAACCAGGAGGATCAGAAGTCCAAATCCATTGTTGCCTATGGGGTAACTTGAAGTCCAGACTTGGATACATGAGATATGTTTTGGTTTTATTTTATAAAACAAACAAACAAAACGTAGTTTTGATTAAATTGGTCCCCAACACTATTCAGCATCAATGTCCAAGAGGCAGACAAGAAGCCTCCTATAATCTGATTATAGGTGAGTTGTGCAGTCAGGTGAGACAGAGGCTGACTGAGCCAGGAAAGGCACTAGATGGACAGGTGGGTTCCTCTGAAGCATCGCCACATCTCCCAGGGGACTCCAGTGTATGATCGTCACGCAGAGTTGCCTTGTCTAGGAACAAAGGGCACCCTCTCACTGCCTAGTCGAGCCACATAATGATTTTAGGCTGCTTAGGAGGGTGGAACAACCCTACTGGCATTCCTATGTAAGGAGCTTTCTGTGGCCAAGGGACCATTTCAGAAGATGTGATTGAGAGCTCCAAGGAGGCTGGGAGAGCCTGCTGGGAAATGAGACCCCAGGGCTTCACCAACAACTCAAGGATGCACATCCTTTCAAAGCCTCTTGCAGAAGCATTGGGGCTCCCCATTTCAGATCCCCCAAGAGCCACCTTAATTCTGGAAAGGAAGAACCCCTCTTTCATTGTCATTTCAATCCTACTGTGTTTATTTCCATTAATTTCTCCTATTGTCATGGACTCCCCATTCCAGATGCACTGCAAATCAAGAAAATACTTGTGGGCTACCTCAGGGCACTTCCTGCTGTGTCTACCTACCACGTTAGAAGCTTATTTGTAAGATAGGAACATCCCATTCACTTTTCTGTTACTGTGTGTCTGGAGAGGTGTTGTTTGTTTGCTTGCTTTTAATTCCTGTCCCTGAGGTCTGTTTTTATCCTTACTTCATCTGATGTCACCTCCTATCCTGATGTCTGTCTCCAAGGATCTCTAACTTTTTTTCTGCTTTGCCTTTTACTGAGCTACTTAAGACCAGGGTTCTCAATCTTCCTACTGCTGTGACCCTTTAATATAGTTTCTCATGTTATGGTGACCCTCAGCCATAAAATTATTTTTGCTGCTACTTCATAACTGTGATTTTTGTTACTATTATAAATTGTCATGTGAATATCTGATATCCTGGATATCTGAAATGTGACCCACAAAGGGGTCACAACTCACAGGTCGAGAGCCGCTGCACTAGGATGTAACTAACCAGATCTTCTTTCTTCTGGGCTGTGCTTTGGGTAGCCAGGAACTTGAGCTTCTCTTTCTCATGTTAGATCTGAGAATAGCCTGCAGTGTGTACACACCCCTGGGCTGACAGGTGGTCATGGGCCAGAGTCTTCATCCAGCAGAGAGACTTTGTCATGGACAAAGTTGCACATGCAGACCTCAATGGTGTCATGTGTTCCGGGTTAAAGACTGTCCCTGCAAATACATATCCACCTAGGAACTCAAGAGGTCATGACAGCCATGAGAAGTCAAACACAAAGACTTGGACAATGAGGCAAAGCATGCCAAAGATTGCCAACCACCCCTTGGGCTGGAAGAAGAGAAGAACTCTGAAGACTGTGGAGGAAATAAAGGCAGTGAGGTTCTTTGGGCACCTTGATCTATTCTTCTAGACCCCAGAAACTGAGGAGAGTCACATTGCCATTGCTTTACTCATCCAGTTGTAGCACTTTGTTCAATGGTCCCTCATAAATTCATATAGCGTGCATATGAAACCTTCTCACAGTAACATGGGTATGTGGGACTCTATCCATTACTTTTCTCGGTGCTCTGACAAAGTCAGCTTAGGGAAAGAAGGGCATGTTTTAGCTCACAGGTTGAAGGCCCAGTCTGTCACATGAGGGAAGGCATGGAGACGAGAATGTAAGGTGGCCAGTCACACTGCATTAGCGCTTAGGAGTCAGAGAGGAGGCTGGTGCTCAGATAACTTTCTCCCCGCCCCCCCCAACTTTTTTTTTTTTAATTCACATCAGCCCATGAGGACTTCCTACAATTAGGATGGACCTCCCTTCTTCAGTTAAACCTTGCTGGCACCAGAAGTAAATCTAAATCTTGTCAAGTTGTCAGTGAAGATTAACGATTATACCCCATTGCAGTGGGAGAATGGGTTTAGGTGCTATGGCCATTTGAGAATGGGCTCTCTAGGCATATAGGTGTGGATGTTTGGTCCCCAGGTGGTGGAACTATTTGGGAAGGATTAGGAGAGGTAGTCTTGATGGAAGAGGGGGCTTTGCGGTTTCAAAAGCTCATGCCATCCCCAGTTACCTTACTCTGCTTTGTGCCCATGAATCAGGAAGATCTCAGCTATTGCTCCATCCCCATGCCTGTCTGCTGCTATGTTCCTTGTCATGATGGGCATGGACTCGAACCCTCCGAACCTATAAGCCCTAAATAAATACTTTCTTTTACTAGTCACCATTGTGTTGTCAATGACTGGCATCTTATCCCAGGAATAGGAAAGCAGCTAAGATGGATGGTTTTTGGTCCCAAGCTGGAACATGTTTCTGGATTTGCTTATAAAACCTCAGAGATACCAAAACTTTTAGAATTTGAACCTGCCTTTCAGATTTTTGTGAGCATACGTGCCAAGGTTGTTGTTTTTAATAGTTTCTTACTTTGATTTGTAACTCTTATAAACTTAGACTGCAGAGTCCTCTTGACCCTCTGAGGCCACCAGAGACCTTTCCTCCAGGAAGACTCAAAATGAGGCCACTCAGAAAAGTCCTACTTAATGCCAGACTCAGAAAGACAAATATTTCCTTTTTATTTCTCACATTTGGAATGTAAGATTAAATAAAAATAACAGGGAAACTCCTCGGGGACAGGAAGGAAGCTAATAAGAAGGGGCAGGGTGAGAGCAGGAAAGGGAAAAGAAAGACAGGTATCCCATGTTTCTCTTAAGTTCCCGATAACAAGCCAAAGTTCCAGTCCACCAAAGGTCACAGTGGAGAACCAATGAGTTTATTAGGGCTGCTTACAGAGCATGGGGGAGGGGGGATGGGCAGAAGCATGGGTGACCTAAAGCATTCTCACTAGAAGGTCTGTACCCACCATGGCTTCCCCATGGCTGTGTCAATGGAGCACCCTTCCTTCAGTATTCCCAGCTTATATCCTGTAGCTTCTCCAGGACATTACATGCAATTAGGGAAAACTTAAATAAAGTTGGCTGGATACTCAGAGGAAGGTCTCAAGACCTTCCCCAGCCCTTTCTTCTAACAGGGGATATCAACCATCAATAAGCCTGGCTCTGAGGAGTGCTTTTGAAAAGGCCCAGCTGAATTTCTGAAGATTATGATAATCTACATCATAATATAGTCCTGTATAACAGTCTATCTATCATCTATCTATCTATCTATCTATCTATCTATCTATCTATCTATTTTTCTAAGGATGTATGTATTATTATATAACATATAATATATCCACCAAATATATGAAGATACTAGGAGGTAAATGCAAGCAAAATATAATAATATGCATATATAAAATTGTCTTAACAGAAAACTAAAACTTATAATTTAAAGATAAGTGTAAAATATAATGTATGGAGTGACTGACTTGCAGGGTAGAAGGTTGCCCATGCCTCGACAACTAGCTTAACCTTTTCTGGATTTTCTTCAGCATATTTTTTCCCCTTATCAATGAAAGCCGAAAATCATTGTGGGCTAGCAGAGCAGCCTAAGACATGTTCAAGGTCTTCCTGTTGTCTCACTAACTGACAATATCACATCATCATCTTCATAAGAACTACCTCACAGTGGAAGAGCGACAGGGTGTACAGAACTCACGCTTCATAGCCAAATCTCTGGCCACTCCTGCCCCACCCCCCAGCATCCTGAGTGAACCTCTTCTTTACAACATTTTTCAAATCAGTGTCACTTAGGTGACCTTCACATGAAGAATGAGCTGGGATTCCCCTACATTGTCCCCACACTCTGCTCAACAAAAGGCAGGTGTTCACAAGGCTTCTGGGTGCAAAATGACCATAGTCCTAAGAACAGAGAGACTGAGACAGCTGCCACGCACAGTGGTAATATCAGAGACAGAGGTGAGGGTGGTGAACCCCAAAGAGGCTGTGATGGGGGAGAGGGGAGACAGTGCCTGTCTGACCTGGCCTTCCAGAGACTCACATTTAGGAACTAGGGCTGAGCTACACTAGGGCATCCTTTCTGTGATGTTCATTTCTTATGGCCTGGACCCCAAGGCTCCATCTACAGTGTGTACCTGCATTTCCTCTCCCCATGTCCCGACTCCCATCAGCTGCTCAAAAAGCAAATCCCCAGAATGTGTTCGTAGGAGAGATACTGATCTCTACGCATGTTCTGCTCTCGAGAAGCGGCCATTTTGAAGTGATAGTCCCACTTCCTCCTACCTGAGGTGGTCATTGCTTTCATTCTTGAATCCCTAGAGAGAATAGTGGCACTCAAGGAGACACAGTAACAGTCAAAAGGAAAAAATAAGAAAGGAGAACAGGAGCCTGCCTATGGATATGTAAGGGTGTGCATGAGAAAGGGAAAGAAAGCAGTCCTTAATTCTACCAGTGGCTTCATACTTGGTGGCTCCTGTCTCTAACAGGCTGCTATAGCCAGGCCAGGCATGGTGGTACCCTCCTCTAATCTCAGCCCTTAGGAGGTAGAGGCAAAAGCATGGCTACATGTTGTAGACAAGCCTCATCTGCCATGGTGCTTGGGGACAAAGAGTGAGTTGATGGAAACTCAAGCCGGAGGCTTTGTGTGAGGACAGTCCTGGAAAGAAGTTCTGTTTGTCACTTTCCTCCTCTCTTCCCCTGAAGGAAGGTACCATTGATTTAAAGAAGAAAAACAAACAAACAAACAAACAAACAAAACTCTGCCATTTGAACACATGGTATTTAGGTTCAGGGAAGTAACAAATGGAACATAAACATGCACCTGAAAGATGGCTGAGTGTCCCCTGTTCCCATGAGAGACACAGCTACGATTGGCCCCTCTTTACCAAGAATGGCTATCATTTCTCACTTTTGCCTCTGAACTTGAAGTGTGTAGCCTCAGGACAGCTCTGCTGGTCCTAATTAGCCCTCTCCTTGGACTTTCCTTAGCTTGGGGCTGGAGCATTCCATGGCTTACAAGCCCAGGCTGCATTCAAGAACAGCATGACAGTATACTTCTCCTGGGCCAGTCCAGTGGACAAGGCTCAGGGGCCCCTCCCGGGTGATCCATGAGTGTTCTTTCCTTCTTCCCACACACACGCAGTGCCTCCTGGGGGCCAGAATATCTTATCTCACCCATCTCCTAACTGTTGAATTGAGTGTTGGATTGAGCCAAGTTTATGCGCTTCTGTCAAATTACAAAGTTGTCCTCCAATTTCAGAGGTGGAGACAAGGAGATAGAAAGGTCTTAGATCACTCCCATCTGGTCACACAGCAGAGACCAGTTGATTTAGCAGTTCCTATGCAGTGTCTAAAACTGTCACCACTGATGTCCCTAGAAGGTGCAGGCGCTCCTCTTTCCTCGTGTATTAGTGGAAACATGAATAATATAGTATTTATCTTCAAGAGTCAAAGAACATGTGAGATTTACCTCTAAAGTGGGTGCAGCCAGAAGCCAAGGCATTCTGAGCATTACTGACCACTACCACAAGTTTGGAGAGGTAAAACGGATTCCCAAGCAGAGTCTCCTTCAGTTCAGATATCTGGCAACAAAAATGTGAAAGAATAAATTCCTAATTAATTTGAGATTCCCCTGTTCGTGCTCATTTATTGAGCATATTAAGAACATATTAAGGAACTTTATTCCTTTCTACCAGAGTCTTGCTGTCACCACCACAAAGGCCTTCATTCCATAGGGCACTGGATTGGCACCTAGGACTGGGGCCACAGAGCAGCGCCCTCTGCTGGAACGGACAGGCAAGTCAGGAATTGACCACACCCTCCACTTGGGCATACCCGACACTGAGTGGCTTGGGTTCCATCCAGACTTTGAAAAAGATTCTCTTACAGCACATGCGCGTTTGTGCTTTTTGATGCTTTCCCAAGCTTTCTCCAGCTTGTGTAATGTAGACTTCTCCCCAGGGAAATACTTTAAGAGACAGAAAGACCGAAAAATGGTGGCCCCAGAATGGTGGGTAAACATTTAACTCCTTTCATAGCCTTGCTTTCTCAGATGACGAATCTGTGGTCAGGTCCCTAAGTCCCAAGGAGGCCTGTTTCAAACACGCATTAGATCAGTCCAAAGGGTCTAGGACCTGCTATATAAAAAGTCCCTAAATGCACACAGATGATAAGAGTTACAAGCTGGCACCGACATTCCAAAAGTGGGTTGGGGGTGGATTGGAGTCCATTTCAAATTTATTTGTTAGCCAGGACAGGGTTTCCAGATTGGCCTATGTTTCAACTCTTCATCCACCATGTTTACCTTTGTCTTTCTATAGGCAATGGAAATTTAAAAATCAGCCTATGGGCTCATTGACTGTATCTCTCAAGTCAAAAAAGCAGAAAGAGAAGCCAAGCTTGTCAGTGGTGTAGCTTACTTAAAGACTAGATTGTCTAAGAGACTCAGAATGCAAGCACACTTTAAAGTACTAAGCTGTATCTTTTTGGGCCACTAAGCATGTTCTGATTGGTTTTCACAGCCATAAGACTCATCACCAGAGAAGACTGGAAGACAGAGTCCCATGGCTTCACTAAGAAGGCCGGGATGATTCTTGCCTTTCCCAGTACTGTATGGAGAGATGCTGGGGTCTTTGCAAGAATCAACAGGTTGCATTGTGCCCCAGCTGGGGTTAGACAGTAGCAAGTTCCCAAGGGGTTGAGATGAGGATGTGAGGACCTAAATGTCTGACTAAATGTATCTTATGGCCGCTACAAAACAACACCAGCACCTAAGAGTTCCTATCTGGGGTGAATTTTCACATTTTACTGCCAGTAAATTCAGAAGGCTGGTATTTAAAAATCTGTGTATTTCTTATACTCATGTTTGTTGATTTAGGCTTTGAAACATTTGGGGTTACATGCAGTGCAGGAGGAAAAGAGGGACCTGAAATAACCAAAGCTTAGAGCGTCTAATCAGACATTGCCAGGAAATCAACGTCAGGAGTTGGCCAAGAAACAGCAAGGCCAAAGGAAGGGAGACGGAGGGAGATGGCAAGCAGTGACCTAGAATGTGGCACAAACCTATGTGGAGAAGAGCCCTCTATGGGATTTTACATGGGTTATAGTGGAAGTGTTAAAAATTAGAAGCCACGTATGATAGCACATGCTTGTAATCCTAGCATTCAGGAGCCAGAGATAGGAGGGTCAGATAAAGCTCATCCTTAGCTACAGAGTGATTTCAAAACCAGCCTAGGTAACATGAGACCTTGTCACTCACATATATGCACACACACACACACACACACACACACACACACACACACACACGTTAAATGAGAGAGATAAACAGATAAACAATTAAGAGGTAAAAATTATTGTGTGGTGGAGCACACCTTGAATCTCAGCACTAGTAAGGCAGAGGCAGGGGGATCTCTATGAGTTAGAGGCCAGCTTGGTCTACAAAACAAGTTCCAGGACAGCCAGGGTGATTATACAGAGAAACGCTATTTCAGAAATAACAATAACGTGTGAATGAATGATACACTATTTGGAGAAATGAATGAATGACTTAACTCTAAGCCATGAGTTTTGGTGTATTTGGTGCTTCCCTGGGACTCTGCTCTTCCCATGTCTACCCCAAACTCTGGAAGTCCTATGCTGGGTGAGGCTATGTGGTCATAAACGACCAGTGTCCTACTTGGAACAGTGCTGTGGTCTGGTCCTTATTGAGGTGGTTTCCTAAGCACCTCCCTCCCTTGCACTTGGCAATGGAAATGCACACACCAGGCCTCAGGGAGTGGGTTGCAGGGAGCCGGGCGATGCTCCCATTCTCTGTCTGTTACTCTTGGGCTGGGACTCAAGGGGACTTAGGTTTCTGCCCCTTTTCATGTGGCGCCTTTTAGAATCGGAATCCACTTGAAGTGGTTTGGGCTTTTCTGTTTCCCGCCTGCTGTTTGCTGTAGAGGAACACCTACAAGCACACACTGTGCTGCTCAACGCCTCTGTCCCTGGGTGAGTTCAGAAGAGCCCCACAGGCCACATCAAGATGAACATCTGTCATCAGAGACGCCCCAGTGGGGCCCTGCCTGAGGCTCACTCAAAAAAAAAAAAAAAAGATTTTCTTTTACCCCCATTAAACACCCTCTCCAACAGTGGCGCACATGTGTTCCCTGTCTGGGAGAACAAGCCACCCTTGTTTGACTGAAAAGACTTGTTTGGGGAATCAGGAGGCTGCTGAAGGACACAAGCTCTCTCCTTGATTTCACATCCCGTTTAGACCTTTCTTTCATCCTTGCAATCAGTGTCTCTTCATCCCAAGATGATGGTGACAACCTGGTCACCTCACTGGAACTTGCCTACAAAATAGAGCAAGTTGTGTGACTGGCCATTTTTTTTTTTCTTCTTTTTTTCTGGGTCTCCCTGAAAGCTCCTTAACTCCTTCACAGACAACATTATAGAAGGAAATGCTTAGACCTGTCGGTTTAAGAAGGAAGAATTCTGGATGGACATCTCAAGCAAGTTCCCCAGAGATGTCCCATCAGCCTCAGTTGCAGGATTAAGAATGACTTACTGACCTTAACAAGCAACATGTATATTTATTGATGGTTCTTTACCAATATCAATGATGCATTCTGATCAATATCAGCAGACCAATGTGTGAGTAAGAAAACATACAATTGAATATCATTTTAATGCTATAGTTATTCAGGCTGTGACCATCACTGACATCTACCTAGTTAGGGAGAGCAAAAGGCTATGAGGCACCTTAATTTTCATATTTTACAGCCCATGGAATCGTTTGCTGACATGTTCAATGTTACTGGGCACTTCTTCTGTTGTGTCAGACAGCATTGCTTATATACTCTGAGATTTAAAGATATTGATGTGCCTGGGCAGCAGTGTCTTAGAAATATCATGGGATAGTTGCCATTGAGATCATTGGTCTTCTGAGGGCTCTACTCTCATATTCCTAAGTATCTCTGATACTTAGACCTGGAATTCTGATAGAATTTTTACTGCTTACCTCTCACCCCAGTGTGTATGTGTGTGTGTGTGTGTGTGTGTGTGTGTGTGTGTGTGTGTGTGTGTGTGTGTGTGTAAGCTGCTAGAGGTGGGACTGATGTAGAACCTTCCAAGTCACACTCTTTGAGGTCACTGATGAATGGCAGAAGGTCCCCTTCCGAGCCGGGCGTGGTGGCGCATGCCTTTAATCCCAGCACTCGGGAGGCAGAGGCAGGTGGATCGCTGTGAGTTCAAGGCCAGCCTGGTCTGCAAAGTGAGTCCAGGACAGTCAAGGCTACCCAGAGAAACCCTGTCTCGAAAAACCTCCCCCCCCCCCAAAAAAAAGAAGGTCCCCTTCCAAGCCACTGAGGACTTCTTTGACATTATTTCTCTTTCCTTTGTCACCAGTACATTGGTTCTTGAGAGCTGCTTGAGCTGTGAAGCCTCAGCATGTAACTTTGAAATTGTGCCCCAAATAAACTCTCTTCTGCCTGAGACAATGGAAGGACAAGAGTAAAACCCTTTTCTCTGGGGCATCCCAGATCCCTGTTTTTAGGGAAAGAAAAACCCTAAGACTCCTGGGTGCCCCAAGGCCCTAAGACTCAGAAGAGGGCTCCCAGCTTCTTTTCTGTTCCTGTTCTATCCTGTATTTTCTTCTCTACCCTGAGTAGATCTCCTGGCCAGAAGGCCTGCTCTGGTACTCCTTGCTCTCAAGAACTATGTCACATACAGCCTTTCTCGCCAACTAGGATCAACACAGGAAAAATTCCCTTGTATCCCTCAAGGGCACACAGTGTAAGCTGGCTCAGGAAGGACCCTTGTCAAGGGCTTCCTCTAGCCCTTCTGTCTTGACCACTCAATGATCCCCTGGTCTCCATATTCCTGTGGCTTTGAGTCTCCAGTGATTTCATAATGCTGGAGAAAAGCATCCTGGAAACTTGAGCTCCGGTATATGTACGGTGGTGGATGGTAGGAATCCATGAGCCTCTCAGAGCTGTGCATTTGCTCTGCACTTAAGAAAATTTATGAGGCTGGGCTCATCTCTCACCTCTCATTTCAGGATTTAAGAGTGTGCTGGAAGTCGGCAAGCCTTTGGTTGCAGCCATTGGCTCAGGCAGACTGTCCTCAGAGGTTGCAAAATAGAAAGTAGGTCCATGGAGATCTGAGGTGGTCACATCTCTCCATTTCCCTTCTTATTTGGCTGCCCCACACCCTACAAGGGCAATTTGCATGAGAGGAAGTCTGAGAGTCAGGGACAGCCCCCAGCCTTCAAGTCACAGGCCACAAAGAAGGAAGATGAGGCAAAACTAGAGTGACTGTCATTCCATTCTGTCCCCTGAAGTTCACTGGGGTTTCAAAATGGCCATATTCTCCCCCATGACCTTATTTCTGCATGGGGTAGCCTCAAGATGCTATTCATCATGGCTTGATCTTAGATTGAGGAGGGGGAGTAAAAAAAGAGAGAGAGAGAAAGAGAGAGAGAGAGAGAGAGAGAGAGAGAGAGAGAGAGAGAGAGAGAGAGAGAGAGAGAGAGAGACTAGTAACCAAGGTAGGTTGTTGGCTCACTTAGAGTCGTAGCTGGGTTCAGCGTACCCTCTCAGCTCTCACTTTGATTACCACTTACCGTGGACAGAGAAACAGAAAGGAAATGAAACTCCCCAATGGGTACTCCCAGGGGTCCCTCAGAAGGGCTCTGTGCCATAGCAACCCGTGTGTAACACAGAACACAAGTTTGAGGACTTGAGTATCGGGAGTGAGAGAAGGGAGCTGTAAGACTCCCTCAGGTCCCAGGCAGTGGACCACTACCGTGAGAGGTCATTCTGTTAGCTGATAGTCCCCAGTCCGCCCTGCCTCTACCCCTGCCCCATTCCATCCTGAGTTCTGATGCTATAATGTAAGGCAGAACTCAGAGAAATTAGGCAGTGAGCCATGGCTACAGGTATTTGAGACTAAGAATCCAAAACACTTGACAGGCCCTACAATGAGAGGACACTCAAAAGACTTTTCATAAAGATTTTGGCAAGAAAATGCAGAAATAGAGAAAAATAATGTATCAACTAAGTGCTTCAAGGGCTTCTTGTCTTCTTTAAGCCTCACAGGCTCAAGAAGTCTTAGGTGGTTCTTATTTATTAGGAAGAGTACGAGGTGGGAGGGTGAAGTCAATCCCAGCACACACATGGCTGGTCTGTAACAGGAAGAACTCTAGCCTAGAGACGTCTGACAATGCTTTGTATTTGGAGGTGGGATGGGGAGAAAGAGAGACTGTCTCAGGGGCTAACAACATATTGGGGATTCATTTCTCTAACAGGTTCTTTGAACTCCATGGAAGTCCATGCCTGCCATCACTCGGCTCCCAATTGCCAATGCTCTTGTGTAGCTTGCTTTCCTTTCAGCCAAGAGAACAGGTCATCTAAGTAAGCATCCCAGGTTCACCCACCATATTGTTCTCTCATCTTTAGTTGAATTATCTGGATGCTTATCTTACTTGGAGCCCGTGGTACCTGTACAGACAAGGTGCTGGCTACTTGCTGACATGTGTTGCTTCCAGCCCTATGCATAGTATTCTTTCTATATCATCTAGATGTATATTTGCTTTAAGAATTATCCTGTGGGGCTGGTGCCTTGCTCTTCTTCCCACTCCACAAATAATACATTTGAGGCTGAGGGGGACATGAATGCCACAGAATCATGCAATAGATAGCAGAAGATTCTGAATCCAAGAAAAGTTCCTTCTAAGCTCAGGCTCCAACCCCAGGCCCTGAAGGCCACCTTTTTGCCACCACCCAACATGACATGGAGAAGGAATCTACAATTCTTAGAGCACGAGGGCGGGGGAGAGAATAATAGATCAGTCAATAGGTAGATAGATGATTGATTGATAGATAGATATAGATAGAAAGAATATAGATAGATGATAGATGATATTCATTCTATTAGTTCTGTTCCTTTCATCCATCCACCCAACCACACTGTCCTTAGTGTCCCAAGGTGAAGAATTTGTTTGAAACCTAGATGCTTAATTCTCTGTGTTGTTTTTTATTGGGTCTTTAGGTTTTGTTGTTGTTTATTTTTATTCATTCTTCAGGTTAGCACGTAAAATAAGAAAGTTCATTATTATATGCCTAATAAAAAAAGGCAGCATCATAGGTGAGGGGGAGATCTATATGTCACAGAGACTTTAGTCCATTTGTCCCCTGCAAATCCTTCTCTCTGCTTCTCCCCATCACCACCACCACCACACCCTCCGCTGCTGCACTGTCACTAAAGACACTTATCTGGCCTCTTTTGGGTATTCATTCTATGTCTCCAATAATCAAGCCCTCAGCTCCCCTCTATGTGACTTTATTCTATGCATATTGACAACCTCTCTCCCTTAGGCTCACTGAACTAATAGGTCAAGATTACAAACCCAAATGACTAAAGATAGGAGAGACTGAAAACTCAGTCATTTCTATGTCCAAGTGCAGGAATGCAAGACCCAGGAGAAACCATCACACTATTTCACAAGGGGGGTTGGGTGGGATGAGACTGGTGTATGCAGAGGAGGCTGATGTTCAGAAATAAATTCTGGCTTTTGACACCCACTATACACTTCACCACCTTACGTTAACGAGAGTAGAATCTTATTTATTTCACCAATGGAGACTGTGTTTTTTTACAAGATCTAAAGACGCTCATCATTATCCACCCGCCGCTAGACTCTTTGACTACCCTGTTCTCAGGACATACTGGGGAACCCACCGAAGTAGAAAAAGACAAACTTGATCTTAAAGGCGGGCTTTTGAAAGAGCTTCCTCAAGAGTCAATTTCAATGGAAGATCAAAGCTTAGTCATAGGCAAATGCTGGTTCCCACAGCTTCCCCTCCACAAAGTGTCCCCGTTGACTCTGCAAGCCTGTGAATAGTACAGAAGGAGGGGAACTGGTGGTCAGAAAGTGAATGAAGCAATGGCCCCCCATCTTCCAAACTGCTGAAGGCATGCTCCTGGTGGGAGGTCTTCCTGGACTGACTGCA